>OZ005661.1:227674680-228274680 GCA_963930645.1 Salticus scenicus
AGATTTCAATTTAGGATGTGCAATTTAGGATTTTTAAAAAGAGCGTAATTACAATTTCAGTGTCCCTGTGTTAATTTTATTATATGTATTTCTTATTTTCATATTTTTCTTGTGGTAATTATACCACAAAATGGTGACAATGCTTTTTGCACTCTGAAAGAAATAGTCTTATGTGAAAAGTGGCCACTAACTTAAAAAAGTGGCTACTAATGAAACTGACAGTACTGGCCACTGGCCACTAATGAATTTTCCCAGTTTTGCCCTTTAATTTATTCCATAACCTTTTAAATCTCCATTAAGTGCAACACTAGTCTTTCGAGAATATTTTTTACTTTGCGCAAGTAGAAAAGAGTCATCTCTTGGCATTGTTTTTCTTTTCTGGCCACATTTCCCTCTCCACTTTGGAGATATGGAACCTGTTTCTTTATTTTATTTTATAATATGGCTTACAGTTGCAAAGCTAACGCCAACGATCTTCGAAAACTCTCTATAAGACTTTGACGTATGTTCAGATAGAGTAACAATCTTTGTACGCTTTCGTGGTGTAACATACATCTCTGACGACAGTGAACTCTCAACTGATGTGATCATAGCTAAAGCTTTCATTTACAGAAGTTCCTGTGCAAATAAAGTATTTTATTTAAAGTATACTGGAGTGTAAAGGTTGATATTTTTTATATACCAACTATGTGAAAAATACCAGAGCTGGGAATCGAACCCGGGCACCTCACTCCAATTTACTTAAAATGAATATTCACGGTTGATGAATTCATGAATAAAAAATTTCTAAAGCATTTTAGTTAGGAAAGTGTTAACTAATTACCTTGTGGAATTAGTAAGTATATTCACAATTTAAAAAGTTGGCTTACTTAATTTGTGGTTGGAATAATATATATATTTTTTAAATCATTAAAATAAAAATTAGGAAAAGAATTACCATGATGGACGGTCTCTATTCAAATAATCTCTTATTGATGGACCACTAGTTGAAACTGGTCCACGAGCTCGAGCCATGGCGATAGGATTCATAAAAGACTAAAAAAAAAAAAAGAAGTAATAACTTATTTGCATACCTCTAAAAGATACCTCTAACATACATATTTAGATACTATACTTTAATGAATAAAAATATGCTCCTCCAGTTACAGACTCTTAATTTATTAAGAAGTTATATGAGATTTTAACAGCAAAACAAAATGTAACTTAAAAAAAAAAAAAAAACAGAAAAGAAAAGAAAAAGTTCTATGGTTAAAAATCACATCATGCATTTATTTAACTATATACAAAGATAAGTTCTGAAATACTTAGCAAGAGCTTAAAATCTCCATTTAAGTAAAAAAGAAGATAATATAGTTTAAATTTGTAATATAGATGTAGTTTTATACTCATGTAAAAGAAAATACTGTTGAAGATTATCATGTATATAAATTTGTTGGTTTAAATGAGACCACAGAGTAAGCAGAGTTCTTTTAAACATTAACAATAACATTAAATAATAAAGAAAAGAAGAATTACATATAGACGGCATTTCTGGCTGCATGCATAGAATAGCTTTCTCGTACAGACAGAGACAAACCCTCTGAGGAGCAAAGCTCTCTCTTCTGTTGATTATGTAATACAGATACGTCACATCTGATGTCATAATGACAAGTGCGCTTGTTAGCAAATGATATGAGGAAACACGCATTGAAAATTCCTACATTTCCCCCTTTTTTTCAACAAATATTTCAAAAATAAAAAATATATTTATACATTATTAACAGCATGTTAAAAAATTACAGAAAATTATTTTTATGTAAAAATCACTTAAAATGAGAGAAGTATTAGTAAAGAAATAAAATTATAAACAAATAATTATAGTTAATATAATAAAATAAAATATGTAAAATATAAGTAAATAATTTCTTAATGAATACACAGTTTAAATACAAAGTTCATCAGTCCTGATTATTAAGTCCGATCATATTACAACACTCTTCATGTTTATGTGAATTTAGACTTTTTGTTAAAATGTCTGCAGCTTGTTCATCGGATGTAACATATTTAATGTCTATTAATTTATTGTTGTAAACTTCACGCACAAAATAATGTCTATATGCGTGGTGCGAGTATGATGAACAGGGTTTTTGACTAACTTCTGTGCGGATTGATTGTCACACATGATTGCGGTCGGACTTGATACAATTTCAGGATCTAGTTCTTTCAGGAAATTTCTGATATGAATTGTCTCTTTTGCGGCTTTGAACAGAGACATATATTCCGATTCTGTCGTGGACAGAGCAATGGTTCACTGCTTTCTCGATTCCCAAGAAATAGGACCGCCGGCATACTTGAAAACGTATCCAGTATATGATATTCTATCATTTATATCCAATGCCCAATCGACATCAACAAATGCTGTTAATGGTTTGTCGTCTTTGTAATAAACAATTCCTAAATTTCTAGTTCCATTGAAATACTTTAGTATTCTTTTAGCAGCTATCCAGTGGGGTTTTCCTGGATTGTTATTAAATCGACTCAAGTAATTTACAGCATGAGTAATATCAGGTCTAGTAGCAACCAACAGATACATGAGGGAACCGATTAATTGCCTATATGGAATTTTTGACATATATGATTTTTCTTCTTCTTTCTTTTCTTCTTCGAAACAAATGTGTTTGGATACATTTGTTTCGTTAATTTTACACTATTATCTAAAGGTGTATTCACCATTCTAGAATCTTCCATATTAAATTTATTTAATAAATCTTCAATATATTTCCTTTGTGTTATGGTAACATTGTCCCTATCTTGTTCTTGATTAAATTCAATGCCTAAGCAATAATGCAAAAGGCCCATATCTTTCATTTTGAAAGATTCTGCCAATTTATCTCTAATATTAAAATAGTGCTCTTCACATTTAGTAAGACAAATTAGATCATCAACATAAACGATTATGATTGCATCAAAAGGATATTTTGAGTAATACAGACATTTATCGGAATTCAAAGGGTTAAATTTAATTTTTGTTAATTTCTCATCCAATTTCTTAAACCACTGTCTTCCTGACTGTTTCAGTCCATACAAGGATTTTTTTAATAAACACACTTTATTTTCATGCATATCATTTTCAAAAAATTCAGGAAGCTCCATAAAAATTTCTTCAGTTAAATTGCCATTGACATATGCCATAATAAAATCTAATTGGTATGCTGTGAAACCATTTTGGATAGCATATGCGATTGCAGTTCTAATCGAACTTAATCTGGCTAGTGGTGAAAAATTTTCTTCAAAATCGACACCTTGTCACCCTTTGGCAACTAATCTGGCCTTAAATTTTTCAATTTGACCATCTGGTTTGAATTTTGTTTTTAAAACCCATTTACACCCAATTACCTTTTTATTTTTTGGTCTATCTACTATTTCCCAAGCTTTTCACTTAACTCATGAATCATATTCTAATTTCATCACATTCTCCCAATTTTTAGCATAAGGTCTAAGTGTATCAATTACATCTGAATAAATTTCAGTAAATGAGTTATCAGCTAATTGAAAAGTTTCATCCTTACATTTTGTAATAACATGTTCTTTACGAGGCCCTTCAAAGTTCCAACTTTTAATTTTTCTAGGTCGTCCTGGACCATGTTTATTTTTATCAATCTCTTTCTTTTGTTTAGATTTATCGTCTTCTATGCTCTCCCCCTCTCCAATCATACCTTCCATTTCCCCCCCCCTTCCGAAAAAGAGAAACCCTCTCCTTTAATGTTCACAATTAGTGATATTTTATAATTAATACTATTAATTAGTGAATATTGATTAACATCTAATTATTAATTGACTTTCTCAGGATTAATTTTGAATCATTTTTAAAATGAAATTTTTTGAGCCTCTCCCATGATTTTTGAATTACTACACCCCTAATGTTAATAAATATATTCTATTTTCTAACTTGTAAATAATTTCTCCTAATCGTTAATTTTTTTTAGTAAAGTTCCAATCTCAAATAACATCACTTTGATACTTAAAATGCTCTAGATTATTCCTCATTTTAAAATTGTCAGTATGTCTCTGAAGGAAACTTCAGTCAAAAAATACTAAAAGAAAACTGCTCGGCATGAAAATTGCCTCTGACACCATTTCAGCATATTCTTATATAAAATGACCTTCTGAATCCGAATATCATCACCATTTTGCCCAATCACATGCCGTTTTCTAGATACAGCCCCTCAACCATTTTTATCATTGTTTGGTAATTTTATATACATCAGTTTGATTTGGAGAGGAACGAGGGCTATTTTAACTGTTAAATGTCTTCTGACCTGAGGAGTTATAGAGGTAGAATGTTCTAAAACACGAACATTTGTAGTCTAAAACACGGAAATTTGTGCCCAGAAAACAAAAGAAAATCAATAAAAACAATCAGTTTCTGTTTCTTTTTTTGCAATATTTCTCTTATTTTTTATATATTCCAGCTTCCAGTTTGCCATTTTCTTACCAAAACACCCGAAATAATAAAAATTACACAGTGAAAAATTTTTCAAAATGTTGGTGAGTGGTGTGAAGTCTCAAAACCCTTGAAAGAAAGTTTGACTGATTCACTGGATGACGTTTGCTTTCAGTAACTCCCATGTTAAATGTTTTGGGCAGTAAAACATGAACAGTAAAATATCCTCCTTTGACACGTGTTAAAGGTCATTGCTCTTATCATTGTAGCCATCAGTCGTTATCTACATTTAGTACACGTTTTGCGATAAGAGAGTGAACTTTATGATGTTCTTAACGGTGGTGATCTTTTACACTTGTCAAAGGAGGATATTTTACTGCCCAAAACATTTAACGTGGGAGTTACTGAAAGCAAATGTTGCACAGTGAATCAGTCAAATATTCTTGTGAGGGCTTTGAGACTTTACTCTACTCACCAACATTTTGAAAAAATTTTCACTGAATAATTTTTATTATTTGGGATGTTTTGGTAAGAAAATGGCAAACTGGAAGCTGGAATATGTAAAAAATAAGAGAAGTATTGCGGAAAAAAAAAAAAAAAAAAAAGAAACAAACTGATTGTTTTTATTGATTTTCTTTTGTTTTCTGGGCACAAATCCCCTAAAATTTTCTTCTTACTACAAATGTTCATGTTTTAGAACTTTCTACCTCTGTAACTCCTCAGGTCAGAAGACATTTAACGGTTAAAATAATCCTTGTTCCTCTCCAAATCAAACTCATAGATATAAAATTACCAAACAATGATAAAAATGACAGAGGGGGTGTATCTAGAAAACGGTGAGTGATTGGGCAAAATGGTGGTCATATTCGGATTCAGGAGGTCATTTTACATAAGAATCTGCAAAAATGGTATCTGATCTCAATTTTTTTTTTGCAGAGCAGTGGAATTGAACAATTCAATATTTATCTTCTTTGATGGTGCATTAGATTTAAAAAATAAAAAAGCACATTTTTACTATTTCAAAATAAATAAATAAAATAAAATGTAATTTTATTTTTTGCTTTTTCAAGCATTTATTTTGTATAGTTTTTTGAATGTCCTATTACCATAGCTGCCAATCCACCAGGAACAAAAATAGGAACACTGTGTATGAGAGATGAATTCATGAAATGTTTCGCAATATTTACATATTATACATGTATAATAATACATGTAAAATAATAAAAGAAGATGTCTGTCTCTCTGTCAGTGCATTTATGTGTTCAGCTCCACTGAATGTAGAAGTACAAAAATTGACATATGGGTGCTCAGATGCCTTCCTGAAGGGATAGTGAATAGAGAATTTAAAAATTTTAATCAGTTGCGAAAATATTAATTAAAACGTCAACCTATGTCAATTAATAAATGAGTCAATTTTGAACTTAAGATGTGTTTAAGGAGCATTAAATGGCCAAATAAATTAGAAAAATTGGTACAATCATAACAAATTCAGTACTAAATAAAAGGGTCAATTTTTCTGAATCCAGGGGCACAAATTGCTTATCGACACGACAATTAGATTATTTTTTAATTAACTAAAGTATGAAATTTAGGTGGCAACATTTCATTATTTATTTTATCATTCTAGATTTCTTAGATGAATGTCTGCAGATGATCTTTCATTTGGATTAATAGCTTTTCAGTTTTTGATGTACCATGTGACAAAGGTACTGGAAATTAAAAAAAGACAGCTTTTGAATTTTTTCTGTTTTAAACCAACTTAAGCAGAATTTAGTAATCACCCGCTATTACTGCTCATCTGTCTGCAGTTAAAAAATTTTAAAAATTGCTTATAAAATAAGGCTTTTAGAGAAATTATATTTATTGTTTTTTTTTTTTTTTTTTTTTTTTCATTCATCCATTTATGTAAAGAGACAGAAAAACTTCATACATTGAATTTTTTTTTTTTTTATATATATGAACTGGGGGGTTTAAAGGAAATTTTGCCAATTTTAGATGGATTTCTGGTTAATCACTCATGATAGACCCCCCTTTAGATTAGCCATTTTTTTGTCTAAAATTTATCGAAGTTAGAGAAAGGAAAAATAATAGTGTACCTACTTATATATATTAGACTTTTAAGCAGGGTTGTAATTTTGACCGGTCAAAAATGATTTTGACCAGGACGCTGGTCAAAAATGGTTTTAACCGTCCAAAAATGGTCAAAAGTGGTCAAAAATGGTCAGCACTGTTAAAGATGGTTTTAAACAGCTTTAATTTTAATAATAATTGTTTTTGCAATTAAAAATAACTTAATAAGTAATAAAAACAACAATTCATTAAAAATAATAATACTAATATAATAATAATGTTAGAAATTTAAAAATGGACCATGCAATATAAAAATATAAACCAGTTACAGTTAAAAACATGAAGGAAGATGAAATAGGTATCTCCTTTGAAACACATGAGTTGCAGTTAAAATCATAACACATGAATTGTAGTTAAAAACAAAAATAATTAATTTTTAGTTAAAAATATGAGTTGAAATTGAATATAAATTCCAAAAAATAGTTTGTGTAAAAATTAATTAAAACAATTGTGTTGTTTCTTGGTGATATTTGTGTTACGACATTCCTATGTTATGACATTTTTAACAAATGTTTACTTAGTTTTAACATATGATACTAAGATATATTTCATTGGTAGCAGATTCTAATTTCTGACCTTGATTGGTAGTAAATAAATTCAATAACGAATTTCAGTGGTCAAATCTGGTCAAAACTGATATCGACCAGGACGGTTAAAACCACTGGTTAAAACCCCTATGGTTAAAACCGATACAACCCTGCTTTTAAGTATAGTTTTTCATAAATAAGGAAAATTCAAGGAAATTTATACTCAACTGCGGCAACTTTTGTCTGATATACACACAAATTTAAACACGAGTAAGGAAAACAATGATGTAGTTATACACATTACATTTTGAGGTATAGAATTCAGAATAGCTTTTCAGAAACAAAGAAAATTATACTATTTTTTTAAACATGACTTATAACAAACAACCTTTCACACAATATACACACAAATTAGAAATGGTGTAGTCATGTACATTAGATTTTGAGATATAACTTTTTCCTAAACAAGAAAGATTACAGTGTCACCTTTTGGATGGTATACATACAAATTTATTCATGAGTAAGAAAAAAAAAACAATTGATATATTTTGTTAAGGCTGTAATTTTCAATAGAAGATGAGATACAGTTTCTACCTAAATGGTGGAAAATGCAGAATAATAGTGCCAACTCAGAAACTATATACACTCAAATATGACCAAGATTAATTTATTTTATACACACAAAGTTTAAACTGTTACTGATTATTCTTTTATTTATCACTGAGTGGGAGTATTAAGATGGTGAGATTTTTCAAGGCTTGCAAACCAGCTGTTCGCCGAAGGTGGCTAGTATGGAATACACACAGGTTCTAGTCAACACTTAAAATTATTCAATATATAGATTAATTATAGTAAAATAGTTTTTAATTATTATTCACTATAATTTTATTTTAACTATACAAATTGTTCATTAAACAGTTTTTAAACATTCCTTAAACAGGGAAGGGGAGGGGGGGGGGGTTACAACAAAAATTACATGAGTGAGAGATATTCAAGAACTCTATCTTTTTATTGATTCTAGAATCTAATAAAAAGGGTTTAAAATTATCATTAATACTTATTTTTCAGATAAAGAAAGATTGAAAATCTATGCATACTTATAACGGAATTTTGAAATGAGTATGGATTTAAAATGTTAATTGTTCCTTTAAAGATCCAAAACTGCTTTAAAAAACCTAAACAGTACCCTTGTTTACCAGTCTCGCTTCCCCCCTCTTTTTTTTAAGTACTTTGATTTTTCTTTTAAATTCACTTGTTTGGTGAGTATGCCGAGAATGTTTTTCAATATTAATTTTATTTATATAATTTCCATATTGCAATAAAACCATAACATATCATTATAACTTAATTTTACATAAATATTTAAAGGATGTTTTATCATGAATTTCGGATATAATTTATTTTACTACAATAGAAATATTTTGGTTTTAACTTGATGGCCTAAGTTAATACATAAATGCATAAAATATTTAAAATGAAATGGTAAAAAATGAAATTATAGAACTGAACCATACATATCGTGTATCTCTTTTGCCCATTTTCGATAAAGGTCGTCAAAAATACACGGAATAAATTCATCCAAAGAGTTTCTTTATTATATATATATAAAGTGCATCAATCCTTTATTGCATGGAACATTTTATTTTATACAAAATGACCTTTTAAAAAAATAATGATAAACTCAATCATCCGTACTTAACAAACCAACAACGTTAACACAACACAACACAAAAAATAAATTCAATGATGGATTCATTCATTCAAATCAAGATTCAAATCAAGGATTCAAAAGGAAAGATTCTTATGGACGACCAGGGTGCTAGTAGGTAATGTGCAATTAATTGCGCATTTGACCACTATTTTTAGAAAATTGTTACAAATAAACAGATTTGAGGGTAAAGTTACAAAAAGTAGAAAAATTCAAAATTTGAGGACAGTCTTTAAATTTCGAGTACGGATACGGATGGTCACCGTACTCCTTACTTATGCATCTGCTCTGTACGATTTGGCAACACTGAATTAAGTAGGAAAACCTCGAAAAAGTTGGCAACAGCTAGAATTTTATTTTAACTCGTTCTCTTCACGTTGTCTGCTTCGTCGGAAGATTTGTTCAAATTTGAGAAATTGTCTATCTTTTTGAATCTGTCACTAATTTAGTTTTCTATTGTCCGAAATTGATTTAGACGCTCATTTAGTATGAGAGCTAAGGTATGTACTATTATTTTTAAATTCATAATTTTTTTAATTCAACTGCAGCTTTATGTAAAAGTATTGTCTTATACGTATGCCATGTTAATCCTCGTTATTTAAATGTTTAATATAATAGTGTAGTTTTCTTTTTTATTAAGAATTACTTTTTCCACCAGTAATCAAAATCGAATAACAATATTAAAAAATTAAGGATGTTAATTGTACTTTTGGAATCTTCACATTTCTTTTGCGTATCAATAATACTATCGCCTCGTAAACTTTTGTCTTGGTGCTTCCAGTTTAGAAATATTTTTAATGTGTATTATTTTTATTCGTGTTGCTTCTAGGATAATATGCATCTACAAAAAAAAAAAAGTTAATGCATGTGTAACACTATAAGCAATGTAGCTCATTAAGGCTCTATCAGTCAGCGTCAGTATTTACCAATTAATACAACGTTAACTTGTGGGGAAAATAATCTTCTTTACTAACATCACTTCAAAATACATGTATTACCCCCCCTCCCCTCCTCCTCCTAAAATCCAAAATTTCCTTCATTCAAGTTTTCTTTTAACACTGAAAAATAATTATGATAAAATTCTTTTTATAAAAGAAATATATGAAGTAAAATTAAGGTAATTCTAAGTGTATCCCGTATCCCCATCCCATTTAGATTTTTCATTATATCAATAATTATCTATTGAATTCTCAAATATATATTGAATCTTTTATTCTAGTGGAGAAAGAAGAGAATGCGAAGGTTGAAGCGTAAAAGGAGGAAGATGCGTGAAAGATCGAAGTAGATTGCAAAAGAAGGTAAATTAACATTGTTAAATATATTTTTATTGAAATTATTAATCACCTTATTTTATTCTATTTAGCAGATATTGTGCTTGACTGCCATTTTTAGTGTAGATTATAGTTTTGGGGAAATTTGACTTGTTACGTTTAAAACTAAGAGTCGTACTTAAATTGCAGAAAAGATGGCTTAAGATTATTAACTCTATCATTTTTTTAATTTTCTTTTAATTTTTTTTTTTTTGTAAATATTTATAAAATAATTATTAATTTTACACAGCTTTTTAAATCATTTATTGATAGTATTAGGGTATTGTAAAATACATATTTTATTCTAGAAAATTTGTTTTATTTGCTATGCCTAAATAGCATACAGTTTGTTTCAGATTGACTATCAAAGATCATTTTATCCTAGTTTAGAATTTTGTATTTTATTTAAATTGTTGTGTTCAGTTCAGATATATAAAAAAAGAATAGGTAATGTATTTTATTTATACTTGCTCATGCTTCAGGCAGTTGTTTAGGACTTCCAATTTTTAAAATTTGACTCTCAATTCTACAGATAATGAACCAATGTGACAGGATAAAAAAAAAAAAAAAAAAAAAAAAAAAAAAACAGTATTATTGATGCAAACTGCCTATTTTAGTAACATGTAATGAAAAAGACATGTTAAACAGTTGATTAAACTAAAATTTTACCAATGAGTTGTCAATTGCATTCTTTTTAAAAATCTTGCATCTGAGTAAGGGTGAGAATTTTTCACCTTACTTTTATTGCTTACTAGCAAGTTTTGCCCGAGTCGATGGCCACTCCCACTATACTAAATAATAAAAGAAAATCATTTTCACTGTATAAATAAAAACTAAATCTATTGAAATCTCAAACTTGATTTGGGTCCTGCTGCCTTCAGCAGTCTTTTCCTCTCAATATCTTGGGTCCTTGTCTATTACTATTGCCCAAGACGACCAACGCCTCTTCCTAGAAGTTCAATTTGTGTTTATAGAGCAGGCGCATGTTTATAAACAAACAACGCTATTCTGCAACTTTTGTGCATGGTAGGCAAAATATCTGCCTTTCCATTGGTGCTTTATCCCACCTTTTGCCTACATTCTAAAGTACGTGAGGAATAGTCTGTCTAAGTGACGTCACGTGCGCCTGCTCCATTGAAACACTATTTCAAAATGGACCAAAAAAAAAAAACTTAGTATATTTTTCATATTTGAGTCACGATTGCATTAAACACTATGTAGTGTAGACTACATAGTATTTACTATTAAGCTAATTTCTTGTATTTTATTTGATTTACCTGTTCAACCATAAATTGATAACAATTCCACTCTAAAAATAGTACTATAATATATTATGAAAGTTAATTTGTCAATGTTTAATCCATTTTAAACACACCACAACTGGAATTTTAAAAAAAGGACATCTTAGCACATTGAACCAAAAGAAAAAAAAAAAAAAAATCTTTGGTATGATAGGGAATGCTTCTAAGTGGAAAAATTGCACAAAAAATCTTGATAGTTAATAGTGTTTTAATAAGTTGCTTCCAATTAAACAAGTTTAAAATTTGGCTTTGAGGGGTGCACATGGAGAAATTCCAGATGACTGTACCAAATTTCACAGCTACAAGTGCTGTAGATTTTTCTTGTGATAGATGACAGGAAAGGACTGATGCTATTTCAGTTTTTATTGATAAGCTTGTTGCAGCAGAAGTTTCGAATTTGATTATTACCCTGCCTTCCCTCCCTTGCTAAACAGAGGGGGGGGGGATCTTGGCTGTGCTCCAAATGTGCTTTTCTTCTAAAATTTCTTTCTGGCAACATGGAAAGGAGGATTACTTTTTTTTTTTTTTTTCTTGTTTAGATTTAGAAAATGTGTTAATTTGTTTCTGTCATTCAGCTTTATGCAGCAGTCATGTTTTAATGATTACTATAAACATGTATAATTATAAGTTTTTTTTTTTTTTTTTTTTTTTTTTTTTTGTAATGTATGAAGCTATTAAAATAAAGTAAATATGCATTCACATTAGAGAACTGCTTGCTATTCCGTTCTGAGTACCCTATTAGCAAACTTTGAAATTTAATTAATGGCTCAGGTGTTTCTTGCCAAGTTTTTTTTTTTTTTTTTCATCTGAGTAAGGATGAAAATTTTCCTTTTTTATTGCTGATGAGACCTGTGTATATTGCAAGTTGATTCAGCTTTTAATGGACTTTTCCCAGTTTCATCTGCTCAGTCATGTGATAGAGGAAAACTAATAATCGAATTCAATTAAATATTGTTCTTAAGAACAAAAATGTTAATATTTAATATAAAATAAAAGTAATATTGTGCATTTGTAAACAGTAGAATTGTTGTATTTGTAAATGTAATATTTTTTTAAAAACAGTTTATTTTCAACTGTAAGAATCTATTTTTGTATGTTCTAACTAGTGTAACTGTTACATTAACTGATCTAGCAATAAATAATTGCTTGCTCTTGTGGAATGTTTATGGATTATAATTTGAAATTTTAAAATGTTTTCATTTAATTTAATTGCATAAAGGCGTTACAACAAGTTAATTAACTTAGTTACTGGTCTAAATGGATTTATGCAGTACTATATTGCACTGTCACCGATTTGAGTACAAAAAATTAGGGTATTTAACATGTTCTTCATGAACATCAATAACAAATATAAACTAAATTATGATATAAAATGGATTAAAAATATGATGTATATAAAAAAAAAAAAACATTAAATACGATTGATCAAAAATAAGAGTAGAAAATGTTATTTCAGCAATCGCTATAGATAAACAAGACTTCATCTGCTATTTGTTTTTCCTCTATCATATGACCTCTGACATCAGGTGGGAAGAGCCCATTTTTATGAAAAACGAAATACTTTTGTAAAAATTTCATCAATTTTTGTAGGCAGGGACGTGTAAAACCATTGTTTTCAGTACTATATAGACTGGATTTGAATTTTTTCCAGTTTTCCTTTTTATGAAAGTTTTGTAAAGGCTTGCCTGTATTAACAAAAAAGTTTTAAATTATTTTCTATGCTCTAGCTTAAAACTTAAGAATTAAAATATAAAATTTTCATTTTTTTTTTTTTTTTTTTTAAATATATTTTTTATGATTAAAAAAAAAAAATGATTGAGAAAGAGTAGATAATAGGTATAAACTAAATCTTAAGTAAGAAGAAAGGTAGGCATACCTGCCAACTCTCCGTTATTCTGAAGATTTTAAAATTTATACCTATAATTTATTCAAAACTTCAACAAACCTTCATTTATTAAGCAAGATATTGCTTTTGCTGAAAAAAATTCTCATGAATCTCTATATATATATATATATTACTATTTTTAATTAATAATTACTTAATTTTTATTTTATAATTAAATTTGTTTTTCATATGACTTTTCGATAATTTAAGCCATGGATTAAACTGTTAAAATACTGTCATATGTCGAAAACACATCAATGTTTTTTAGGCCTGAAAATGCCGCTTGTAAAATCTCCGTAATTTTGATTCTTCAATGTTGGCAGGTATGGGTAGGGGTTCCATTCTTCATATTACAATGTAATAATTTGCTGTGGTTTTGATTTAAAGACTGTATAATAAATTTTCTTTTATTGTATATATTTGTAGTGAAACTTTTTTTTTTTTTTTCCTGTTTAGATAATTTTTCAAAGTCGTCCTGGATACTGAAATGAAGACATAAAGAATGTTGGATGTGTATTTAGGATAACTTTTATGTATTGTATATGAATTACATAAATTTATATTGAAAAAAAATGACTGCTTTTATTTAAAAGCTTTTATCATCTCTCAGCTTATGAAATAAAGTCATCTCATTTTGTTCAGACATAGTTGAGTTTTGATTTTGTTTGGTGATTAATCTTTCTTTGTATAAAAGAGTCAAAATACTCATCGGGGGGAAAACCTGGTATACATAGAGAGAAAAAATTCATTAAAAGTGAGGGGGGACCTGGGAAAATAAATATTTCTTTTCTCTCAAATTATATTTTTTTTTACTTAGTTTTATATCAATTCAAATGATTAAGTATCGTGAAAATGTAAACTATGATTTCTATTGTGATCATCAGTAATATGACAGCATGCAGTAGGTGTATTTTCTCCTGTCTGGAGGAGTATTTCTTGTTCACTAATATTTTCTTGAAAATAGTCTGGGAAAACTCTGAAACTTTTTTACTAGATAAAATTCTGAAAAAAAAGTGTTCATGTGTGTGTACAGGTGTTTAAAAAGTTCTTAAAAGCTCCTTACTTTTATGTTTATAATGTTTCAAGATTCCTTATTTAAATAATACAACATTGTTCATTTTTAAAATGAAAAGCTTATACTGAGATTTAATAATAAATCAAAAATGTGTAACTTCCTAAACAGGTAGCCACTGATGAGGAAAACATTTATGGTAATACACTATTTCAGGGTTCCCACGGTCCTTGAAAGTCCTTAAGCAGTACTTGAATTTCATTTTCTTTTTCAAGGGCCCTTGAAAGTACTTGAATTTTGTGCAAAGTCCTTGAAAATCCTTGAATTTTCCACTCCAATGGATGGGCTTAGCGCAAATTCTGTCAAGGCTAAACTATCTCCATCTCCACATGCGCACTCCATTGTCTAATATAATGATTTTTTCATAAAATTTGTATTTCATTGTCTTGCTTTTGCATATAGTTTCAACTTATTTGTTTTTTGTTGCCAGTCTCATACCTGTTTGATGGACTGGGCATTAATTTTGAGCAGAAAGTAACCAGACCAGGACTCAAACCTAAAAACTTTGGAATAATCGTAATGATTCCTAATCGTTTTTTGACTCTTGTAAAACTTAATTTGGTCAATCAATCAAAAATGTATTGTGAAAGCAGGAAAAGTTATTCTAATTATAAAAAACAATATTACTAATGAAAGTAGTTATTAAAGTTTTGTGTATATGCCTAGCATTCTGCGATTTTCCCCTAGGCCTTGAAAAGTCCTTGAATTTTTTTCTTTTTTAAGAGTGGGAACCCTGTATTTGAAAGCTCATTATTGTAAGTCGCTAAAGTATTTGCAAATGTTGGGAGATTTTTGTGGGAAATGAAATTACTGTCTTGTGTTATTGCAAAGATGTTGGTGAATTTAAAAGTACAGTGAAACCTCTCAAGTTGGACACCCCTCTAAGTTGGACGCTTTTTCTCGGAACGGAATATATGCATTAACATTATGTCTAACCCCTATAAGTTGGACACCTCTAAATTGGACACTTTTTCTTGGAACCGTAGTTGTCCAACTTAGAAAGGTTTTACTGTATAACAAATAGAATAATCTAAAAAAAAAACAAAGATATAAAGAACAGTCTCCTGCTTAATCTATACTACAAACTTATTCTATAAAGTTACTGAATAAAGACAACTATTATGTGATATTTATGCTGGAGAAGAGAAGGGGCACATGTCGGTTAGAAAAAGTGTAAATAACAAGTGTACCATGCTAATTACGGAGATAATACCACATAGACCACTTATGTTTTTTCCTGAGAACTTTCGGCCAAACACTTCCAGGCCATAATCATAGGTCAATGGCATCTGTTTGAGAGCTTCAGCATGCAGCACCATCTTTCGTCGATCTCGGCTTCGGTTGAGTTACAGGTGTTTTCAGTTTATGATTTCTGGTTCCCTTTTTATTGCATAACATTGGATATTATAATTACAAAGTTTTTTACATTATCAAAATTGATATTAATATTTTCATATTGGCAAACCTGGGCAAGAGCTGTTGTATTTTTATTAAACTTAATCAATGTCATTGGAATGTTCTTTAATCCTATCCTTTATTTTGCATTTAGTCATACCTATGTAATCCCCCTCATATTTTTCAAAAATATGGGGGATTTCAGATTCTTACATAGGTATGACTAAATGCAAAATAAAGGATAGGATTAAAAAGCATTCCAATGACATTAAATTTGAATACAACTGCTCTCGCCCAGGTTTGCTAAAATTGAAAATATTGATTTTAATAATATAAAAAAGGTTTCTAATTATAATAGCCACTTTTACACAATAAAAAGGAAAAGACTTTTCCCTTTGGGAAAAGTCTTTCTTTTAAATATAACCATGGGTGGAAACTTCATTCCATCGGCCGCGCAACTCAAAACGACAGTAAAGGCAGTTTTTTCGTGACTGGTTGTAACAATTGGAATAGATTTTTCACCTCTAGAATTTACTGTTCGATTTGGAGGTGAATCAAAACATAACGGTACTTCGTCCATATTGATAATCTGCCCTGGAGAAAAATTATTTTCATCTATTAGTTTTTTACAATGCTTATAAAAATCCTCAGCTTTCGTTTTCCAATCAGACGGTAATTTTTGACCTACTGTTGTGAGATTTCTAATAGCAAGACTTTCTTTTCATAAATCGAAAACACCATGTAGGTCCGCCTTGAAAATTATTAATATTTTTCTCTTGGGCCAAGAGACGAGCTTTCAGTCTGATTTTTGTAGTCGAGACGGCAGATCCATTCTCCTCTCGAGTACAATCCATCGATAAAGTTCTTCTAATTCCGGCCACAATGGATGTCCGTGACGATTTGTTCTTTTTTTATTTGATCTTTCGATATCAAGTTTATTTTTTCTCCATAATCGGACATTTGATTCATTGACATTAAACATTCGTCCTGCTGTTCGATTATTGCTATTTTCAGCTTCGCTGATTACTTTCAATTTAAGTTCATTAGTATAACTCGTTCGCTTAGACATCGCCGCAACTGTTTACTGATTGCTAATAAAACTGAAATAAAATAAAACGGTAACGTACGTGGTAATCACATTCGCTATTCTTTTGTCTTTTCCATGGATTACTCTCATTTTCTTACACAATATACAATTGGTTAAGATGTTATATCATTTTCACCAGCAGCCAAGAAAAACGAATGAGGTTGTGCTGCTGGCGCCATCTGTTGTCCTATATTGGAAATATTAGTTTTTCTTCTGAATATTTTGTATAAACTTAAAATAAAAAGTACTCAGATAATACGCGGCAAAAAAATTTAAACTTTTTTAGCACTTTATGCGCGTATAATAGGCAGAAACATACTTGACAACTTTTACGGATTATCCGTAAAATTTATGGATTTTTGTGTAATTTTACGGACTTACGGACGAACCTGTAATTTTTACGGTTTTTCGTACGATGCAAAATAAAACCGAATTTTTTTTTTTTTTTTTAAAGGGATTTCTCATTTGGCTAATGCATAAAAATTAAAAATCTTTTAAAATATGATTGCGAAATTCTACGAAAAACGCGCTTTCTCATTTATTCTTTTTTCTTCTCCTGTATCGGGCCTCTCCACGCTTATCCCTTGATTCTCTCCAATTCTCTCGTACAACTACAATACCAATACAAAGAGGCCGCGAGCAGAGCCGGGAGCAAATTCAAATGAGTATGTGCTGTTCCAAATATGTTTGCTACTCCCTCTTCTCTGTCCGATCGGCTGTGGCTGATCCAAACGCCGTCATCACTCCCTGTAAATCGAATGCTGCAGCTGACGCACGCACGTGCGAGCAGAAGCGAACGGCCGTTGACGTTAAGCCTACTACGAGTGCGGTAGACATCGCGTTCGCCCGTAAGAAATCGAAAAAAAAATATTTTCGTACAAGGAATCTTACACTGAAGAATTTCCTTGCATCAGGAAATCAGCGAAAAGCATGCTTATTGTGATGTTTGCAGGAATGATTTCAATATATCCCATGGAGGGAGGAACGACGTTCATCGTCATGTTGTCGGCCCGCAGCACGTGGAAAACGTGAAAATTCCGGATGGACATAAAAAAAAACTGGTAGATTTTTTCAAACCAAATGCTATTCAGGATGATGTAACACATGCGGAATTATTGTTTACAACCTTCTTAATCGATCATAATGTTCCTTTGAGTGCCGCAAGTCACGCTGGCCCTCTTTTTCGGAAGATGTTTCCGAAGAACGAAATTGCGAAACGGTATGGGTGCGGAAAAACTAAAACATCAGCTCTAGTCCATGAAATGGCCAACGATCGTACGGTATCTATTGTAAAAATTTTACAAGAACAGGCGTTTACAGCAGCATGTGACGGAAGTCATGAAAGCGATTATAAACTTTACCCGGTTGTTGTGAACTATTTCAATCCGGGCATTGGACGTATAGAAAACACATTGTGGCAATTCCAGATTTGGAAGGACATTCAACAGGTGAGAATATAAGTTCTCTTATTTTAAATGTCTTTGAAAACCATAAAATCCCTTTCCAGAACTGCATAGCCTTCAGTGCTGATAATGCTGCTGTTATGCAGGGAAAAAAGCTGGTGTAATTTCATTTTTAGAAAAAGAAAATGCAAATATTGCTATAGGATGCTGCTACCACCTAATTCATCTTGCTTCAGAGAAAGCTGCGTCAACCCTTCCTGTTAAGGTGGATGAAGCTATAATAGACATTTTTTATTATTTGAAGAAAAGTGCTAATAGGAAAGACTCACTTAAAAAATTTCAAGAGTTGTATGGGAATGAAGCCCAAAAAATACTAAAACATGTATCTACCTGCTGGTTATCCCTTGGACGAAGTCTAACCAGGTTAGTAAATCAGTGGGATCCTCTCATGAGCTTTTTTAGGGCAGAAGCTACTTCTTATAAATTACCTACATCATTATCGCTTTTCAAAATACCAAAGATGGATAAAAATAATAGCACCAAAGACAAGTCAAAAGATATGCTCCTGTCTAAAGATACAGAAACCCAAACATCAACAAATGTCAATCAAAATGTTACTGAAAAAATGAAGGCCAAAATATCAAAGGTTGATCAAAAGAATTTCACGAAAGATGGTTTAAAAGATAAATTACTACCTAAATGCACAGAAGGTAAAATATCAAGTAAAAAAGAAGTTGCTTCTGCAGGCAAACATAATTCCACTACTTCAAAGAAAAGGAAAAATTCAAATATAGGTCTAAAAATGGCAAAAAAAACAGAAAAATGAATCTAATTCAGTTTTATCGAAAGAAGAAAAGATATTTATGTTTTTGTCTTCTGACTTAAATAAAGCCTACAGCTTATTTCTTCTTCATATAATACCTTCATTTGAAAAAGTCAATACAATTTTGCAGTCATCATCTCCACAAATTCATAGGCTGAAAGCCCTTTTACTTGATTTGCTGAAAGAGTTGTACTCAAAGTTTGTGAAGGCTTCTGAAGTAAAAGGGAAACAACTCAGCAAAGTTAATTTTCACTTGCCTTCAAACCATAAAGGTCTCCAGGATTTAGTTATTGGAAGTGCTACATTGAATTTGAGTGCAAAATGTTCTGAAGAGGAGCAGAAGTTATTTTATGCTGCATTAATTAAATATTTTGTGACTGCTTGTGAGTACATATTAAAAAAATTCCCTATAGAAAATGATGTACTGATACATGCTGAAGTTGCTGACCTGAAAAATATTGAAAATTCCAGCTTTAACAGCATAAAATACTTTGTGGATTTGTTTCCTATTCTTCTAAAACGAAAAAATGGTGAAACAGATATTGAAGCACTCGATCAGCTTCGAAAAGAGTTTTGTGAGCTACAATTAGAAGATTTGTCAACTATAATTGCCCAAAATAAAGAAGTTGACATGCAATGGACTGAAGTAAAACAGATCAGAGGTGCTGATGGAATATTAAAGTATGAAAGAGTAGCAGATGTAATTCTATCTATTTTGCTCATCCCACATTCTAATGCAGAATGCGAGAGGATTTTTAGCCTCGTCAGGAAAAACAGAACAGAATCTCGGGCTGCTATGTCGAACAAAACTTTAGAAAGTTTGTTAATATTAAAAACAAGGGTTTCTCAACCTTGTTATGAACAAACCTTTAACCAAGAATTCTTAAGCAAAGCGAAAAAAGCTACTGCAGCTACTCTAAATGCAGCTTCAACTTCCTCACATGCTGCTGATAGTGAAGAAGAATTTTAAATATTCCATAATCTTGTATATAGCACCGTATCTTGTATTTAGCATCTTATCTTGTATATGGAATCTTACACAATTAGTATTATAGTATTTTTCAGTAAAAAGACAATTTTAGTATGTATAAAGACATTAAATTGGTACTACTTTAAAGGTGTTTGGATTTTTTTTTTTACAAGAATTCAATTTTAAGCAAGTAAAGTAAGGTAAATAAGTCATTAGTTATTTGTAAAATTAGATATGTTATTGATTTTAATACATAAAAATTTTGAAATTGAACTTTTTTTTTTTTTAATCTAAAATTTTATTTAGTCAAATTGAAAAATGTTTTATTTGTGGTCATTATCATGTTACATTGTTGCAGTTACATATTTTATTATATATATTTATGTAATAATTCATAGTATTAAAATTATCTCAAATCGCAGTTCCATTAAACGCGTCGCGAAAAGTTTTACTGATGCCAGTTTCTGAAAGTTGGCAAGTATGCAGAAAAATACGGTAATAATAAATAAAATAAATTTTTGTAAACCCCCCCCCCCCAAAAAAAAAAAAAGAAGAGATCCAAATGTTTTTCCCCCCTCCAAAGCAGGTTTAAAAAAGAAAAAAATCTTTCATTTTGTAAGAAGGTAAAGAAATACATATTTATTTACTTTTGTTTTAGAATTTTTTTTAATTAATATATTATATTTGTTTACAAAAACAGTGCAATTCATTGTTATAATGTGGGCTTATGCATAAAAATTATTCTGTGACGCAGTTCACGTACGTCTCCACGTTGCATAAGTGTGTAACTCTGATTACTGATAGCTCTTATTGAAACTTGGCATCTCTGGTACCGACAATTGTCGAACAGTGAAAGGGGCTGTATGGTAGGCCTCAGAGAAGCAGTTTTGTCGTTCAGGCATATCAGTTGCCAACTCATTTGGAGCGATATGGTAGTTGCTCGGGATTAGTAGTAACAATGGGTCACGGAAGGGAGAATCAACCATTGTGGAGGATCAAGATGTCCCAGTAGCGCAAATGAACACAAGGATCGCACAATCATAAGAACAACCCAACAGCATCATTAGCCTTGATTTAATGTCATTTATCACATTCTAGGCATCCAGTAATATCAAGGGAAACCATTGGAGACTGGCCGACGCTGGTATAAACAGGCAACGTCCATTAAGACGCCTACCCCTCACGCCACATCACAAGCGATGTCAACTAGTTTTTGTCAACCTAAAGCAGGCTGGAGTGTAACTGACCTAACGTGTGATCGATCGTGGTGAATTACGATTCAGTCTCAGTGCTGATGACCATCGCACACGCATGTGGAATTGGCCAGGGCAACGGTCTGATCCGGCATTTTTTGTCGAGCGGCATACTGCTATTATACAAGGTGTAACAGTGTGGGGAGCAATCTGTTGGGACATACAATCACCTCAAGTCGTCTTTCAAGGCACTGTGATGGCTCGCAGTTGCGTGGACAGCATTTTAACACCAGTTGTGCTGCCTATTCTATGAAGCCGCCCAGGTGTCATTTATCAGCAAGACAGCGCTCGTCCATATACTGCTCTATTCTCCCAACAATGTCTTCAAGGATATGACATACTCTCATGGCCTACCAGGTCATCAGACTCGCAGTCGCCACTCGCCACATGGCGACCTAATTTGAAAAAGTGGCGATCCAAAAAATCACTGTAGTCGCCAATCAGACATGCGGTTTTTTCACGATTTCGAGGAAATCTGTGATTCCTCCCCCCCCCCTCCCAATTCGTGGAATTTTGCGAATTAACTTCTGCTTTTAAAAAAAATCGCAGATATCGTCCGTTTTAAAAAAAAGAAACCCTATTAACGATCGGCGATTAAATTCGCTATGGAAGCCACCCAATTCATAATCTTTCAAATCTTTCCATCCACAACATAAATGTAAATATTCATTTTAAACTTGCTTAATGAGATTCTAGAACCTATAAAGAAAGAGAATTGTTAAATATTTCTAACCTCATGTAATTATTTTTTCCCCTCTCCCCATTTTCTTATCTCCAACTAGTGATTGGCGATCAGGTGTTCTGCAGAATTCTTTTGTTTCCAAGTCTTTCTCCATCCACAACATAAATGTCAATGTTCATTTTAAACTTGGTTTGTAAGATTCTAGAAGTAGAACTGAAAGGGTTCCCCCCCCCCCCACACACACACACATACCCCCCCCCCCACATCTCCAGATAGTGATCAGTGATTAATTCTAGAAACAATAAAGAGATAGCATTGCTCAATATTTCTCTCATATGTAGTTATTTTTAAACTTCATTACTGAACTTGATAAATCTACTTATCTTTTCTCAATTAATGAAATATTTATATTTAATATCTATTCCAAATGTTTAAACAAGGGAAAAAATGTAGATTAAATTTTCCTGGTAGGAAAATTTTTTCTAAATCAATTTAAGAAAATCAATACTCAGTTGGTTTTATGCATATTAGAAACTGATAATTAACAACTGTAGCTTTTTTAGATATGTATGATAAATGTACATAAATAAAAATCATATTTTATATTTGTTTGATTTTTTTTTCCTTGTTGACATGGAATTTTAATAAGGTTTTATGTGGATATAAAACTTAAATTGCAATAATATTAAAGAATTGTTTTGTGCTGATAAAAAAAAATCCCGAAATTTTTAATGTAGATAGAAAGATATATATATATATATAACTGTTTAGGTAGATAATTTATTAAAAGTGACATTATCAATGTTCAATCAATTAACTAAACAATCATGTTAGCAAAAAATTTTCAGCTAATTTCTAATTTTAGCAATCTCATGTCTGTTAATATAATTAAATCTCGGATAATATACCAAAAAAGTTTTTTTTGCACCCCCCCTCCCTTTTCCCCCATACTGAAAATAATTTTTTCTTCTACTAATGCTAATCACATCTATTTTCCATATGGAGATGTCACACTATGTGAAATTTATCAAATTAATACAATTTTTGTATTTCTCTTTTAATAAGACAAAGGAAATATTCTTGCAAAACACTAATTGTGTATGAGAAATAACATTATTTTGTTAGTGTGTCATCATTTATAGCCTGCTGTTTTCTGTATCAAAATGAAATTAATACTTAAATACGAAAGTCCATATATTTTTCCTCATTACTAAAACTTTAAAATCTTCTTTCTAATACTATAGATATTAATAGCATTTAAAAGTTGCATTATATGCTACTATAACTACCTTATATGTTTATAAAACTCACTCTTAAAATACTAATAAGAATAAAATCATAAACACTCAAAGGAAATTCAAACGAGATCATATCTTCTCTCAAAAGTCGAATCATTTTACAATGATTTGATTTCTCAGCCAATTTTGTCTTTCTCCCACCTACTTTCATTTCAGATATTGAAAATTTTAAACTTGAGAAGTATGAAAGTTAAAAAAAAAAATATTTATTTTCAAACAATATTTAAAGATTTTTTTTTATTATTATTATTAAAATAATACAATAAAGGCCACTATTTCATAATTTTCCGACCACATCATATGTGTTTTATGCCTTTATATGTATATAGATATATACTTTTTAATTATGTGTGTGAATATCAGGTATAACGTCGACTCGCGAGTGGCCACTGAGTTAAACATGTCCAGTGGCCACTGACAAAAATTGTAAGTCTTGACCTCTACATCAGACCTCTCGTCAATAGAGCACAATGGGACGTGCTAGGAAGGCAACTGAAACCGTGTTGGAATGCTGGTGAATTAACTGCTCAGTTGCAAAGGTTATGGCATAATCTTCCGCAGGGGGATATAGATGACATAATTGATTCGATGCCACGCCGTGTTTCAGCTTGTATAGCTGCCAGAGGTGGCTTTACTACTTACTGATTTGTAACCTTTTTCATGCCCTAACTTCTTAATAAAATGATCTTTTGTTCTGAATTTGTAATCATTTGCTTATCTTTTCATACACTACACACATGTTAAGTTTCGTAATTGTAGCTCATTTGCTTCTGAGTGCATATATTTTTTTGTGACAGTGTATTTTGGCAAAAAACATTTTAATCAAATTCAAACTCATTTATAAATGAAGCGTCTTCTGATTTCTTAATGACAATTTTTAACTTTACAGAGTTATTCTTTTTTGTTCGACAAGGACCACAAATATGAAATCTGTTCCTCAAGTATCCTTCGTTAGAAATAAGCAGGAGAGAATTGAAGCTGTGGGACATTTTTCCAAATTAAAAAGGAAATAATGAAATTCTTACCTAATTGTATTAGAAATATATGTATAGAGTGTTATATATTGCCCTAAATTAACTAAAAAATTTAATAGTGTAAGTTATAAGCATTAGAAAAAGTATGTACTACAGGGTTCCCAGCAGTGACTAAGAAGCAACTATTTGCTACTAAAATCAACACCAGACTACTATGGCAACTATTTTTGTGTAAAAAGGGCTTAAAAGCTACTATTTTTAGGTTAGTCGGCACTATTTTCAGGAAAATGGAGACTATTTCGAACAAAAAGTTGTTCCCTGCATTTTTTTCTATGCCTTCACTGCATTTTTACTTCCATTACCCAACTACTGTAGGTAATAGGAATATTTATTGTGTTCGGTCAAAAAATTCAATTTCAAATTTTAATGTGTTTTACATATTTTTATTTACAAAGGATTAAAATTTACCTTACATTACATCCTTTAAAAATGATGAGCTTATATATTTCGGTTCCGACCAGAACCATCTTCAGTTGTTGTCGCAATTATCAAAAAAGTCATTGTCAATTAGTGAAAAAAATTTAAAAGTTGCCAAAAGGAGTCATATACTAAATTTGTGGCATAAAGTGGTCTAGATATAATGAATTTTCTTCTATTCTGAAAAAATAAGTTACTGATTTTTAACATTTTATTTTATCTTAACACTTAATAAAAAATATGTAGTTCAATCCAGCATTGGATATGGGGATTTCTATGATATTTTTCTGCTTTTGCACTATTTATATTCCTATTTATTGTATGGAATACAGGGCTCGAAATGTTCCTATATTTTCTATATACAGTTACCGCCGCTTAATCTGATCAAATTGCCAGGACCGGAATCAAATAAATATAAACTATTGTTGGAACCGCCGCTTAATAAAATTAGCATCGCCGGTTAATAAACTCAAAAAAATATTCTCAGCAGCCAAAATTATTTATGCATACTAAAAAAAAAAAATTCATTTACATTGTAATTTTTTTTTAATAAAAAAAGAAATTAAAGTACCCGTTATCGCTCATTTGTTGAAAGTTTTACACTTGCAACATAGTTACAAATTTGATTTGATTTGCAAATGATACATATATATATTTTTTAATTATTAAAAGACCTTATTTTGAAATAGCTATAAATTAAGAGTTTCAAACGGAAAGATTTTAAATTTATAAGAAAAGCGTGAACTTCTGGTAAAATAAAATAATGATTTTCTTTGAAGGAAAGCATATAGAAATTTGGAATGCGTTTAATTTACTTATATCGGCGGAATAAATAATTATTTATCAAAAATTCATTAATATTTACTAATTCCATTATTTGTTACCTTTTGAAATTTCTTTCCAAATTCAGGGAAGTAATACCTTTTCCTTGAGTGCAGGAACGTTCGCCGGATATAAAAAATCAGCTGCTTAATAAAATCACTTTGCCTCAGACCGAATGTGATTTTAATAAGCGACGGAAACTGTATTTCAAAAAATCATAAAAAAATGTTCTATATTTTTTAATTCTTTACAATTTTCCCTATACAGTAACCACCGCTTAATCTGATCAAATCGCCAGGACCGGAATCAAATCAATACAAACTGCGTTTAAAGCCGCCGGTTAATAAACTCAAAAATATCTTCTCAGCAGCCAAAAAATATCATTTATGCACACTAAAAATTTTTTTAATTTACATAGTGATTTTTTTTTTAATTTTTAAATAGAAAAAGAAATTAAAGCACAACAAACCCTTTATCGCTCATTGTTCAAGATTTTATACTTGCAGCACAGTTACAAATTAAACACCCCCGCAACAATCTCAAGGAATGCATTTTTCAAAGCGCAGTAGTAAAATACAAATTTGATTTGAAATGATTTTTTATTTTTATTTTTTTCTAATTATTAGAAGGTAATTTCTAGTTCTTATTTTGAAATTACTATAATTCATGAGGTTTAAACAAAGATTTTAAATTTATAAGAACAGTGTGAACTTTTGGTAAAGTAATGATGATTTGCCTCTAACGAAAGTGCACGGGAACTTACAATGCATTTAATTTACTTATATCGAAGAAACAATTAGTTAATTATCTACCAAAAATTAACTAATATTGTTTACTAATTATATTATTCATTACCTTTTGAAGTTTCGAAATTCAGGGAAGTAATATCTTTTCCTTAAGGGCAGGAACGTTCGCCGGATATAAAAATCAGCCGCTTAATAAAATCACTTTGGCTCAGAACGAATGTGATTTTAATAAGCAGTGGGAACTGTATTTCATAAAAATTTTCCTATATTCTGATATTTCAGTTTACAGGGTTGCCACAGGCAACTATTTTCAGCCTGGGGGGAATATGGCAACTTTTTTTTTTTGCATAAAAAGCTTGAAAAAGCAACTATTTTCACAAAAAGGCAGCTATTGGGAGACTTTTTTCCATTTTGCAAAATTCTTCCAAAAATATCAGGAAAATCTTTCAGAAAGAAATATTTTCTATTGTTTTTTTAAACAATCAGATATCTTAACTTTTTCACCATTTATTTTTTAAAGTGGCATATTCCTGGTGGTGTTGACCTTGAAGCAGCTGAAATATCCAATAAAAATGTAGAAATTGCACCAGATGTGACATATGTAGCTATTAAGTTGGCCAATTTACTTATTGCAATTGATTGCAGTATACTCCTGTGGCCTGTTGTGTCTTTCCTCACCCTGATTTAATATAAGGAACAGTAACAAAATTACAAAAGAAAGCTCTTTTAGTAAATCAGAAAAGAAAGAATGCAACAAAGAAAACATAAGCTCTTACGAGCAGACAACACTTAATCTTTTTTATAGCCAAAGCCCATGTTATTCCATGGGAAAATTTGTTTCCACAGTGACTCGTTGCCTAATGCATTTTTTTAAATTAAGTTTTCACAATCGTTAAATTAGCACTCGTTTTTTTAATAATTTATTTTCTGCCTAATGCGAAAAATGCACTTAGTTATTTTTTCACATTTTAAACTCAAATAAAATTTAATAAAGAAGTACAAATTTAACGATTGTGAATTTTCTGAATGTAAAAATGGAATAAAAAAAAAACAAAAAAAAAACAGTAAGTGGTAAGTAATTGTGGAAACAGATTTTTCCATAAAATAACATGAGCCTTGAGCAAGATTTGGTATTGTTCACTTTTAAAGATATACAGAGTATTAGATTACACCAAAGCATATTTAAAGAGCCTTCAGCAAATATTTAAAAAAATAAAAACAGCTAATGAACAAAAAACAAAACTTTTAATTAAAAAAACAATATTTGATGTAATCGTTCGTGTCCAAAAAAGCCTAAAAGTAATTTTTTTTAATAAATTAAATGAAATACTTTTTATAAGATTGTCATAATTTTCTTACTAATTTAAATCTCAAAGTTTGACAGATTTTTGAGTAATTAATGTTTTCAATAGAAAATACCTATGATTTTTTTTTTTTTTTTTTTTCCTGATTATTTTTTCTATTACCTGTTTTAGAATGAAGTAAAAGTATATATGTATATCTAAAATTATTTAGAATTTCATAAATTAATTCTGGTTTGTCTAAGGTGGACATTTTCTTTCATCTAAATTTTTAATGACTGTCTGCCTCGCTATTCCTATCTGGTCTTATAAAAATTTTAATAAGTAACTAAGTTTCTGCTATTCTCTCCCCGCATCCTCACCCACAAAGGTACCGAGATATGACCTCTCTTTTTTTTTTTTTTTTTTGTCTAATTTTATAGGAATGACTGATGAATTTTTTAAAAATTCAACTCTATAAATATGAATAATTTTCTTAATAGTAATATTGTTATCAACTTTATTACAATATTTAAATATTCAATTCTTCAGAGAGAGAAAATATTACTTTATATAACTGAAAATTTTCTTTTGGAAAATCATTTTGATAGAATGTTCTAATGAATGCTTCTTTTCTCTTTGATGTATACCTTTTATTTAAAAAGTGTTCATCATTTGCAATTTTTCCTTCTATCAACTAGATCTTTAATAGTCTATTAGTTTTCAACATCATTGCTTTCTAACTATTACAATAAACTCACAAAGATAGACAGTTAAAAGCCAATGATTTTTGTCAATATTAAATTGAGACTTTTATAACTGGAAATCATACACCTGGAGTTTTACATGAAATATATACTTGTATTATGTACATCACACATATATATTAATATGAATGAATATTTTCTCAAATTTTTTTATGTTACTTAATTAAAAATTATAACTCAGGGAAAATGATATGTAAAAACAACTAAATAATGAGAATATATACCTATTGCAATTGTAGTACTTGTGTTCATATATAACTTTATACTATATAAGAAGGGAAAAGTGACTGTACCTAAAAGTTTTTAGTCTGTCTAAAGAAAAAAGTTTTCTCAATAGAAGTGTAGGTCGGAGCAAATTAAAGACACAGCTCAGCCCTGTTGCTTGCTTCTCTTCCAGGATAATAGGTAAAGAATCAGCACTGTTATAGCACCAAATGAAACTTTTAATTATTGCACTTCTTCATGTTTAAAAAAAAAAAAAAAAAAAAAAAATTGGGAGTTTATTTTCTAAGGAAAGTAGGCTTAAAATTCCCTCCTCTCCCTTTCAATAAAGAAAAGTCCATCTTAACAAACTACATATAAAGTGCTGATTATTATATGTAATTTATATAGACCTTAGTTTGAGAATCTGATTTTGTACATAATAATGAGAAATCCATCTTAAATTAGACCATTTTAATGAGAATTCATTATATTTTTATGAATTACTTAGAACATCTAATATTTGAATACATTTCTATTGTTTAAAACTATTTTATTTTGAAGATTTTTTTTAATGGTATACTTAAATTGAATAGTAAGAAAATGTGTATGGCTTTTATACTTTAATGTTCTTTAGCATGTGGTATTTCAGCTAGTATTTTAGTGGTTTGGCTACTATTTAGGCAACTATTTTAACGCTTCTAGGCTACTAAAGCAACTATTTTTGTTCTATTTCTTTTGTGGCAACCCTGAGTTTAAGTTCTTACTTATTTTCTGCTTTCCCTGCTAGGCATTCAATTTAAAATCTTTTATCTTTCCGAAATACCATTCAAATTAAAAATAGTAATGCTCTGCCTTCTGCTCATTCCATTTTCCTTAATAAAGTCTCAAAAAATCAACTGATTCACAAAAAAAAAAAAAAAAAAAAACTACATAATACCTGTCAACTCTCCCGTTTTTCTAATATTTTCGAAAAATCTGACTAAAAACGCTAATTTTTGACAAATTGTATGTGCCATCTTTTCAGATTTACGAACGCCTTCCAATTCACAATCTTTCTCCATCCACAACATAAATGTCAATATTCATTTAAAACTTGCTTTATGACAGTATTTCTCGCTCACTTAATTATTTTTAACTCCTCCCCCCCCCCTTTTTTTTTTTTAAATCTCCAAAATGCTCTTTAGAACTCTTTTGTTTCCCCATTCTTTTTCCATCCACAAGCCACCACAAAAATGTCAATATTCATTTTAAACTTGCTTTATTAGATTCTAGAGCCTATAAAGAAGTAGAAATGTTTAACAGTTCACACTCATGTAATTATCCTTTGACCCCACTCCCCAATTTTTCCTCTCTCCAATAATCAAACGGCCTTTGATGCTCAAGCTTTCGTATTCTACAACAAAAGAATCAAACATTATCCCCCAGGTTTTAAAAAATGTAGGGAAACATGCTCTTTTAGAGCTAGTTAAAAAAAAAATAACTTTTTAGATTCTTGAAGGCAGATTTGAATTTTTAAGGGCACATTTCACATTTAAAATCTAAACACTTAATTTAAAAATTTAGTTATAAATATGCACTGAAATTATCTGGGGAAAACTTTGGATCAATGTTCATAAAAACTTGTTTTATTAGATTTTAGAACCAACTGAAGTGATAGAAATGCTCAATATTCTTTACATATGTAGTTATTTTTAGACTTTGTTAATGAACTTGTTAACGGCCCTCTTCACTTACCGTCGCCGGAAGCCCCAACCAATGTTACCCTATGGGGAAATTTTCTTTACAAATAACTTATTAACTAATACATATTTTTAAATTCTATTTTCATATTCAGAAAATTTCCAACAGTTAAATTGACGGACCTTTTTATTTTTTTTTAATATTTTATTTTGAAATTGCAAAATGAAAAAATTTCACATATTGAAAATTTGTATTTTGCAGCTTTAAAATAAAATATTAAAAAATAATTTTTTAAAAAAGATCCGTCCATTTAACAGCTGAGAATTTTCAGAATGTGAAAACAGAATTTAAAAATATGTATTAGTTAATAAGTTATTTGTAAAGAAAAATTTTCCATAGAATAACATTAGTTCAGCTTCCGTTGGCAGTGAGTGAAGCGGGCCCTTAACTATTTGTTTTTCCTCAATAAGTTTAAAATGTAAATCACGAAACAAAAGTTATATATATATATATGGTCTTTTTAGTTAAAAAAAAGTATCATGTATTGAATAAAATAGATTTGTTTTTCTCCATGAAACCGCAAATCTCCCTTAAAATTACGTAAAATCTCTTGTTTTTTTTTTTCCACCAAGGTTGGCAGGTCTGCACCTAGATAGTATATAAAAAAAATTTCTTACTCAACATTTTTATCGACTGTTTCTTTCCTATTTGAAACATGATTTGTTTTTCTGCTTTAAAGAACAGGTTTCAAAGCCTGTTTTCAATTTTCTTTCTTTCTTTTTTTTTTAAACACTTTCCAACAAGATATTGATGACTTTGGTTTGTCTGTCAATCCATCTGCACCTAAACTAAATATTTATGGAATTTCTTGAAATTGATAAGTTCACTATTGGGTGTTTTCATTTGAAAATGAAATAAATTCCATTAGTGGTTTGTGTACAGGGACACCCGAAAATATTCCAAAGCACTGCATTCTATGAGAGGTATTTCTATAAACCATATTTTAATAACATTACTTTGCACAAATCTTAATGAAATTGAAATATGTTATTTATATTCGCACAAAAGAATGTTTTCTATAGATTACAGTATGATTAGCAATGCGATTTAAGAGGCCACACAAAAATATTCAGTTAGATTAAGGGCTATTATTGGAAATTTGCTCGAACTGCATTTTCATTAAGTGTTTTTAACACTAAAAAATTACATAATAAAAAAACCTTTTTACACACTTCATGCTTTATTGGCCGTAACATGCTTTCGCTGTGGCGGTCAGTGGGCCTTGGTGTACACAGTTGCCTTGGCTGTCAGTGTGTTATATAGGTAAAAAAAAGAAAAAAATCAACACCAGAATTAAAAAACACAGCCATGATATACAGTCGGTAACAGAAGTCTCCGAACACTAGCAAAAATTCCTGTATAAAAAAGTACACTTAATACAGTTTTGTTAAATAAATCCTTGTCGAATCCTGTTCTTAGTCAAAGAACAGGATTCGACAAGGATTTATTTAACAAAACTGTATTGAGTGAAAATAATGCCTGGACCGGGAGTCGAACCCCGGATCTTTGACTTACAAGGTTAAGGCTCTACCAATTGAGCTATCCAGGCTGACAACCGGTTGGCATTACTCACTCAAACTTTAGGCAGAAACATCTGGTCTATCATGTAGATCTTGACAGAAATAAGCCACAGATAATGGAAAACACCATTAAACAATGGGAGAAAGAAATACAATTTTTATTAAAATCACACAATCAACTGATTATAAGAAAATCATATTTGTTGAAATTTTATTTTTTCGACTGTGAAAAAGTCGGAAAAATAAAATTTCAATAAAGATGATTTTCTTACAATCAGTTGATTGTGTGATTTTAATAAAAAAAAAAAAAAAAAACTGTATTAAGTGTACTTTTTTTACATAGGAATATTTGCTTGTGTTCAGAGACTTTTGTTACCGACTGTAACTACAGGCAAAATTACTACTACATTAGCAAAAACTAACAAGGAAGACAATATAAATATCCATTTCAATAACGTCATAAAAATTGTGAATTACCAAAACCATAAATACGCTGCATATCGCAAAGCAGTCTAAATCATCAATTTTACTAATTCTTGCAATGGCAACGATACAGCAGGGCTCGAAAAGCAATGGCGCTACATACTTAAAAGAGACATAAACAACAAGAAATGCCACATGCACAGAACTTCAGACACCGCAAGTGATGGTGAAAATGCTAGGGAACCCCAATGAAAACGCGTTATGGCCAATAAAGCAGGAAGTATGTAAAAAGGTTTTTATATTATGTAATTTTTAGTATTGAACTTCATGTAATGAACAGAATTAAAAATTTTTTTTAGAAAGTGTTAAAAACTTGGTAAGTGTAAATGATTTGAATTAGTTTGACTGTCTGTCTACCCATTCCCATTGTCTGTGTGTCTTTTTCTTCTGCTAAAATAAGTTTTTACTGATTCAATTAGATAGTAGTCAAGACATTAACTATTTGCTTAAAGTTAATATAACTCTTATATGATGAAAAGGCATAATCTTTTATTGTGTTTATGATATTCAAGAAGAATATTGACAATTGTTCATTAAGCCTATTTCCTGTTTTATATGATCATGTGGTGGTGGGGATGAATGGGACATTCCCCACTATGTGCTAATTTAAAATTGTACACAAGAATTATATTAAAACAAATCTTAAAAAGATTTTCAATATTTTTATAACCTGTAGTTCAGTAGCTATAACATGGAATTATAAAAGTAGCATGGATTTAGAGAAAAATAGATTGAAAATAATTATTCTGATTTTTGTTTGTAATAATTATAATTAAAAAAATAATAAGTTAGAATATTCAATACAACTTAAATCAATAATTAAAAAAAATAAACTAATAATTGATTAAAATCACAATTTCAATCAAGCTAATTAAATAAATCCTGGTGATTATTAATGTAATACAGAATAGAATGCTGATTTTTCTCGATCAGTCGAAACAAAAATGCATCTGGATAATTTGTACTCTATTATAATGATTTATCTCTTTCTAGTGTTTTATTTATTTTTAGATTAGATCTTATAAAATTACCAAAGCCTAGAGCACTAGGAACTGTGCAAACTACAGGACTTTTGCCTTTTGATGTTAATTTGAGTCAATACATCAGTTTATGTTAATTTCAGTAATTTCATAATGTGTAATAAAATCACATAAACCAATTTAACTTTAAAAATGTATTAACTTTCCATTTTGTTTTCTTTTCTTTGTTAACTCCAGGTGGGACAATGCACATGCATATAAAAAAAAAAAAAATTATTAATTAAAAGTAACTTTTTATTAAAGTTAGTATGTTTATATAACTAATTACTGAATTGTACTTATGAGCAATGTTACAAAATTCTGAATTACATATGCTGAATGTTATCAGTAAAACCATGAAAAATGTCCTAATCATCCCCAATCTCCTCTACATAAAAAAAAAAAAAAAGTTCACTTAAACGTGAAATTAATCCATTGGTATATCAGGCCAAACTTCTTAAAATTAATTTATTTACCTTTTTTAAATCATAACTTTCTATTTAGTATGTTCAACAGCCAGTAGTAAACCAATGAAAGGCTAGCAGTCAAAACCTAATTCACAAAGAGGCAGCAATGTCATGAAACATTGCTATAAAACCTGCTAGCAGATACAAGAAAAAACTCGCTCACAGGGATACTTAAAGCACAGGAGAAATTTCAGGACAAACTTGTCTACCCACAAGAGCAAAACACCTAGAATTTGCTGAAAACAAGCAAGAAAAAGCTAGTTTACTTAGAAAATGGAGAACAACAACAAAAAAATTTTTCTTTTTTCGACTGTGTTTATGTAGTACAAGAAACATGTGTTTATTTCACATTGTTTTTAAATGCTAAATTTCAATATTTTGTTATAATATACTGATCAACTTGAATACAGCGATTATAAATGGCTATGACTAACTGAAAATTTATCAATGAGAATAGCACAGAATTCAAAAGAGTCAAGTTCAAAATTTTGTTTACATACTTTATAAACTTTCTATATGGCTCTCCTTGGTAATGGTAACACTGACAGCATCTAAGTGGTGGTCTATTTTATGCCATATATTATGAAGCATGTCTGTGCATTAGAAATGCACATTTTGAGTTCTGGAATTGCTCTTTATTTATGTGAAAGACCTTGTGTATGAGCTTTCTTTACACAAGGTAAAAGAGCAGTATTTAAACAATATTTTGGAAAATTCAACCAGTGGGGTCTGTTTTACAGAGAATTTTCAGAAAAAAGTGGTAACATGATTTCTCAAAAACTAGTGCACTGATCTTATTGAATTTTTTATAATTTCTTCAAAATAGAATTGACTAAATACAACAAAGTTTTACTTATTTTTTAATACGACTTATTTTACATAAATGTGGGGTAAAACGCACTGAAAATTATACTATTTTTGCATACAACTAAAAAAATATTCAAATTTCAATTTTTTTTTTTTTTTTAACTCCTGCATTTAAACAATAAGTTTCAGATTGATGCAGTAGTTTTCAAGAAAATGTATCCTGCATTTCCAAAGGTTTTGTTTTGGAAAACTGGATCCATTGGCTGAACTTTTCAAAATTTTTAATGAAAATTAAAAAAAAAATATTATTGTTTAAATGGTGCTTTTTAATACGCACAAAATTTTTATTAAAATAAGAACAGAGAAATTTAAAAAAAAAAAAAAGCCTTAAAAAACATATCTAACTTCTTATTTGAGGAAATTTAAGTTTTCAGGAAACAGTAAGACGTGTACTATCCATGCGATCAGCAACTTTGTGACATATTAACATAGTTTGTGTTAGTTACCTCGGCACTTTGATGATCATAGCACCATCTCTGCAAGAATTTGATATTTAGCCAGATACCAAGGCTCTATTTGTACAGTATGAAGCCGAAAACTCTGAATCGTCAGGATTGCGGCGATTCCGGATTTTTGATTTACCGTATCTTAAGTCGGCGCAGTGTTCTTTTTTGCAATCGATTATTCAATAGGTATGACAAAACGCAGAATAAACGATTGCGAAAAAGAAAACCGCGCCGACTTAAAATATGGTAAATCATCTACTGCTTTATCTACCACCCACAATTCTAACCCCATTAATTTAAACTCAATCAATATTGATAACATAGCCCCGTACAACAATCACCACTACGCTCTAAAACGGGAGGCCATAGAAATAATAACTAACACCCTTGCTGTCAACGAGCGGGAGCACTGCATTATTCCTGCAGTGTGGCAACAGATACTCAAGACAACAAATGAAGTGAACCACGACATCAATAAACGTAATCACCTCCGAAGAACCAATTTCACTTGGCACTGATGATGAGCACGGAGTTGCTCGAAATATATTTGTGCAAAGAATTATAAAGGATGTTGTGCAAGGTAAATGTACAACTAGTTAAAAAATAACATATTACGATTTTCAGATATACTCCGTATTTTTTTTTAGTACTTTAAGCTTTTCAATTAAATGTTTGAACATAATTGAAATAGAACATAGAATTTAGTTCTCAATCAGATAAATGTTTAAGAATTGTTACTATTATTATAACCTTCTCCCTCCTCTTTCAGACTTTGCACATGCCGGTTTTGAAGATTACTAAGAAATTGATAAGGATGATTAACACCGTCGAAATTGTAAGAGATTTGATCATGTACACAGCACACACCCCCCCTTTTTTTGAGTTATGTTTACCAAATCTCTGGAAAATGATGCCATGGATAAGAGGCAAGCATGATATATGACACCCAGAAATTTGCACATAATTGATGTAAAAAGTAAGATTTGTAGTAAAGTTTTAAAAAATAAAACAAATAATGAAAAATAAAGACATTAAATATTAATGGTGATTCTTTAGAAACTGGATCTATTGAAATGAAGAAAGTTAATTTAAGCAAAGTCTGGGTACTGGAGATAAGTACCTACATTTTTTAAAAACAAAACAATATTTGTGTTTGAACAAAAAATGACTATTCAAGGAGGGGAAAATAAATGTATATATATATATTTATTATTTTTTCATAAATTTCGATATAGCTTATTTTCTTAAGATTTGTTGTCTTAGTTTACTGATTTGTTTGCTTTGCAGGCTGTTAATAAATAAATCTGGTTTCTTTAAATTTGTGTATTTCATCCCCTGATATTTTTTTTTTTTTTCATTTTTCTGAACTTCTCAAAGAAATTTTTAATCTTATTGGTCATTAGTGTTTCAGTGATCTTGTATCTGTTGCTTGGCTTCTATTAAGCATAGTAGATCATCATCATTATATTTATATATGTATAATAATGATTTATTAAGCATAGTAAAAGCCAATAAGTTTTATTTATAATTCTAAATAGTAAATTTACAATCACACTACTGTTTCCCCACAAAATTGGTTGCATGTCTAGTGTCATTTCATCTGTCCCACTGAAACTGAAACAGTATGGGAAGAATCTGGTTGGAAAAATGCTTTATGTATCAACCCTGTTTTAGCAAAATGTCTACTTCAGCAGTTATTATATATAATAAAGATGATCTATTAAGCATAGTAGAAGCCAAGCAACAGATAAAAGATCACTGAAACACCAATGACCAATAAGATTAAAATATTTTTTTTTTATCAGCGGATGAAACACATTAATGTAAAGAAACCAGATCTATTAATTAACAGCCTGCAAAACAAACGAATCAATAAAGTAACACAGCAAATCTTAACTCAAAACCATAAACTTATCAAAATTAATGAAAAAATAACCTAAGAAACACAAGATAGGAAGGAAGGAGGCTGGCGGCAAGACTTGTGACTTGCCTGTTGGGTTAAACTAGTTTCACTCCGGCAACACTCACCCAGCCTGCCACGACCAGAACAGGAACCATATGGATTTAAAAAAGCAAAATTTCAAAGCAGATGAATAACAATGAAATCACGAAGCAACAATGAAATTCACCGATTGATTACATTGTGTTTAATAGTATAATTAGAATTTTCAATATAGTTGACAACTCAAAAAGGAAGAAACAAATTTTATTGGAAAAAGAAAATTTGCATAGTAATACAAAGTAAATGCAACAAGCCTTCTGCTTTTTTTTTTAAATTTAATTTCACAAACCCACCCAACCATCCAGCCTTACAACACCACCCCACCTCCTTAAACATCTGCCCACCCAACCGCCACCATTTTTATTGTCTTTTATTATTTTATAATTTTTTGTCGATATACACAAAAGTGTACACAGCTTTTTTTTTTTTTTTTTAACTGACAGAGACATGGTTAAGGATATAAAATAGAAAATACAAAGTTTTTAGGAAAACCCATTTTAGCAGTGGCTGTGATCAGTTTATTAATATTCTTGTTTTTAAACTTCGCAGAGCATAAATTATTAATTCAAAATAAATGGTTAATGATGTTTCTAAATACCGAAAGATGCAGACATGAATTAAAATGTGTAAATAAGTTTACTTTAAAACTAAAATCTTGCCGTTTGTCATAGATATCTGTGTAAATTTTATTACCATCAATGATTATTTTGAGATCTAAAAAGTTGATTGATTAGTTAGAGTATTTTGAGTTAGCTTTAAATTAGGTGGATAATTGAAGGAAAAGTCATTTTGTGAATGCTTGTTGAGATAAAATACAATAATATCATCGATGTAACGATAAAATCGAACATCATCATTGCAAATTTGCTTTTCATAATAATAAAGATAGAGATCTGCCAAAATACTGGAGCTACAACCGCCTTGTGGGATGCCTAATAGTTGCAAACAGATATTGTTGTTGTGGAAGATATATTTATTATGGATAACAAAGTTAAGAAGTGTTTTAAATTTTTCTGCTTTAAAATTGTGAGGAAGATTAATTTGAGCTTTAAATTCTTGAAAAAGACTGTAAATGATATTACTAAGATCTGATAACTCAATATTATTGAAAAGATCTTGAAAGTCAAAAGTCATAATATTGTCTATTGAATCGAGATGTATTGAATTAATTGAAAGCTATTAAGACAGTGAAAATTATCAACTTTGCAAGTACAATTGTAAATTTGTTTTAGAATATCCAGTAGAGCTTTATTAGCATTGTTGTTATAAGTGTTACACCCAACAGTGACAGTGCGAAATTTAATTGGAGATTCGTAAAACTTAGGTATGAGAACTATATAAGGATAATTAAAGTTATTGAAGGGAAGTGTAAGTAGTTTATAGTAATTATGTATTTTTTCGGTTAATAATAAAGTTATTATTAGTTAAACTGAAGATGTTACTAGTAGTGACTGAAGAGTTTAAAATAGAGAGATAGTAGGATTTACAAATAATGGCATAATTATTAGATGATTTGTCAACATAAGTGATCACAAAGTCATCCTGTAGTAATTTGATAGAGTTAAGAAGTACAGATTTTTTAAATAACACCAGATTTGAAGAATTGATAAATAATGAATTTTTAATTTTTTGTAACACTAAAACTTTCCATTGAGTGAAGTAGGCAATAGGTTTTGTGAGTAATAGATATTTCATAAATCTAGGTCATAAGTAAACTGTTGAAAGATTTGTGGAATGCTAGTTTTAACTGGAAGTCTAAATTTGGTGCCAAATTCCATGAATTTTTTTAATTGATAATTATCAATAATATTGAGATTACCAGTGATAATGTTGTAGATTATTGGTCAAATCTAAAACCTGTAGATGGCGCTGCACGCTGATATTAATGTTTTGTTTTCTTTTTTTCTCTTCAGTGTTCGTCATGTTGTTGTAGTGTTAATAAATGTTTGTCACCGTATTAGCAATCCTCTTATTTCGGAATTATGTGTTTCATCATCATCTATGATTAAAAATGGAATATGATGTGGCCGGCAGTCCCCACGACTCTGGACCGAAGAAGGTAAGCCATTTACCTTATTTCAACTTAAAATTCTGAAAATGCCTATTTATGCAAATTGCCATCTAAATAACGTCGCCAAAGTAGCGACATGGTTTTTGAATGTTTAATTTAATAATGTCGCTAAAAGTAACGACATGTATTTTGGCGCCCATAACAGGGACTGCCAGGCCCTTAAAATTTGAATTTAATTTGTTCTTTATTCTATAGTGCAAATTTCTAAATTGATCAAATATGGCAACGGAACTCGATAAATTAAGAAGAAAACGCACTACCCTAAAGGGATTGTGTACAAAATTAACACGATAAACCCGAGGAAGGGTTAAATGTTTATGAAATAGAATTGCAGTTAGAAAAGCTGCAAGTCAAACAAACCGAAATTATTGAAGTTGAAGAACAGATAGCGGCCAAAATCACGGATCTCAACGAGCTACAAACTGAAATAGAATCTCGACAAGAATACAGGGATTCAATTATTGATGTAAAGGCTTAAATTATGAATAAAATAGATAAAATTAAAAATTTAAATGCCACTCAGATGTTATCTGAGCCTAGGAATGATCAGTCACCTAATTTAAGATTAGAAAGAATTAATGCGAGTTCCGTAAGATTGCCCAAGATATCAATTCCAGTTTATGAGGGTTCTCCGGAAAACTGGATGGAGTTCTGGAACCAGTATGAAATAACAATACACAAAAATAAGGATTTATCTAATGTAGAAAAATTCGTATACTCACGCAGCTTTTTAAAAGCCCAAGCTTTAACAGCTATTCAGGGTTTAGCACACTCTGAAGAAAATTACAATACGGCCATTGATTTATTAAAATCTCGATTTGGAAAAAAGGATATTGTAATTTGATATAAAATTGATGCGTTATTAAATTTGAACCCTGTTAAATCTGCAAATCAGATTAAAGAATTACGCTTACTGCACGACGCCTTTGATGTTAATATAAAATCTCTCGAAAATTTAGGAGTAGATTTAAAATCCTATGGAAATTTGTTATTTCCAATTGTTACTAAATTAATACCTACCAGTATTATGATAGACTATAATAAAATGAAAACAGAATCCGAGGAATGGGATGTACAAGATTTGTTAGAACATTTAAAATTAGAAGTTCAAACTAGAGAAAAAACCTTTTTATTTTTAAAACACGAAGTAGAAACTAACAAAAGCGGGTACAAAAACTCAAATTCCAGATTTGATTCGAAATCATCGGAAAATAATAATGCTTCCTACCGGAAATCTGTTTTGGGATATAAAAATTCTAACACAATGCAAAAGGCATCCGCCTTTAAATTAACTGTTAGTAAATGTATATTTTGTGTTGATGCAGTAAATGATCACGATAGTAAAATGTACAAATTAAATTTAGAGGACAAAAAATTGTCTTTACGCAAACAGGGAATCTGTTATTTATGTTTCAAAAGAGGTAAACATACAGCTAAAATTTGTTTATCAGGTCTCAAATGTGACACATGTTCAGGAAAACACAATACACTAATTTGCTATAAGCAAAAATCGGAAACTCCAACAACGGCTCAAATGAAAGATAAAAATCACATCGAACATACCCAAACAAATACTTCTGAGAACAGTGCTTACGAAAATTATAATTCTGTATTGTCTTACAAATGTCCTGTACAAAATCCGCTTGAGAATAATGAAATATATTTACAAACTTGCTTCGCAAGAATAACAAATAATTCTAATTTAAACTCTCTAAAGTGTGTCATATTATTTGACAATGCGTCTCAACGAAACTTTATTAATATATCACTCGTGCGTGAATTAAAATTGCCGGTGATTAGAAAAGAAACTCTAATCATATACCCGTTTTCTTGTGATCAACCCCAATCAAAAGAATATTCAGTCGTAAATTTTGAATTGTCTCCTTTAAAAAACCACAAACAAAAATGTTATGTAGAGCCATTATTAGTCGTGAATCAGATATCGTTTACGAAGTTAAAAATAGTAGATGACGCATCTATTCGAAAAGTTTTGGTTTCTAATGAGGGGGAAAGAAATAATTTTTTTCAATTGCATTCGAAGGAGCCAGACATATTAATCAGCGCAGGTTTATTTTGGAAACTGCAAAAAAAATAAATAGAAAATTAATCGTTCGTTGTTTGCGGTTAACATAGCATTAGGATGGACGTTGTCAGGGAATAATAATTCAGCAAAAAATCGAGACAGCTTAATTACTGGCGCCTCCGTGTTAAAGATTGAATGTTGTAACTCTGTTTACATGAAAACCATCCATGCATGAAAAAAAATTAATCATCGGATTGTACGACTAATGATCTGCAAAGGTTATGGTCGTTAGATTGTTTAGGAATAAATGATGATAAATTGATTTTTACTTCCGATCTGGAAATAATAAATAAATTTGATAAACAGTTAGAATATAAACAGGGTCATTATGTTACTCATTTATTATGGAATGAACATGGTATTGATAACTTTGAGAACAATTTTGAAAATGCTAAACGGCAATTCAATAATTTGAGGAAAAGATTAAAAGCGGATAAATGGATTTCTGAGCAATATAGGCAGATAATAGCTGAACAAAAACAACTAGGCATCGTAGAGCAATGCGGTCGTTCAGAAAGAGAGTATTTCGCCCCACATCGTGAAATTGTTAAAAAGGAAAAACAGACAACAAAAACAAAGGTACGAATTGTGTTTAATTGTTCCAGTAGAGTTTCGGGGTGTAAATCTTTAAATGATTGTCTCATAAAGGGGCTATGTCTTACACCACCAATTTTGGATGTAATTAATAGATTTTGAATGTATAAGATTGCGTTTTGCGCAGATATTGAAAAAGCGTTTCTAATGATAGAAATCGCGGAACCCGATAGAAATTTTCTGAAATTTTTATGGTTTGATGAGGACACCCAGAATTATAAAATGAGAATGACCAGAGCGACGTTTGGTTGTACAACTTCTTTCTTTTTAACGGCAACAATTAAGAAACACATAAAGGAATATAGGGAAATTTATCCGGATAGTTATGAAATGTTAAATTCAGCTCTGTTTGTGGACGATTTGCTTTATGGCTCCGATACCGTAAACGGTGCCTATGAATTAACTTCTACTGCGGTAAATATTTTAGCAAAGGCTGGAATGAAATTGAGAAAGTTTAGTACGAATTCACAGAAATTAAAGAACATGTGGGATAAAAATGATTGTTTTTCGGAGGTAATCAATGATAGTATAATAAATATTCTTGGATTGGTATGGGATAAAGATAGTGATAAATTGGGATTAGCTTTGAAATCTATAGTTGAAATTTGAAAATTTGGATATCAGGGCATTTAGCACAACTCCCTCAAAAATAAAGGGACTTTAGGGACCGAAATTGAAAAAAAAGGGACTTTAGGGACCTATTTATTTTATGCTTAAATATCAGTAATATACATATATATGTGTTCTTTTATGATCCCCTACCATATATAAGCCAAGTGTAATGCCCAAAATCAATTAATTTAAAAATATACACAGCCAGTGTCAAAAGAGTTCATACTCTTTGTTGAATTTTGTTTGGTTTTGTTGAATACTCTATGGTTTTGTGGAATACCTTAAGATACAGGCATTGAGTTATATGAGCCATGAGACTCTTGGTCCTCCAATAATTTCTATGATGAGCGCTCACTTTTACTGCTCTTTATGATGCAAAATGAAAAGTTTCAGATTTTACATTTAAAGCTATGTTTGGCAAATAGAATATACATATTTTCCCATCAATTTTTTGTCTCCAAAATTTGTTGTCCTAAGTGTGTGGGAGGGTCAACAAGAAGAACCTACTCAAGGTGCCTAGAGTGTTTTGCCCTTGATGGGATCCATGTAAGGGATTTTTGCCAGTAATAAGGCCCACAAGTGTAACCCAAATCTGGCATTTTTTATCAAATAGGTTTCAGAAGCGAACTTTTCAGCCACTGGTGTGGTTTGTTGCTTCAAAAATCTTTTTTGTAAACAACCTAAGCAAAACCATACTAACTATTAAAAGAATTTAGCTCTAATGTCATTTTTTTGCACAATACAGCAAATTGAACTAAGATGTGCAAAGAAATAATTGCACAATATGCTGCAGGTGCAGTCTGAGTTTTGCAGTAACTATACTATATGCAACTGTCATGAACTGCGGCAAATAACAGAAAAAAGTATATGTCTATAAAAGTTTGAACGGCAGACAAAACATGTAATGCATTTCATGATGTGACAAAATAATAATAATAATGACATTTTGATTAAAAGGTACAAGCCCACTTCATTCTGTGTTGCTAACAAAGGTGAATATTAGCCAAATAAATAATGCAATTCAAAGCTACAAGTGAAAATAAGAATCATTACCAACATCGGCTGCCACTACAGGGTTTAACCCGAGTTCATAATTTTTTTTACTGAAAAAGCTAAAATCAAAAAACCGTCTTAAGCAAAATGCTACAATACTATTAGGCTTATGATACCTGTGTGTATGCTATTATAGATGTCTCTTTGTTACATTTTTCTTTTCTAAACTGAGTTTTAAATTTTATAATGACATCTTTAAAAAAAATCTGAAGTGGCTTCCATGGACATTTTGAACATTTAGTATAGTTACTGGGTGTTTAAACAAATTTGAACCACTGAATATTTCAGTAAATAAATAAAAGTGAACATGATGTCAGTAGGTTTTTATTCCCAAATTCATATATCCGTCAATGAGCATACAAGTAATACATCTGAAATTTTTAGGCATCCCTGTAAAGGAAAATAAATAGTAAACATGCAATTTCGGTAATTCTGCAGGAACATTCTGAAATATATATTAGTTTCACTTCATACTTTTAAATAACTTAATTTGTTTTAAGAAAATTAGTCCCAATAGGATGTGATATAAATAAAATCTTTTATACTTCTCGATAAAAGAACTATGCATAATATGCCCATCATTTCATACAATGATCTACATTAGTAAAACAATGTAATGTATATCAGTGTTTTTTAACACTTTCCAATAAGATTGAAAAGCGTTAATGACTTCAGTTTTTCTGTCTGTCCGTACTCTATTTCCCGTAAATATTCATGGAATTTCTTGAAACTGATATGTGTTATTCAAGTTCACTATTCCATATTCCCTATTAAAAATGGAAGAAATACCTCTACTGATTTGTGTACAGGGACACTCAAAAGTATTCCAAAGCATTGCATTCTATGAAAGGTATTACAATAAACCTGATTTTAATATACTTAACACAAATCTTAATGAAATTAAAATATGTTATTCATGTTCACTATTAGATGTTTCCCATTGAAAATAGAGTAAATACCACCAATGATTTGTGTACAAGAACACTTGAAAATATGCCAAAGCATTCATTCTATGAGAAGTATTTCTATAAACCATACAGGCGCACACTACCACTTGGCACAAATCTTAATGAAATTGAAATATGCTATATGTACAAAAGAATGTTTTCTACAGAATGTAGTACGAATAGCAATAAAATTTAAAGGGACTATAAAAATATTCAGTTACATTAAGGACTATTTTTGAAAATTTGCTGCAATTACATTTTTGTTTACCTCAAGCATTTTTAACACTTTCTAAAATTTTTTAAGTATAAATAAGATTTAAAATAATGTATTTGTCTGCCCAGCTGACTGTCTATGTCTATCTGCTCGACTCCACTGTTCGTCAATATTTTCAGATTTTCTTAAAAATGATATATGTTATTCAAGTTCATTAGGTAATGTTCTCTATTTAAAATAGCATTAATGAGTCCTGTACAAGTTGGTTTGTATACAGGGACATCTCCCCCAAAAAAGGCCAATACATTGCTTTTTAGGATAGCCATTTTTATAAATCACATTTTAATAAAATCACATTTTAATAACTATCTACTACAAAAATCATAAAGAAGTTGACATTTATATGAATATGATAAAATAATGTTTTGTATAGAATAATATGTTTAATCTTCAGATTTACAGGCCTGCACTAAAATATTTAGATACGTTAAGAGTTGCAATTAGAAATTAATGGCTACATTTCCATTTGTATTAAGCATTTTTAACACTTTCTAACAATGTTTAAGAGTGATATAGTTTACCTATCTGCCTTTTCATTGTGTGATAATGTAGATAAAGAATACTGAAGGTTATAATGACACAACAAGTATGTACAATTGGAAAATGCTAATAATCAGTGCGTACCACATGATTTTTTGTTCTTGTTTCTTTTTATTCTGTGTTAAAAATTTAACATGTTTTAATTTTTTTTTTTTTTTTTTTTTTTTTTTTTAAAATAACAGTTTAATAAAATGCTTCACCAAAAAAAGCAGAAATTTCTTGTTTAATTTTCGCATTCTGTATACATGTTATGCATTTTGTGGAAAATGCAACTGTAGTGGAAATCCTATGCCATTAACACTTTATGGGGCCACCCCTGGCCTTGATGACTGCAAAACAATTGGGCATTGAGATAATTTTTGGATATGTTCATTTAGTATTAAGAAGTATTTCATTGTACCAAATTTTGATATGGGCTCCCTTAATTGCGTTAAAGGTACCAGATTTCCATCCAGACTTAAATCTAAACTATTTATTACCAGGCCAAAGCAAAGTAGTAATGTTACGGTACCAGGGGTCGACACAGGTTTTAATTTTTGGGGCCCATTTTTATGAAAAACAAATAATTTTTGTGAAATTTTGATTATTTTTGCGAAAACAATTATTACTGTATGAAACCTTTAATTTTAGCAGTTACTCTATCTGATGTTTAATATCAAGTTAATAGCATTTCACTGAACCAAGTATAGATACTCATTAAAATTAATACTGGAAACATGGAAAAATTTTACAAAATTATCATTTTTACAAAACAAAATCTTATGAAAGGGATTTTTTTTTATAAATCTTAATTTTGTGAAGGGGCCTATTTTATAGATTTGAATTTTGTAAAGGGACTCATTTTAGAAATTTGGAAAGGGGCAGGGTCCCAATTTTTGCTTGGATCGATCAATGGGTACTGCAACATTTTTTTTTTTTTTTTAAACCCAAAGATATACATATCTTTGCTAGTCATCAGAGTTGAATTTGTAACTGGGCTCATTACTGAACTGAAAATAATCGAGCTTCTGACCTAATGCATGCAGTACAACTAACTGTGGTACCGCGCTATGCAATAGCGAGAGGACAGTTAGCACAATGACCTCTTTAATCTCAGCCTTTCCTCCCCCCCATGACCCATTTGCTGAATTATCTCTGAATATTAGTGTTCCTATTACACATTAGATAACTGGCTGCCAAAAGTTAAGTCATTTCAGTATTCTGTAGATAATATAAAGTGTGTGCCTAAGCAATTTCATCGCATTTGAATGGTTTTTTTTCCCCCCGGCATACCTAAAAAATCTTAAGATTTTTGATAGGCAAAGAAAAAAAAAAAAGGGACTTAGGGACCATTTTGCCAAAAAAAGGGACTTTTAGGGACCTAAAATAAATTAAGGGACTTTTAGGGACTTTAGGGACCACACTAAATGCCCTGGGATATATCGGTATGTACAAAAAGGTATTGTATACAGCTGCAAAATTTTTTGATCCTATTGGGATATCTCCCTTTTTAATTAGGATAAAGTGTTTTCTTCAAAGAATGTGGGAAAGAGGTATGGACTGGGATCACGAATTGCCGGATGAATTTATGTGCATAGGCAAGTTCAGTAAAATTGGTCCTAATATAATAATTAACTATATCATGTAATTTTCTATTTAAAAAGACTTGACTTTATTAGTGTGTAATTTTGCATTGCCAAAGTGCATTGATTAATTGATGTGTAACTGAGTGTAAAGTATATTAAAGAATTTTTCATTGACCCTCTGAATAAGGGACACCTCTATTTAAGGGACAAAATGTCTGGTCCCATGGGTGTCCCTTAATGAGAGGTTCGAGTGTAGTTACAATTATAAAATGAACATATAATTAATGTTCATCCGGGGGCCAATGTGTAGATTACTGGTCAAATCTAAAACCTGTAGATGGCGCTGCACGCCGATATTAATGTTTTGTTTTCTTTTTTTCTCTTCAGTGTTCGTCATGTTGTTGTAGTGTTAATAAATGTTTGTCACCGTATTAGCAATCCTCTTATTTCGGAATTATTTGGTTCATCATCATCTATGATTAAAAATGGAATATGATGTGGCCGGCAGTCCCCATGACTCTGGACCGAAGAAGGTAAGCCATTTACCTTATTTCAACTTAAAATTCTGAAAATGCCTATTTATGCAAATTGCCATCTAAATAACGTCGCCAAAGTAGCGACATGGTTTTTGAATGTTTAATTTAATAATGTCGCTAAAAGTAACGACAAATGTGTCCATGGTCTCTGTCAATAAATTTTGAGAAAGAAGGATCATTGCATTTACATGTTACAGTGTTAGTAAAAGAGGTAGACTTAGATACAGAATTATAATTGAATATCTTTCTGCCAAGAGGAAGAGGATATTTGAAGGTACGAGATAGATTTAAATCTTTAATCGGAAACAAACATTCTTTGTCATTAATGATAGACGTAATGTTAATATTATTCAATATTTGATTTGTAAAAGTCACAATTAATTGAGTATTTGTTTTAATTTTGTTGGGCTTTTTATTAATTTTTAAATTAAATTGTTTGATTTTGAACATTATAATATCATAAAAAATGTCTGAAAAATGTTTATTATAGGATTGGCTTTGAAAGACATTCAGAAAATTTACTAAGCATTTCTTTTTAATTGCAAAAATAAATTTTCGAATAATGAACCAGTTATAGTTAGATAATTAGTCTGTAGATCTGAAATTAGTTTAATAATGGCACTTTTAGAAAAGATTAAATCTGTTTTTTGACTACCTCGTTTAGTTCTAGAAGTTTTATTGTTAATTTTGTGATATAGTTGTGCATAAATAGTCGAATAATTATGTAGAGAGTTGATGTTAGAATAATAGTTTTATTAAAGTATTCGGAATTTAGGCCATATGGATAAATTGTAGTGTAATATTGCATAAATTTTGATTCAAGAAATAGACGCTCACTTTTATTTTTCTGAATTTTGGCAATCTCTATGGTACATGAATTAAAATTATGTGATTTAAAGTGTTGTTATATATATTTATTAACTCATTTAAAAATTATAGGAATATTCATTTTTTCAAAACTACGAGTGTTACTGGTACTAAGACTCCTGACAGCTTTGACAAAAATTTAATGTAAAAACTTCAATGATTGGTTTCCTCTTGGATTTGTAGAATTTTTCTTTTTTTAATTATTTCTTTCTTCTATTAGAACAAATGAGGTTTATTAAAGTATGATATTTTTTATTTTTCCAAATGTTAAATTGTAAGTAAATTTTTTTTATAAATAAAAAATCCATTGTGTATTCTTTTGTAGAATGGGAAGACTTTTTTTTTTTCTCAAACAAGCATTATAAATCAAATGAATGTTTATTCCATAAAAAAATAAATAAAAATAAATTTTGTTTTTTTGTAGTAACAGAAGAGACTGAGATGGAACAATATAAGTGAGGAATGCTATGTTTAATTGATGAATTTTTAAAAGCTAGAGAATGTTAGTAATGTTTTATTAAATGTATGTCTTCAAAAAAGTAATAAATTACAGCTTACAAGTTATTCCAACAGCACTTGACAACGGTCATCACAAAACAGTCCTGTGAATATTTTTACTATGTCAGTGTGTTAGTAATTGAAGATTTTACATTTTATTGATCATCAATATCAACACGAGTGCTTTGGAGTACCTGCTTGTGGTCATAACCAACGCTTACCTCCATAAAAAAAATATAAGAAACATAAAGATAAATTTTCTGAAAATAAAAATTTCCACACGAGTAGAGATTATTTAGAGTGAAGCTCCAGGAATTGGGGGAGGGGGGGGGACTTAAAACTTAAGTGCAATAGAAAATCTGTTGCATGCATCAATGAGACAAATCTAGACAGCAAAAAGGAATGAAGACCTCAAGCAAAGCATCCTAAAAAACACAGACATGCTAGGAAACACACACACATACACAAAAAAAAAAAAACATTAAAATGAAATTCCTAACAAACGGGGAAAAAAAAAAAAAAAAAAAAAAAAATCCTTTAAACGCCCAAGAGGATCATAGACTGTTGGAAAGGGGAGGGGGGGAATAAACATTAAAAATAAGCCAAATAATAAAAAAAATAACCTGGGACCTAGAAAATTTGAATAGAAGAAAAAAAAAATTTAGAATTCAAGAGCAGTACGGTTGAGCCACAGATTGCTATACAGATAAGACACTTCCATACATTCAATAATAACCAAACAGTGACTAGAGTGAACCTGTGGGTAATGGCTGTAAGTTTCTCAAGCTATCCAGCTTATGCAACCGCTTGTCCAATTTTTTTTTTTAATTGTATATGTTTATTTTTGGTAACTTTGTTATTGTTTTCAAATTTGAGCGTCAAAAGCAATTTATTTTAAAAACGAAGTACTACATGTTAAGCAAATAAGTTTTGAAAACATACATGAACCAAAAACATTTTTCCTTTTTAAAGCATTTTATACAATTTAAAATATTTAACAATTTTATACTGCTATTTCAGTATTACAGTATGTAATTTTTATTTGTACTTGAATATGAATGTGTTTAGCAAAGTGTATTTTTAAACATTAAAAAAATTTATTTTATTTCTTTGAAGAAAAACATTACGGTTAGCTAATTCTAAATGAATATATTCATTCGAGTGAAAAAAAATTTGTTAAAAAATTCTGTGTTATGTAATTCCAGAGGCAATACTTCTATGATTCTTCAAAAAAAAAAAAAAAAAAAAAAAGGTAGAAAATCGTCAGTTTTAATTAAAATAACCAGGGGCTGCTTTTTTTCATGACCGAATTTTAGAATCGTAATGGCACATTTAATATTTTATTGATGAAGTAGAATTATATACATTTAAAAACTATATCAAATCAAATATTTATTATTAATATGGTTGCATTATTTTTGAAAAGTGAAACATATCTTATATATATTATAAATGTGAATGTCCGTTTATTTGACTGAGTTTCACGCTAAAACTGCTCGATGGATTTCGATAAAATTTGTTATGGAGATAGCTTATACCCTAACTTAGAAAGTTGGCTGCCTTTTATTCCGAAAAAAAACTTTTTTTTGTTATTTTTATGCATAAAATAGCAATTTTTTAAGCTAATAATAGCAAAAAATTAGCCATTTAAATTTTAACCATAATTTAATTGTTGCCAAAATTAAATTAAATTATCCTTAATTTAATTGTTGTCGAGTTTATTTTTTTTTTCCAACAGGAAAATAAATACATTTATCTAAACGTGAACAATAAAAAATAAAATAAATAAATAAATTATGCATCTCAGAAAAATTTACGTCATTTTAAATTTAAAATTTCTTTTACAAAGTGCTAATATAGTTTACGATGCTAATGTGTGTTGTACTAAAATGAGTTTTGTTTATAGATCCTCCTGGGTGATTTTTTAAATTGTTGCGTTAAAGTACACCGAACATTTTTCGCCAAGAGGTTTAATTTAGCAACAGCGATTTTAATCTAGGTAGTTCAAGAAAAATGTAAAATTAATAAAGTTGTGTAGCACGATAATGTTTATTTATTTTTTTATATACCATTCACTACGCTAATTTAACATACAAATAAATGAGCTGCTGTGTGTGACTGCACTTGCACGCTGTCGGGCAGAAATATTTGATTAATTCAAATTAATATTTAAATAACTAAATAAAGATATGTTTAATAGAAAGCATAGTTTTGGAGACAAACTTGGCGAGTGGGCGACCAAATTTGGTGAAAAATGATAGTTTAGGGTTCCCGATGTTTCGAAGCTCTCCGACACACGGGAACGTAGACCTTGAGCGTACCAAGGGATTCTCGATGGAGTCATCTCTAAGCCCCATCGCCAAAAGTTATAAGTAGGTGTGAGTTGATTTTTGCGAAAGAGTATGTAGTCACTGCGATCCAGAGTTATTCAGAGACCTATTCTGAGTCATTGCACTTTTGGGATTGAGCTCTAAGCAACTGGACATTTTTCGTGAGTGAGTGAAATTTTTTGCTCTGGTGTAGTTGATGTTATTTGCTTTACTCCTGTGGAACAAGTGACTATTTTTTAGACTGTCCCAGAACATTCATCAAATAATGACTTATACTGTACGAGTAACAGCTTCAACTGTTTCCAGAATATTCGAAGAATTAACACCAGCTATTGGACTATTTTCGAAAATATTTGTTTTAATAATAGTTTTTTTGTACAGATTCGAGAAGTTCAAAAAATGTTTGATATTGCCAAGGAGGTCCCAAACTAAAGCTGTGACGAAAATAGTCGCCAATCGAAATATATTCAGTTACAAAGAAATCATTTAAATATAGTGTCCAGCGAAGCGGGCAAAGCCTGCTAGTATACAAATATGTCTTAAAAGTCGGAACAGCAGTACGTCACAACTGCATGAAAAATCAACAATTTTTATTAAATAAGCTTTTTGCAACAATTTATTTAAAATAAATGATTGTGTATATGTAATGAAACAATACTTCTACAATGCAAAAAAAATGTTCATAACTTTAATACTTCCATACAACATGTAGAGGTACATAAAAGAAGAAACCCATAACATTTTGATTAGCATAATTCAAATAATTTAATAAGTAGCTATAAGTGAAAAATATTTTACAAAAGCAGGATTTTTAGAAGGTAAATTTTGGTAAATTTAATTTAATATTTTCTTTTTTCCTTGGTGGAATAGATTGAAATATTTTGAGTTTCTGTATAAGCAAAGCTAACATTTAATTTCCTCTTAAAATTACTAGATGAAAAACTAGGTCTCTACATACTTCGTGTCTAATTCCAAAAGATAGTAAAGATATTGGTCACAATAGAATGGTCCACTAATCAATAAAGTAATTTTAGGAGAAAAATTAGCATTTTTTGTTTTAATGGTGACTATGTCTTAGTTCATATATATATTTTTTTTTTTTTTTGATCACAAAAGTTAAAACAGTTCTTGATATCAATTCTAAAAAATCCGTAGATTTTATTATTATTATTATTTTTTTTTTAATGGTAACAATTTTTAAGTTTTAACTGCATGAAGCTATATTGTGACAATTATAAATGAAATATTAATAAATAATGTTTCAAATGATTAAAATTTATTTAAATTCATTGATTTAACACCCATTAATGTTATGCCCTAAAATAGCATAACATCTCATAATTTCTAAAAAATTTAAATCTTGAACAAAATAAATCCAAAAATTACTTTTGAACTGTAAAAAGAACTTTTAATTAAGTCAAATAAATGAACACTAAATATATTTGTATTTAATAATTATACTCTTTCAGGACTTAAATTTGAAAGAAAATAAGCTATTTTCTTATAGTATTTACAGATATCGCAAAATTAATTTCTGTTTTTAAATAAATTATTTTGTTAACAAACTTTTCATAATATAAAATCTCTATTTTTCCAAAATCAATTATATCTTTCCCACGTAACCATTTAAAATAAGCATAAAATTATTTTTAAGTTTTATATATATTTCATCTACTTTCATTTAAATATTCTCTCAAATTTCTTCAACATTTTATGGCTCAAAAAATTTGTTTTAATAAATATGAAAAGATCCACAAAACATGCAATTTTCACATAAACATGGATTGTAAAATTTAAAAATCTTTAACAAAATAAATACATTAATTTTACCTTCAAAAAGACAATAAAATCTTTATTCTGAAAACCGAATTATTGGATTTATTTTGTTAAACATTTTAAAATTTATATTTACGGGAAAGTTATGCTATTTTGTAGCATAACCGTAAGCTTAAAAAAAAGGAAACATTGCATGATCTGAACTGTTTCAACAAATACCATCGATAATTTTTAATCCAAAGTAAAACACTTGATTTGGATTACTTGATCAAAAAAATTGCAAACCAAAACATAGTCATTCCGTTAAAAAATAAAAATACCTAAATTTGATTTTTTTTTTTTTTTAAACCCTCCCCTTAGAAGAAAATTTGAAATTTTAATAATGAAACAAAATAATAAAATTAAAACAGTTTATTGAGAAATTACTTTCATTAAAAAAAAAAAAAAGGCAATAATAAGAAATGAATTATTTAAACATACTATAAAATGTGCTTCGAAATTTAAAGAAGAAAAGTGATAAAAAAGGTCTTTTTTTCCCCTTTAATAACTATGGAATGTATCAAAAAGATAATCTTGATTATTAAAACAAATTCATTATAAATGATTTTAGTTATACTAAAAAAAAAAAAATTTATTAGGTTGTTTATTCAGAAATATATAACAGAATACTATGATTGCATTATTTGAACCAGTCAAATGTAGCACTGGATATATATAATATATATAAAAAAAATAATTTACAAACAAAACATTTATTGCAATAATAGATTTCTTTTTTTTTTAATACCATAAACTTACAGATATATTACATGTGAACATTAACAGACAGAAAGGCAAATATATTTTTTTAAAGCTTTCGTATAAATTTAAACATTAAAAATGTTTTTAAAATTATCATTGTAAGACAATAGAAAACTTGACAATTATTCATCATTGTTTTACCTTTCCTGCTGTCTTTTCTCTACCATGCAAAATTAACATAATTATTTTTTTCTCTCTTTTTTTTTTTCTTTTGTGATAGTCTAAAAACTATACCCTTTTGTCAGCATAACTGAAATATTTTAGCAAAAATTACTACTTAAAAAAAAAATAATAAAAAAAAAATGGATATAACAAATATTTGCAAAAAAAAAATTATTTCCACAACACTAACATAACATTGTTCAGCAGTAAACTGACAAAATTCCACATTTAAAAAAATCGTTCATGCCAACTGAGATTACAAGGCTTTCATACATTAGCATACATATGAAAGTGTGTGGGCATGTTCCCTCAAAAAAAATTGTTCTTCAGCTATTTTTTAATCATTTTTTTTTGGTTAAATTTTTATTTTTCTAGGATAAGAACATGGCAACACACATAATCAGTTCTCAGTACAGCTTTAGAACATTTTGTCAATGGCCAAAAACTTCAGATAACTGTTATATATATATACAAATTGTCCAATGTACACGTTACTTTTGAATTTTTCTTTCCAAAATGAGTAGAATGTATTTGCTGCCAAACATGGAGACCAGCCTATGATTTGCAGCAGCCACCACCCGACTGCTGTTGGTTCTCACTTAGATCCACACCTCTCCTGCCATCACTTGCACCACCATTTCCAGCAGATTGGTCACTTTTAGGTAATTTTTTAGCTTAAAAATAAATAAAAATTATACACTTCTAAATAAACTATTAATAATAAAATATTTCATCATTGCAATTACAATTTAAACTCATATATATACATATATTTTAATTTTTTGCATTTAAAGACAATGCATCGTTGGGAGATTTAACTCAAATGATTGCATCTATTATTAAACAAATCACTAAACAGGGGCTAATCCAGAACTAATTTAGTGCCGCTCTGCGGCATTTTCACAAAGTAAATTTTCGGCGATGCAGTACCTTCATAAAATAAATTTTTGACAACGCAGCATTATCACAAATTCAATTCTTGGCAAACAAGAAAAGCAAATTTTAATTTAGAAATTTATTCATCAACCATGAAATATCATTTCAGAAAACTTTGGAGTGGAAGGCTGATATTTACTTCATTCTACTATAAAGAAAAATAATCAATCCTGAATAATAAACACACTCGAGCTCAAATGGCTGGCTCAGAAATGAATACCAAGTTCCAACACTCGAAAATGTAGTTCCGATAAGAAAAGATTACTAGCAAAAAGCGTTGATTCATCGAATCACATTACCATGTAACAAATCACTCATGGGTACCCTATATCAAAGTTTAGCTGAAATAAAAAAAACATAAGATAATCCCCCAAAACATATTTTTCTAAAAATCAAAACACATTTCTCTCCAATAATACGTTGAAGCAATAAACATTGAAGTTTCAAAACAAGAAAATGGAGTTATATGAAAAGGTTACGAGTAAAAAGTGTGAATATACCAAATCGCATCACCATGTAATGAATCGCTAATGGAGGCTCTATATCAAAGCTTAGCTGCTATCTTTTCTGCTGCGTTCTAAGTTCAATGAAAGAAATAAAACAGTTGAATGAATGTGGTTATAGGAACATGTTATGTCCGTTTATAAAATTTAAGGAATTTTTTATTGGAAAAGCCTATATAGTTTAAAAATTAAAATATTGATATGTTTGCAGTGTTAAGCAAAAAATAAAATATTTTTGCTAATGTCAGAATATTAGTGTTATCATTATAGTTATTTCTTTTAAGGATAAGTAAGTATAATTTTTTTACTAATATATTATTTAAGTAGTTATTTTGTGGTTAAAGAGTGGGGAATACCTTTTGCAGATGCGATACTTCCATTTTTTGCAGGGACCCAGAATTAGGTTGGTCCTGTACTGTATTTCTGAATTACAGTAAAGCCAAAAAATAAGGACTAAAAAATATTGTGGAATTGCTTAAAAAAAAACTCAAATATTTTAATGCGATATTTATCATCATCATAATCAGCAGTTTTTTTCACTTACTTCTATTGATAAAGAAGAAAGCATCGGATTCGTGAAAATTTTTGACCTCTGGTTTTCAGTGGATTTATGTTTTGAGATGTCCTGAACACAATTTGACCATTTTTTTAAAAATGTCTGATCATTTAAAGACGGCTTTTGATTATTATTATTTTAATATGGTTTTGATTTTACAATAACAAAGGATTACTAAGATTATAAAGGATTTCAGCAGGGTAGTTCAACATTCCACGGTAACTTCCAAAAACGTATGCTTATCATACTTGCCAACATACTAATTACAGTAGAACTTGGATAATTCGAAGTTGAAGGGACCTGAGAAAAATTCAAAATATCCAAAAATTCGAATTGCATATACTATTTCATACTTGCCAACATACTAATTAAAATTCCGTAGTATTGTTAGCTCCGCCTTCTTTTTCACACCAGTAACCTTTTCAGAGTATTTTTCTTCTTATTTAATCGTAATTGCATTTGCAAAATATTACTTTAAAAATTTGCTAGTGTGAAAAAAAGGGCGGGACTAACAACACTACAGAATATTAATTAGGATGTTGACAAGCATGCTATTTTGTCAAAAAAAAAAAAAAAAGATAAATTAAAAAAATTAAAACTCTACGATCAAAGATTTAACATATAAACTTTATATCTAAGAAAACTACTACACCCCCCTCCCATTAAATCAATATTTTTTACAAGCTTAATTATTCAACACTTTTTAAAAAAAAAAATAGTCAGATATTTTTTATTGCTTCTTCAAGTACAATCTTTGTGTCATAGCATATGATTTGAACCTATCAGTTGATATAAAAATAGAATCTTCTACATAAGACATGAATTGCAATTCAAAAAACTCTCGAAGTTCATGTATATGCACCATATCTTCTGATGCACTATGTAGGGGCTTTTCTTGTATTTCCTTATCCTTATTTTAAAAGACTTAAAATAAATAATGTATTTTAGCTGAAAAAATCTTGGGAAAAAATTTTACTGTAAGATTTTAAAGTTAATCATATGAAAAATTCGAATCATCCAAAATAGAATTCGAATTATCCACGATTTTTTAACATTATTTTAATACAAAATTCAAGGGACCGAGTAAAAAACTCGAATTATCCAGAATTTCGAATTAAACAAGTTTCACTGTAATATTCCATAGTATTGTTAGCCGTGCCTTCTTTTTCACACCAGTATCTTTTTAGAGTATTTTTCTTCTTATTTAATCGTAATTGCATTTGAAGAATATTACTCTAAAAATTTACTGGTGTGGAAGAAAAGGTGGGACTAACAACACTATGGATTATTAATTAGGATGTTGGCAAGTATGGCTTATTCGCCTGATGTTTAATTATAATAAAAATATCTCTGTATATTTAATAATAAAATCTTTGAAGTGCTGCTAATACAAACAAATAAATAAAGCTCAATATTCTGTTACCTCTTGACTTGTCTAAATATAAACACACTCCTTCAAGATTTTAACATAATCGTGACCTACTTACTAACGCAAAAATCTGCTCTTTGACCTTGAAGCAGGCCACAGATTTAACTAATTAATTTTATTTAACTCTCTCATCTACACATATTAATTTCTTTCGAGCTAACAACGTACCATAAAAAGGGATTAAAATTTATTTATATTATACAAAATCATTATTTGCACATAAAAAGAATAATTTAGAATATTATACCAATTGCAAGGAAAATGTCATTGACATTCATAGCTGTCTTAGCAGAAGTTTCCATAAAAAGAAGTCCATTTTCATCAGCATATGCTTGAGCTTCCTAAAATTAAATTGACAATACATTTTACTCAAGCTATATTGAAAGTAGAGTGCAGTACAAGCAGTTTTTATGCTACAACATTAACAATATATATCGATCAAAAAGATTATAAATCACACACAACTAACAAGGAAACATTCAAAAGGTGTCATCTTCAAAAAATATTGAAAAAAATATATATATATGTGATTCTACTCTTTAAAAAACACCACAAAGTGAAAAAATTATCGACTGAAATGAATTACAGCGACCACAAATTATCAAAATTAAGCCTATTTGGCAATTTAGCACTGTTAGATGTTCAGTTCGCTAGCACAGAGATTGCTGTGTACGAACAGTACCGTGTTTTGTTTCTCCGCCAAGTACTCAAAATTGATCGCCTAACAATGTAAAATCACCAAATAGGCTTAATTTTGATAATTTTTTGTGGTCGCTGTAATTCATTTCAGCCGATAATTTTTTTCACTTTCTGGTGTTTTAGGAAGAGTAGAATCACATATATATTTTTTTCAATATTTTTTGAAGACGACACCTTTTGAATGTTTCTTTGTAAGATATTCAAATTGGTTTAATTTTAACAGTATTCACTTATAATGCAGAACATACAATATTCCTCAACTGTCCATAATATATTAGGCATATAATGTATCTAATTAAACAGTGTGACAATACAATTATAAATTACCTTTCTATTTCAAATTTGTTTTAGTTAAATGTCATGTGTAATAATAATTCTTTCAGTATGCCATGACTAAAATTTAAAAGTAAATTTACAAAAGAAAATGAAACATACAGAGAAATCTAGAATAGTATGCTAACTCGCATTCATAAATTTACTGATTCAACATTTTGCTAAGTCTTTTTTTTTTTCTGATTTTAGGTTTTTTGCTAAATAAATTTTGAACTCAGTTTACACCCTGCCATTACCTATTAATAATACTATTTCTGTAACTGTTAACACATTTCAGCATAGAAATTTTGAACTTTAAACTATTCTTTTGTTCATTATTCTTAGAAAACACTAAGATTATAAAATAAACATAGCATGGGTGAAACTACCTAACATGCAAAAACCCTGAAAACTGCTACTTGCATGTGGACAGGGAGGACTTTACAATGATATATCATCATATGGCTACCATCAAGTGATACTGACAGAATTATAAATACATTATAAGGCAAATTAAACATGAGAAATATCTATAAAGACAAAATAATTTAACGACAGCAAAGTCTTTAAAAACCCTGAATTCAGGGGTAGTCCCTGATATAAACTAACTTTCTAGTAAATGACCTTTGCCTCAAAAGCAAAAGGGGTGACCAACAAAAATGAAAACGTTTTGAATTACCATGTAAAGTAAGAAAAAAAAAGTAATGGTTGAAATGCATTGTGGCTATAGCATGTGATTATAAAATTATTATCACATACATTAATGAAGATACAATAGTTTTGCCATTTTTATTATACTTAGCATACTACATTAGGCATAACATACTGCAATCAGAATAGAAAAACATTAAATATCTGATGAACAGGCATGAGAGTGCAGAAAATTAAAAAAAGAGGAAACACGCGTGTTCATAAAATTAATTTTAAAAGAAAAATAACGTGCACGGGGAAAACTATACAAATGTATGTTCATAAAATTTATTTCAAATGAAAAATAATGCTCACAGGAAAAAACTATACAAAGTATTTTAAAAGAGACAAATTAAACTAAAAGTATAACACAATAAAACATGTGTTTAAAAAAAAAAAAAAAAAAAAAAAAAAAGTTTAGCTAGCAATCAACATTTAATCATTGGCTGGTGGTGGAAAATGGGAAAGAGGGGGGGGGGGGGGGAGGTAGTAGTTCATGAGAGAAATATTAAACACAATTCTACTTCTTTATGGGTTCTAGAATATCATAAAGTAAGTTTAAAATTAATATTGTGGATGGATAAATATTCAAAAATAAAAGGCTTCCTGCAGAATGTTTGATCGGCAATGGTTAGAGATGAAAAAAAGGGGGGGGGGGGGGAGGAGGACAAAATAAATTACATGAGTGAGAAATATTGAATAATTCTGTTCTTTTTTTATATGTTATAGAATCTGATAAAGCATGTTTAAAATGAATATTGATATTTATATTTTGGATGATTGAGAATCTAAAGTTTTTTGTGGAGTGTTTGAACACTAATTGTTATTGGAGTTTGATTTTAACAAAATAAAAAAATGCAGAATTAGCGAAAATCACGGATCCACGGAAAATTCTCATGCCTGGATGAAATACGCATTTTTACTAAATTTTTAACTACACATGTGTAAGTGTTGTAAATTTTTCATTTGCATATTTTTAAAGTCTAAGGTATTGAGACACATATAAAAATCCCAAATAAATATAATAAATTCAAAAATTTGTCAACAATAGAATGAACTTACATTCAGTTCTTCTCAGGAATGGGGGGGGGGGGGGGATAAATACTTTTATTTTTAATAATACTTTAATTTTGTTTATTGAAATATTATTTGATATTAGTGCTGCATATGCTTGTAAAATTGCTTTACAAATAACCAATTTATTTAGTTTTCAGGTTCTACATAGCATGTCAAATTACAGCTACTTCCTCTCCACCAAAACAGTACATACTGACTCAATGCAGAGGTTTCGAGCTAGTGTGTCACAATCATGAGGATTGCCATATTAAAATTGCAACTGCAAAAAACATGAAACACAGTTTAAATAAATAGTATAATAACTATTCTTAAGGAAGGCAGATAACTGAAACAAAAGGGGAAAAAATCTTTTTGAGGTGTACACATGCATGGTTCAAGTTTTCCGTCAGCCTAGTATTTTAGCTCTGCGTTCAGTTGCGTCAGTTCCAGAGAACACATGCACACACCTCTATTTATGGATATACAATTAAAATTTATGACAAAATTAATTTTTATAAGCTACTTCAATCTCTTAATGTTGTTGCATACTCGTGGTTTGTGAATTGTCTATGATTGAAAGACTAATCTTGCAGAGGTTTATTTACAGAATATTCCAGAAGATTACAGGTCTGTAATTGTAAACCAAGTATCACTTCAGCTTCACCAGAAAACACAGCTTAAATAACAGCTGACAACATCAAAAATCACAAATTAAACTGCACCACAGCATTATCAAACAGCGATAGACTACAATCAAACAGCAAGAAACCCAGTCAGGAAGCTATTAACATCAAGTCACTTGGCATGAAAACTGACTAAATGGTTGGAACAAGATCCATTATATAGCATCCTATAAATTGAGAATTTTCCAGTAACGCCCGTAATAATAAAGTTAGAGCTTAGATAATCGATATATCAATAAGGATTTTCTTGCAAAGATCGCCAAAAAAGTTGCCAAATTTGTCACCAAGGCCATTACTTGTCCTGGTGAAGCTTTATAATGGGTTTTTAAAGGAAAATGAGCTATTTCAACACCAAAGCAAGTTAGAAATGCAGAGAATCGACATTTTATAAATCTAAGCCTCTTTTTAAATGAAATTACATAAAAATAACTATTAATTACAAATTTATAACAATGTTCAACATGATGCACCTGTTGAAAATTTATTTAAAATAATAGTCATATACAGAAGATTTTAAAAATATTTTTACATATAAATCAATAACATTGTTTCAATGAAATTACTAATAGTACTACTAATAGAAATTACTAAGAAATATTTAAGTTTTACAACTACATTATTTTGATAAAAAGAAAATTGTATAAGATGATCTCATAAATTTCATACTATTTTAAGATTTTAAGTCTTTTTGAATATTTAAATATAAAAACTTCACACACCCAGAGGCATTTTTCTTGGGGGGGGGGAGCCTTTTCATATTCCTCATCTAAAAATACCACCCGTATACTTTCAGGGGTGTTGCCAGCTGGGGGACCAAGGGCACCGGCCCTTTCATCGGTTAATAAGTGTCACTCTTCCCCCCTCCCCAATCGAGGCATATTCCTAAAATCTGCCGAAAAAACGAAAAAAAAAGTGCTTTAAAATTGTGATGGCTCGTCTTTGGGCCACCACTGGGGGGCGTTAATCCCAAACCGTCGCCAATTGACCAATGTGTACCTATTAATGTGACGATAAATCAGCTTCCTTCTGCTATTTCATATAAAGAAATACTAGTTGAATTCTATAGACCTATATATTTCAAAACCTGTTAGCAATTACACTAAAATAAAAAAATTGCTTAAAGGATCACTTAGAATCAAAAATTGTTTGTGAGAAATTGTTATTACTAAATCAAACCTCATGTAATTTTGTCTTTATACAATAGCCATAATATACAATTTTTTTTTTTTTTTGTACCATGTAATATGCACGAAATTTTACTTTCCTCATCACCTCTATTTAAAGACAAGCTCTTTGAAAGACTGATTTTTTATGAGCCAGTGGAATTAAAAGAATAATTTTAGACAAATTAACTACCAGATAATTTTATTTAAATTCATTTTTCTTGCTGAAATCCTTTCATTTCTTGCTGAAATCCCCTTCCGATAAGGCCTTAAAAAATTGTAATTTTTAGTTTTTGGAGGTGAGAAATCGATTGAGTATACTTACGAGTCAGTTGTAGGCGCCTGAAATGGGAGTAGGACGCCGCAGTTGCCACAGAGCGTGAATTTGCTAAGGTCAGAATTTTCATGAGTTGTTGCATGGTGAGCGAACACGCTGTTGTAGGTGCCTGTACAGAGACGGGCACTGCTCAGCGGGAATTTGCTACTAACTTATTCTTAAAAAGTCCCGAATACGATCATAATTTTCAGAAGTTTTTTGTACGATAAACAAACAGGCTATTGTAAGAGTATAAAACAGGCCCCCAAACAGGAATTTTTTATAATCAGACTTTTTAAGAGTCATAAATACAATGAGAATTTTCCAGGGTCGTTTGCATGCTAAGAAAACAGGCCGTTACACACGTTTAAAAAGGCTAATTTAGGTTAGGTGTCTAATTAGTTAAAAAGGCTTTACTAGTCAGATATTTTAATGCGAAATTGTTTGGTCGGTGAAACAGGTGGTTGCCGAAGGCAGCTTGTGATAAATAAAAATCTTAAGTGTTTTTGGTAACTAACAATAATTAACAAAATTATGATTCCCTTTCAAATAAACTTTAAGGTGCAAAACAGCGCCCCCAGAAACCTCCTTATGCCGCCCTATTTCTTAACTCCCCTTCCCCCCCCCCCCCCAAGCTACACCCCTGCACACACCATATAATAATTATATATTTTACGGTGTGTGAAGAAATTTAAGCTTAAATAGTATTTATTGAACACCAGTTCTAACACATATAATTATGCTCTTGAAATTGAAAATGAAATGTAATACGATTGAAATTTTTTAAAAAAATAAAATAAAGTAAAAAAAAAAAAAAAAAAAAATGATAAAAAGTGTTCATAAAAAATACCAAATACAGTTATCTCTCAGTTATGCGCCTCTAGTTGTATGCATCTCTCAAATATACTCTAATTTCGTAAGGTTACGTCACGAGTAATACGTAAATAATGCAATAGCTCTCTCACTTATGTGTTCAACTTTGAATTTCTCTCTCAGTTATACGCAGAAATAAAACTTAATTCTCTGTGTGTTAAATGAGATTAATTTTTTTTTTTAAATCAAAGAAGGATTTCTGCACGTGTCAAGGTCAAAAGACCGTTCCACAATGGCCTGAGAGAGGGTGTTACTATTCGATCCTTTCCGTTCAATTCTAATGGATTCTTCTTTCTCTCTTTCATTTTATATTTTATACATTTTTATCAAGTCATGCAGGTGCGCTCTTTTTGCTTTGTTTTCGTAGGTTTGTATTTGTAAGTTGAATGTTTTAGGGATCCAAGCTTAAAATTACATTTGCGTCTGGATTTTTTTCAATAAAAATGAGCAAAAGAAATGCATTAACAATTTCGTTCAAAATGGAAATTATACAAGCAGCGGAAAATGATCCTAAGCTGTCAAAAATAAGTTTAGCTCGGAAATTTGGTTTACCAGAATCGACGCTCAGAGGAATTTTAAAGAACAAGGACTCAAAAAAAAAAAAAAAAAAAAAAAAAAAAAAAAAAAACACAGTAAATATTCTACGCAAGTGAAGAAATGATCAAGAATTCAGAATGGAAAATTTGAGATTTTAGAAACCACTTTGATACAGTGGTTCAAAGAAATAAGAGCTTCTAATTTACCAATTAGCAGTGAATTATTTAAAGAAAAGGGACTCACTTTGTAGTAAAATTGGGAATGGCTTCTTGGGGATGGCTAGAAAAACTTAAGAAAAGACACGGTTTAATAAATCATTATCTGAGTGGTGAGAGCACAGCCGTTTCAGATTCAACTGTTAATTTTATCGTCTATTGCCAAACATAATGCTGGATTTTAAAGAAAAAACATGCCATAGTGGCAAACATTGCAAAGAAAGACTGCTTTTTTGTTGCAATGCGGACAGATCAGACAAGCTATCTCCAATAGTGATTGGTAAATCCAAGAAACCACAGTGTTTTAGAAATGTTAAGAAATTGCCATATTATTGCAAATAGCACTAAAGCCTGGATGACATCGAAATTTTTTTTGGACTTTTTGAAGGAATTTGATATGAAGATAGCTAAGAAAAGAAAAAAGAAAAGTTCTGCTATTTATTGATCAGTGTCCCACCCATCCTTCAGAGAGTCCTGTTCCAACATCCGTTGTGAACAGACGTCTTTTCCTGAGCTCCGCGCTGCGCCATCTAGCGGCGTAAGCATAAACAGTTTCTACCAGAGTGCAAGTGCTACTGTGACCTAAAGAGCCTTTTTCAAGGCTAATATCCGAGGGGATCAGTAGTCTTCACTCGAGAAGAAAAGTTTTTTATTGTGCTTCACATTTCACTGTATATTAGTAAAACTTAGTTTATTTACTTAAAATGGCTGAAAATAGCCAGCAGTCGACCTCGATGGGCACTCCGGTCACCTGCCCTTATTTCAGGGGCCTGGATCTACGGAGCCTGTCATCCGAAGGAGCTGAGGCCGAGATGGTCAAACTTAGAGCAGTCATAGCCTGCAATGACGCAGCTATATTCAAGCTAAATAGGAAGGAGCTGGATGATGCTTCTACTGCCAAGCTCTCCTCCCATGTCCAAGAAAGATCTCTGGCATGGCAGGCTTCTACCCTGCTATCACAGGTTAGTGGGCTGAGCTTATATTTCACACCACCACCACCTCCTAAAACTAATTGCATGGGCAATATTAATGGTATTAAATGTAATGATGAGGAAAATTCAGTAAGCGCAGGTTCGCTACTGGTGGCGCCATCTTCCGACATGGAAGTAGTTGAGAAACCAGTTTCGGTCAAGCGCTTACACTCAGAAAAGGTTGACAGCAACCCTGATTCCGATGGGGATGAGAATTGGGAGAAAGTTACCTATAAAAAGAAAAAACCCAAGTCTATTGTTCAAAAAACTAATGGTAGCACCTCTAATGGGGAAAATAACGTTAATCAGGCTAAAACTAAATCAAGCAGAATTCCTGCTTTTCACATTATTCCGCCGCCCCATTGGCAAATACTGCTGTCCGGAATGCGGAACATTGTTCCAACGCTGGCCAGCAAAGCCCAGGGGCGTTTTCTGAAACTTAAGGTCGAGAATGAGGAGGACTATAGGAAAATTCAGTCCTACCTCATTCAATAAAAAATCCAATTCAAAAGTTTTTTGCTTGAATCTGAAAAAAATCTGAAGGCGGTGATTCGGGGTCTCCCCATCAACACTAGTCCTTCAGACATCGCTCAAAATTTGGAAATCGAAGGTTTTATGGGGGTCACTGTGACTCAAATGTTCAGAGGACCTGTGTCCAAGAAAATTCTAATGCCGCTTTTTCATTTGGCAATACCTAAGACTCAAGTTGAGGTAGAACTAGACTCCATCTTTCAGATCACTCAACTGATGGGAACAGAGGTCACGGTCGAAGTTTACCGGGGCCACAAAGGACCCTCACAGTGCTTCAACTGTCAGGGTTACTTCCACTCTGCAATTTCTTGCAACTTGCCGCCCCGGTGCGTTAAATGTGCTGGGGAACACAGGAGCAAGGAATGCAGAAAGGATTTTGGTGATCCTTGCAGATGTGCGCACTGTGGTGGCGCCCACCCGGCTAACTATCGGCTGTGTCCAAAGTTTCCCACCCAAAATAACAGGAAAAACGCTAAACCCAAGCGTAAGCCCCAGGAACAGGTCACAGGGGCTCCCAAAATCCAAACTTTTACAAGCAAGAAGGTTCAACCTTCCCAATCTTTTGCGGGAATTGCTATTGGTCGTAGCGAGCCCGAAGCTCCTCCCCCTTCCAAAACTCCTTATATAAATTCCTCGGTCCCAGAAGACGCCAGTTCGGCTACCGAGTTCCTAAACTACGTCATGGTCTTGGAAAAGAACCATGACAAAAAAAACATAGTAAAAGCCTGGAAAATGGCACTTCCACAAATTCGTGCGGCGTCCACGAACTTAGATCGATCTTTCATCTTATATGAGAGTTTAATATCTCTCGAGTAATTTTGTTAGGGAATTTCCACCCTTTATTTAGGCTTAACTTTAACATTCGACCCTAGTAGAACGTTGAATTCTTTCTCTGTTGGTATATGGAACGCCAATGGCCTCCATTGTAAAGCGGCTGAGTTCCGCGATTGGGTTTATAGTAATAATTTAGATATTATCTTTGTCTGCGAGACCAAATTCTCCCAGGGTTCTACTGTTAAGGTGGCCAATTATATGTTATTCAATGTTGACAGGCCATATAATGGCACCTCTTCCGGCGGCACTGCTATTTATTTAAAGTACGGCTTCAATGCTACTCTCATTAAAGTCCAAAATCTAAATTCCATTGAAGTCACGCCAATTGTTTTGGAATTCCCCACTATTCAAAAATTACTTGTTGCAGCAGTTTATATCCCTCCTCAAAGTGAAAGGAATAACCTGCTCATGCGAGATTTATCCCGGCTCACTAATATTTATTCAAATTTTATTATTGCGGGTGATTTTAATGCCAAACACTTGTCTTGGAACTGCCCCTCTAATGATGCTAGAGGGAATATCATCAGGAGATGGGTGAATCAAAATCATGCACAAATTCTTGCTCCCCCTGAACCCACCTTCACTAGAAGTAATAATATTTTAGATTTTGCTATCACCCGCAATTTTCCATATAGTTACAGCATTCAAACGCTGAATGATCTTACCTCTGATCACCTTCCTGTGGAAATCTGTTTTCGGACGAATAACTACAATTTAGATTTACCGGCGGCCTTCACCACCAGGTGGAGACACTTTACGGAGATTTTAGCCGATTCTGAGATTCCTTCACCTCTTCCATCTAACAAACTCGAAGCCGAGAGATCAATCAGCATGCTTGAAAATTACATTCAAGATGCCTTTCAGCAAAGCTCGGCTTCGAGAAAGAGGACTAGTCTATTCTTCCGATTACCAGATGAAATCAGGCATTTGATCAGAGAAAGAAATTATGCTCGCAGGAATTGGCAGGTTCATAGGCTCCCCCATTTCAAACGCTTGTACAATGTACTTGCAAGGAGGGCTAAAGCTGCAATTCATGAGTACTCAAAAACGCATTTCAACAACTTTGTCGAGAGTTTATCGACGACTGACAACACCATTTGGAAGGCTACTTCACGTATTCGTAGGCCAAAAACAAACATTCCGGCTCTAAATAGCCCAATTGGAATGCATACCTGCCAACATTGAAGAATCAAAATAACGGAGATTTTATAAGCGGCACTTTCAGGCCTAGAAAACATTGAAGTGTTTTCGACATATGACAGTATTTTAATAGTTTAATCCATGGCTTAAAATACCGAAAAGCTATGTGGGTAACTTAAATTTAATTATTAAATAAAAATTAAGTAATTACCAATTAAAAATAGTAATATATATATAGATTCATGAGAATTTTTTTCAGCAAAAGCAAAATTTTGCTTTAAAAAATGAAGGTTTGTTGAAGTTTTGAATAAATTATAGGTATAATTTTTAAAATCTTCAGAATAATGGAGAAATGCTTGAGAATAACGGAGAGTGGAAGACATTCCCAAAACAACGGAGTCTCCGTTGAAATAATGGAGAGTTGGCAGGTATGGGAATGGCAGTGACAAACTCTGAAAAGGCTGAAGCTCTCGCTCACAGTCTTAGAAGTCAGTTCACACCTCACAATGATGTTTTTAATCCTAGAATCACTTCAATTGTTAATAACAGTGTTCAAAATTTATTAAGCAAAAATTCCATTAATACTCTTAACTTGGCCACTCCCTCTGAGGTAGTGGAATATATTTCTAAACTGAAAAAAAATAAATCCCCTGGCGAGGACCGAATAACAACTAACATGCTTATTAACCTTCCTACCAACTTTATTTTTTATATCACTTTAATTATTAATCGCATGCTAATACTCAATATTTTTCCAGATTGTTGGAAAAAGAGTTTAATCGTTTCTCTGCCGAAAGGTGGCGACACTGATCCGCACCTTCCTCAAAGCTATAGACCTATTTCTCTTCTCTCTTGCATGTCTAAAATCTATGAATATATTCTCGTTAATCGTCTGAATGATTTTACAAACTCTCATGATGTGATTATGCCTGAACAATTCGGGTTTCGTCCACGTCATTCAACACAACAACAGTTGTGGAGAGTTTGTGAAATTCTTCACGACGGCTTCCAATCTGGAGGTGTAACGGGGGTTATATTTCTAGATGTTCAAAAAGCTTTCGATAAGGTCTGGCATGCTGGCCTTATTCATAAACTAATATCTATTGGTCTTCCCGACCAACTAACTAAAATTATTTATGACTATCTTAGCAATAGATCTTTTTCCGTTAAAGTCGGAAACTCTATCTCTAACCCTTCACCCATTTTAAGTTCTGTTCCTCAAGGTTCTCTGCTGGGGCCCTTCCTCTTCAACATCTACGCCAATGATCTTCCGCGTGATGTTGACGTCACTTTAGCGACTTTCGCTGACGACACTGCCATTTGCTGTAAACGAAACACTCCAAACGCTGCGTTTGAAGTACTTCAAAATTATCTAAATAAATATTCGATCTGGTTACGGAAATGGAGAATCAAAGTAAACAGTTCCAAAAGTGCCGCCATATTTTTCACCAATAAAAACTATGACACCTCCACTAACTTTCTCTTAAATAATGAACCCATACCCTGGGAGACATGTTATAAATACTTAGGAGTTTATATTGATTCCAAATTAACGTGGTCTCGTCACATCTCAGAAACTCTGGGTAAAGCCAAACGAGCCACGCATTCCCTTCATTCTCTCTTAGCTTTTAATAGCCGCCTGTCCATCAAAAATAAATTATTACTATATAAATCCATGATCCGTCCTATCTTAACCTACGGGTGTATGATATACGGATCTGCTTCGAAAACCAACTTGGATAAAATTCAAAAGTTTCAAAACAAGCTATTGCGCAGGTTTTTGAAAGCTACTCGCTACGTCCGCAATGATACTATTCATCGGGATCTCCGAATTAAGCCTATTTATGCTCAATTTCGGAAACTTGCATTGAAGTTTCACAGATCCATTCCTAATGTTGGAAATCCTCTGTTGGACTCTATTCACAGATACGACGCTAGAGTCGGTCGTGGTAAAAAACGGCCTCTGGCTATTTTAGTCAGAGGGGATGATTTTCTCCCCGTCTCTAAAAAGCGTAGGAGTATAACTTCCGGAGTCACATAACTTAGTATTTCCATCCAAAATTCTATCTCCCCTAGATTGAACGAAATGTTCATCTAGCTTTGGCTAACCCTAGTATCAGGTTTATCTACTGAACTTTGTCAGTCGCGAGCTTTGAACCTTCTTTCTAGTGAAAATGTTACTTATTTTTTAATCATTTTTTATCAAAATTTCCTAATTGCTGTATATTTTTTTATTATTTGGCTTATTTTTTAATTTTTTATTAATTTTATTGTCTTTTAGTGTAGGGATCTGAGGTCTCCTCTCATTGGCCGATTTCCTGGCCTCTGATTGGCTTTCAGTTTCAGGACGAAATCCTCTGCGATTTTGCTCGTTTTACTTTCAGTGAGGATTGTGAGTGCTATGTGTGTCTCTTAGAGGTCCGCAGATCCAGCTCAGAACTTAGTTTCTGGCTGGACACTGAGACTTTCATAGGACTCATGCATGCACTTCACTTTAATCCTCCTGAATTTTAATTATGATAGGAAAAAAAAAAAAAAAAAAAAAATGTATGGCCCCCCCTTTTTTTTTTATTAATTGCGGGACTCCGAGCGATTTCCTGTGCCCCTTGGGGCGCCCTGCTCAACTCTTAATTCCTTTTCGCCGTCCAGACCGTCTCGTCAACGCACGTAACAGTTTCACTGTTACACTTAGGTTTTTTCAAGGAGTTATTTATTTATTATTTATTTTATTATTTATTTTATTATTTATTTATTATTTATTTTATTTTTACTTTTTTTTTTTTTAAACTCCTGGTGCTTCACTCTGATTGGTCTCTGCTCACGCGGAGATTTATTCAGAGATCAAAATTCTAAATTCACCCATTTGGCTTTTAATTATTTTATGGAAAATTATTTTTATGTTTTTCGCATTTTTCGTTGGAGGTAAGCATTGGTTGCGACCAAATGCAGGTACTCCGAAGCACATCGTTGACTTGACTTGACCCATCCTTCAGATCTCCCACTGCTTACACACACTCAAGTTATATTTTCCCCTACAAATTGTACCAGCAAACTCCAACCATTAGATTTCAGTATAAGGTCAGTTAAAGGGCAATATTGGAAAGCTTTGGTGCAAAGAATGTTTATATCATTAGAGCAGAAAAAAGAATTCAAGAAATTTTTGCTTCCGGATGCTATGCATATGTTGGTTTTTTCCTGGAATAATGTAACAGCCATAACAATTTCTAACTGTTTTAGAAAAGTCAGTTTTGTCCATTCAAATGATGCTGATGTTATTCCATTACAGGAATATGAAAACAACAGCAATGATTTCAACATAGACAAAGATGAATGGAATAGCATAAGAAAAGAATCTCCTCTTACTTTTCATGTTTTTGTTAATGTCGATGAAAACTTAAGCTTCAACTGCAATAAGAGATACTGAAACTGTTTTTGATTATGTGACAGCTGAAAAAGATGATAGTAATGATGAAACTGACACTGTAATTGTCCCATCTTATGCTACTGCTTTAGGGGCTCTCGACACCTTGAGATATTACCTTCAAACTGATATGTAGCACCAAATACAACGACACACTTTGATGCATTAGAAAAGATCGTTGTACAAATGTAGTCTAAGCAGAAACAAACTAGCATTGATGATTTTTTAAAAGATGACTAATTGGCATTTTTTGAATGTAAGTATTTTTCTGTGTTAAATGAAATTTTTATGCTTATTAAATTTTTTTAAACTAAATTTTACAGCGGAAGTTTAATTATTGTTATTATTATTTAAGAACACAATATTAGATGGTCTTTTATCTTACAAATTGTTATTAAGTATAATTCTTACATTTCAAAATATTTTTCTTTCCAGGTAAGACATCTAAATTGAAGATTTCAAAAAGCAAGAAGCAAATTATAATAAATAAATGAAGACCTTACATACTTCTTGATTATAGCCTTAGCACTTTCGGGAAGGGGCCCCTCCCATCATCAGAGGCTGCACGGTGGCGGCTTGCTTTGCTTTGCTCTGCTGTAAATTTCGGTACTACTATACCAAATAGTAGTACCGAAATTATTCATCATAATAGCAAAACCCCCTATCAATATAAAATCAATACTATCCAATCTTATATTAATCGCGCCATCACCGTTTGCTCAAATAAAAATCTACTAAACAAAGAACTCAACGTAATCAGAAAAATCGCTACTAAAGCAGGCTACAAAAAGGATTTAATAGACAAACTATACCGGAAAAGAATCAAAAAACTTAATGTTATAAATAACTTTCAAAATCCTAAACTAAGTTTCACTCCAGCCATTATGTACGACCGCGGGGTTTCCCAAAAAATTAAAAATGCAGCCAACAAAATTAATATAAAAATTCCAATTAAACCAAATAAAAATATTTACCAAACCATCAGAAATGAAAAAGACAAAATAAATCCTTTAGAAACCTCCGGAATTTACAGTATCCCTTACACCAAAACAAATAATGAAACCGGTTATTACATAGGCATGACCAAACGAAAAATAAAAAACCGTATTAAAGAGCATTCAGCTGACATTAAATTTGGAAAAACTACCACCGCACTTACCAAAATAAACGCCACCGAATCCATAAAAATAAATTTTTACGAAACTCGCAAACTGGCAGATTTTAACAAAGCAATATACGCCGCGAATCGCGAAACTATCGAAATTTTGTTTAACCCACTTACCTGTAATGGCAACGACCCAGCACAGGAAATTAACCGTAACTGGTGTAGAACCATCAGAACTACTAAAGATCAAGTCAGTAACGTCAACACAGCAAAGCAAGCCGCCACCGTGCAGCCTCTGATGATGGGAGGGGCCCCTTCCCGAAAGTGCTAAGGCTATAATCAAGAAGTATGTAAGGTCTTCATTTATTTATTATTTATTATTTTTCTTTCCTATAATGTGTATAAAGAATTACATATGGCATCCTCTCAGTTATGTGTGATTTTAAATCAATCCTTTCAAATGCGTATAAATGAGAGATGACTGTATATAAAATAAAAATCCATAAAACAAGATGGCACTTCTCTCTCTCTTTTTTCTTTCAAGTATATAAAATTATGCAATTTAAAAATTTTGTAACACAAAATTTTCCACTACAACAGCAATTACTGCATCATCATTAGGTGTTATAAGAATGTTGCTTATAATCATCAGACCATACTTTTTTCTTTTTCTTTTTAAGAATATTTAAAAGTAAACATTTATTGTTCTCAAGTTATTATACACTAGCAAACCCGTACAAATTTTTCACACTTTACTTCATTTCTTATGCACCTTTAAAATTTGAAATTTTTAAGTCTTAAACCTTTTCCCAACTAATTTTAATTCATCAGAAGTCAGAAGCCAAATTATTACTATGGGGAAAAACGCTAATGATAGTCAAACTAAAATCATTCAAAGAAAGATTTTGAAAATAAAATTCCATGTTTGATGGGGGGTAAAATATTTCTTTGTATGTTCTAGAATCTCACAATGTAAGTTTAAAATGAATATTAACATTTATGCTGTGAATGGATAAAGATTGTGAATCAGAAGGCTTCCGTGAAGTGTTTGATTCCTAATAGTTAACGGGGTTTCTTTTTAATAAAAAATGTTATTCATGGCTTTTCATAAAACTGAAGAAATCAATTTAATATCAGAAACCGGATGATTAACTTAAAAACCAGAAAACTTCTGCCAAAAACAGAAAAGTTGGCAGTTATGAATAAAAGTGAAAATTACAAATAAATAAATGTCAAGTTGAAAAATCAGAGAAACTTCGATTAAATCTGAATATTTGGCAGCTATGTTCAACATCTCAAGAGGCATTTTTATGATAATAGAATCCAAAAAGATTTTATTTATATTTAAATAAAAAATTAATCATAATAAAAACAATAAAATTATTTAAGAACTAAAAACTTAAGGTACAGCACATGTATTAAAATTTTACATTCACAGCAGAAAATCAATCAGAATTGTTGAAATATAAATAATGTAAATCTGAATAATCAAAATGATTACACTTTTTACATAGCAATGAGTATTTCTAAAAATTATCAATGCTTTAGATTGGTCTTGATTTAATATCCTTCCTTTGAATTTGCAACTATTGCAATTTTAATTTTATTTATTTTTTATGTATGAAGGATGGCTTATTAAAAAAAAAAAAAATCATAAACTGATATAGTTTGGGGAAAATATTATATACTAAGACTGATTCCTTTTGCGTAAGTTCTTGTTTTTTTTTTTTTTTTAATAAGACAAACTAATTTTTAACTTGCATAAAGAACTAAAAAATAAATACACATATGTTCTAAAAAATATTAATTATTCCAAAAAATAATCTTACTTCATGTTCGACAGCTCTTTTGGCAGACAAGTCTGCTTTATTTCCAGCTAATGCAATAACAATATTTGGACTTGCTTGCCTTTGAAGTTCTTTAACCCAAGTTTTAGCTCTGCTAAATGTATCCTAAAATATTAAAAAAGGTCAAATAAAAATATATAATTGCTTGCTAACGTCAAAAATGCTTGTTTCACACAATCATAGATACATTTCAATGTCAACACGACTTGCTTATCACCACACATACGACTAGTTTTAATGTTAAAATTTATGCAAATTTAATACTTTTTCTCACCTTTCATGTGAAAAATAAAATCACAAAGTGAAGCCCCACACCCAGAAGAATTTGAGGTAAGTATTTTACACAACAATCACTCTGATGTTTTCTAATGAACCTTTTTTCTTTTTTAACACCTTTATTGAATATGTCAGTTATCCATCTGTTATAACATCATAGATGTTTAGATCCCTTATATGACATTATAACAGAGTATCACAAAACTTAGTTTTTTCATCTTTAAAATACACATCAAATAGTAATGTAATATCAGAAGATGATTTATTTTATTATATAAATGAAATATTAGGTGTAAGCAGGGGTCTGTCTACAGGCAAATCTGAGTTCGTTATAGGACCCTTCACAAAATTATTTATCCTAAAACAGGGCCCTTCACAAAATTTTTTATCCTAAAAAATAGACCTTTGATAAATCTATTTCATTTTTAAAACCAATCTTCCATGGAACGAACAGGCTGCCTATGGAAAATCAGCTGTTTTGCTGTATTTCCTCGAAAAGCTGATATTCAATTTCTAATTTATTAAGGGCTTCTATGCATATATTTAAGTTTAGTTCTATAAAAATGAACAGTCATTGTCTAAAATGAAACTTTAATTATAATTTTATTTTAAAAAATTACATTTTTCACAATTTCACAAAAAGAGGGCCCTCGCCGAAAAGTTCGGAAGAACTTTATTTTCACATAAAATTTAAATTCATAAAAATATGTGTAGAGTTTTTCACAATTTCACAAAAACAGGACCCTGTCCAAAAAGTCTGGACAGACCCACGGTAAGGGAACGTTCTGTCGTTTTTGAACATGTGCACTTTTATGCATTCTCGATTGAAACCAGTTATCAACTGAAACCTGTTTAAATACAGTTAGGTTAGAGTATGATTGATGATTTACACACTTTTTTTGTATTTTAGTCGAATTTTTCAATTTTGTAGGTATGTCAACCATGGGTGAAGAAAAAGTGCAATTAAGACGTATGTTGTACGAGTTCCAAAAAGGGAACAATGCGATGGAGGTAACAAAAAACTTGTGACATGTTTGGAGAGGACGCAGTAACAGCTTGAACATGCCAAAGATGGTTTGCGAAATTTCGTTTAGGTGATTTTTCTTTGAAAGATGAACGCAGATTAGGAAGGCCATCAGGTGTCAATGACAAAGTGCTACAGTATGGTTGGTTGGTTGGTTGAATGGCTTTTTTTGGCGCAAGGTCCAAAGTAGGACATGCTGCGCCAAACAAATAGGTAAAAGAAAATGAAGCCTCTGGATGGGTTTACCCATCCAGAAAGTCATTAAAAAACACAGAAAAAAGAAGTAAAACTACATATAAGATAAAATCAAAAATAATAAAAACAGTATACAATAAAAACAGATGTAAAATAGGATGAACATTGTAAACAATAAAATCAGATGTCAAAGTAAAAGCCAGCCTCCTTTAAAAAGTTTGTCAACTGATGATGAGGATTTGCACCTAAAAGGCTTGTCAGATTGGGTGAAGATGAATTGAAATAATGCCTATACAGATGACGAAGACAAGGACAGTCAGTGAGCAGATGGCGAATGGTAAGCACACAGAAATGACATTTCGGACAGTCAGGTTCCGGTTGTCCAAGTAGTAAGTATTTATGCGTGATCCTTGAATGCCCAATTCTTAAACGAGTAATTATGACATCATGTTTTCTAGGACTCAGTGTAGGCCAGACTGCAATTTGAGGTTTTATTTCAAGTAATTTATTATTTTGCTGATTATTCCACTCTATTTGCCAATTATTTCTGAAAATATTTTTTAGTGTGTGCTTGATGTCATCATAAGGTATAGGACAGTTTAATATAATAGAAGCCTGCCTTGCGGCTTTGTCTGCTGCTTCATTGCCCTTGATGCCAACATGACCAGGAACCCAGCTAAACAAGATGTCAAATCCCTTTTTCAGAAGGTCGTGGTAAGTTTTTAAAATTGAAGTGAAAGATGGATTACAAGAGGTAGATGAAAGAGAATCAAGAACACTCTTTGAGTCTGTATATATAATGAATTTACGGTTTGAATGAGATGAAATAAAATTAAGGGCAACCTCAATAGCTAAAAACTCTGCAGAGAAAATAGAAAAAGCGTTTGGAAGCTCATAGCTTAGAATAGTATTGTCAGAGATAATCGCACAACCAACCTTATTGCTTGTTTTAGAACCGTCAGTAAAAATTTCGGTATAGTCTTTATAACTGCTCCGATGAGCTTTGTAGAGGGTCTGAAAGATAGAGGCATCAGTGTTACCTTTGTCAAAACCTTTGAAAGGATGAAGACATGAAATACCCTGGAAGTTCCATGGAGTCATATTTAAAAACCCACTAGGACGAATTTTGGTATGAAGATGATGAGGGATGCCGGCAAGATTATTCTTGATTCTGAGACCAAAATGTGGGATGCAAGATGGACGGTTTAAAAAGAGATTTTCATTACTGTTATTGATATGAGGATGAATTGGATGATTAGGATGAGAAAGTATCCTATGGTACAGTTGTAAAGATAACTGCTGTCTAATATTAGTAAGGGAAGGCTCTACGCAGTCAGCATATAAACTGACGACTGGAGAAGTTCGAAAGGCCCCTGAGCAGATCCTAAGCGCACTGTGATGGACTGTGTCAAGTTTTTTAAGGTAAGAGTTTGGAGCAGACCCATAAACTTCACAGGCATAGTCTAATTTTGATCGTATTAAGGAGCGGTAGATTTTTAGTAAAGAAATGCGATCAGCACCCCAAGATGTGTTTGCAAGTACTTTTAAAATATTTAAAGTTTTTTCACATTTCGTCCTTAAATAAGAAATATGGTCTTTAAAATTGAGTTTTTTGTCAAAAATTACACCCAAAAAACGGGCAGAGTCAATTACCGAAATAGGTATGTCATTAATAAAGATTTGTGGATCAGGATGAAGACCACGTTTGCGGCAAAAATGCACACACTGTGTTTTGTCGCTGGAAAAAGTAAAACCATTTTTATTAGTCCATTTAAGAATGTTTTTAACAGCAAGTTGTAACTGTCGTTCAATGAAGCGCATATCATTTCCCTGACAAGAAATCTGCAGGTCGTCAACGTATAGACAGCCGTGAACAGTTTGTGGAAGTTGTTTTAAAATATCATTGATTTTTAATGAGAAGAGTGTAACACTCAAGACACTGCCTTGAGGTACACCTTCGTCCTGAAAGTAAAAGTCTGAATAAACTGAACCAATTCGAACTTGGAAGCGTCTGACTCTCAAAAAATTTTTAATAAAAAAGGGAAGGTTACCACGAAAGTCCAAATTAAATAGATCCTTCAAGATGCCATGGCGCCATGTCCTGTCATATGCCTTTTCCATATCAAAAAAGATTGACACCAAATGGTTACGTCTCACATTAGCTTTCCGAATATTTGTCTCTAGAAGTAAAACATTGTCAATAGTAGAACGGCCATGCCTAAAACCACTTTGCCATGGGGATATTAACCTTTTCTTTTCAAGAATATAAACCAGCCTAGTATTTACCATTTTCTCGAGCAGTTTACATAAGCAGCTAGTTAAAGCAATTGGCCTATAGTTTTTTGGATCGGTTGCATCTTTGCCGGGCTTAGGAAAAGGAATGATAATAGCATCATGCCAAGCAATAGGAAAGGTATTTTCGGTCCAGATTCTATTATAAAGATGAAGGAGATTTTTAAGAGACTGTATCGATAAGTGTTTGATCATAAGGTAAGTAATGCCATCAGGACCAGGGGCAGAGTTATGACTATGTTTCAAACTATTGTTTAATTCATTTTCAGTAAATGGGCTATTGTAATTGTGTGATGAGCTGGATCTAAAATTTATTGTTGAACGTTCAGAATTATACTTATAAGATAGAAAAGGTTCACAGTAGGAGTTCGAGCTAGAGATATTAGATAAAGTTCTACCAATGGTATCTGCAATATTTTTCATTGAAGTAATCGTTTGGCCATTATATTTTAAAAAAGAAATACTATGATTAGAGTAAATTCCCATTGCTTTTTTTACGGTGCTACAGTATGATCAGAACAAATCCCACGTTAACTTATACAGAAGTGGGTTTCAAACTTGGAATTCATCAGACTACTGCTTTGGATCACATTAAAAAGCTTTGTTTTGTGTCCAAACTCTCTGTTTGGGTGCCACACAACGACGGAATTTTCCCTACTAGGGATGTAAAATTTCCAAAAATTTTGAGGCAGTGGGAAAAAATTGAATTTTTACAGATAAAAATATAGTTTTTTAATAGTTATAATATTTTAGAAAATACAAAATGTTAAATATTTAAAAATACATGCAATCCATATTTCTTCTTAACAGAAACATACAAAAAGCTTGTACTATTAAAAAATGAGCCTTTCTGTTTCATAACTGCCAGTACCTTTCCTAGTACAAAACACCAAAAACTAGTCAAATCATCATTCAACCATAAAGTTTGCATAGGATGTGCATTCCTATGGAATGTTCATCTCCCAGCAGCATTGATAAAATGAATTTAGATTAAATTTAAACCAACAAAATTTTTTTTATCACCAACCAAAACCTGATTTCTTCATATCCAAAACCTGAAAACTATATTAAATTTAATGATTCATCTGAAAATCATGCAAAACTTTTTAGTTATAAAATAAAATAAATTTTCATTGTTACAGTATATAAAAAAAAAAAAAAAAAAAAAAAATTAAATGGAGTTACTGATACACTAAGTTATAAATTTAAAAATCTGAAAAATGGATTAATATTTTTAACCATGTATGTGTGTTATGTACTTCCAAGAGTACAAAAATAAGCTTTAAGTTTAGTATATAATATATATATGATTTTTCTTTGTTTACTGCTTTTTTGTAATATGTAATAATTTGTGTGCACGTATTATGGGAATATATAGCATGTTTATAATAATATCAAACAAATTTCTGTTTATTATGATAAGATTTTCTTGAAGAATGTTCTTAAGCTGACCCGAATCATTGGAAACTTACACCTAACCCACAGGAAAAAAATTCAGTCAACCTAATCAGAACCCGACCCACAAGAAAAATAAATCAGACAACCCAGCCCCCAGGGAAAAAAATCCAGTCTTTCTGACCCATAAGAAAAATAAATCAGTCAACTTGAACCGAACTTAATATGCAAGAGAAAACATTTAGTCAACTAGACCTAAACCTGATTGCATGTCAGGCTTACCAGTCCTGATGCTGGACTGGATTCAGATTTTCACTTAAAATGAAATTAATCACAAAGATAAAATAAAAGATTAATTTAAAGTTAGTTGAACTTCAGAAATTTAAAACAACATCTCATTGATTTATTATTTTATATATATATAATATATATATATATATATACAACTTATTAATTCAGACGTAAAGGATATAAATCTAGTAGTAGTACATAAATTGTGAAATAAATTTGACAAAAAGTAGTTGTTTAGGTTTTTTTTTTTTTTTTTTTTTTTACTGCATTTATTTTATATATATGTGTGTGTAATATATATCCACACTAGGGCTTGAAAAATCTTAAAATTTTTATATGCCCTGTCGGACATGTTAGTCTGAAGAATACATGCCCAAATTAAATTTTTATATGCCCAAATATCTTATTCAAATGCATATTAATAAAAACATTCACATATCTAGTGAAAAGAATTTGACAACATTAAACATACCATGACATGGTTTATTTCAGTTTAATTTAAGTAAAAGTTTTTGGCAAGATGCTATATTTTAAAATTATTTTTTATTAAATATTTGCATGGCAGCCAGGCATGTAAGGGGGAAAAAGTAAAGGGCAAAATTAACGGTCGCCACCGGCCACGTGGCGACTAAATAAAAAAAGATGGCGATTAAAAATTATGCATCGATCGCCACTAAAGTCGCCACTTTTTATGATCATTAAAATAATCTAAAAATCGAGCGACGATAGGCAATCGAAGTCTTGTGATTTCCAATCTTTTTCCATCCATGGCATAAATGTCAATGTTCATTTTAAACTTGTTTTATTATATTCTACAACCTATAAAGAAGTAGAATTGTTTAATATGTCTCACTCATATAATTTTTTGGACCCCCCCCTCCCCCTAACGATCTGTGATCACACAGCTTATAGAAAGCTTTATAATTTCTAATCATTCTCCATTTGCTGCAAAAACATAAATATATATTTTAAACTTACTTCATTAGATTCTAGAATCTGTAAAGAAGTAGAATTGTTTAATATCTCTTACTCATAATTCTTGTAATTCCCCCCCCCCCCTCCTCCAACGATTGGTAATCACATGCTCCACTGAAGTCTTGTGGTTTACAATCTTTCTCTATCCATAACATAAATGTAAATATTCATTTTAAACTTTCTTGATTAGATTCTAGAACCTATAAAGAGGAATATAGATGTACCCTCCCCCCCCCCCCCCCCCACACACACACATGTGAGCTCCATTTCCACAAGCAGTTAATGATCAAATGTCCTGCAAAGCACAATCTTTTTCCATTAATATCTCCATAGTATTTAGTGTATATTTAACCCATTTAAGATAGTTGACAAATGTGTGTGTCAAAATTTGATTTGACTTAAATGTGTATTTTTCAAAAATTTTTGTATTTGCTTTCTTTTGTGTAGAAATCTTCCTTTTCCCTTCCCATTTTAAAGTAGAAATCTCCTTATTTTTAAAGCTACAAATTTGGCAGCTAAGTAAATTATTTTTAATGAAGCAGCTAAGTTTCCATATCTATACTTTTTAAGAGGAAGTATTTTAACTCTATTGAAATAAAATCATTTAAAAAAGTGTGTCTTTAGAAATAAGAAAAAATAATAAAATTGCTAACTGTATTTACACATGACCATGTAAAACGTTGTGATGATGATGAATCAGCTGATTCATTTACTAGAAAATATCAATGTGAACTGTGAATGATAACAGCTTATTTCACTTAAATAAATTGAAAAAAAAAGTACTACTGAATTATTTGAAAGATAATAACTTTTGCTGTTATTATTAAGCCCTAAGCAGATTTTAATTTAGGATTTTTAAAAAGAGTGTAATTACAAATTCAGTGTCCCTGTGTTAATTTTATTATTATATGTATTTCTTATTTTCATATTTTTCTTGTGGTAATTATACCGCAAAATGGTGACAATGCTTTTTGCAGTCTGAAAGAAATAGTCTTATCATGTGAAAAGTGGCCACTAACTTAAAAAAGTGGCTACTAATGAAACTGACAGTACCGGCCACTGGCCACTAATGAATTTTCCCAGTTTTGCCCTTTAGGAAAAAGTACATGCCCAAGGCATGTCGGGCAATATAATTTTCGAGCCCTGATCCACACACATTAAAATAATACAGTTAGACAAGTCTAAGGATAAATATTTTTTAAAAAAGATGAAAGTATAAAGCAACTTGAAAAGAATAAGTAATTTCAAATGAATGTGATGGGAGGGAGGTCATTGTAATACTTAAATATTTCAGGATTACTATTTGATTACATGGTTAAAACTTTACTTTTGAAATATGAACAATATCAGAATCAGTGTTTTCATGTAAGACCATAAAAAAATATTTCACGAAAAAAGCATCGGAATGTAAATATTATAAATTTCTACTATAAATTCGTTCTATATATTCTATAATACGTTCTATATATTCTATAAATACGTTATTTTTTGCTAGAAATTTCAAAATTTTCCGGGTGAAAATAAACCCCTTCGGGAAAAAAAAAAAAAAAACAAAAAAATAAATAAACTCCCCCCCCCCCCCCAAAAAAAAAAAAATTTCCTTTTTTTTTTTTTTTCCTGGACCATTCGCATCGCTATCCTTTACACCTAATAATAAAAATCAATTTTTTATCATTGCAGTAAAATAGTTTTAATACAAAATAATTACAAAACAAAATACTGAATGCATACTTGTAAACCTTAAAAAATGAAAAAAAAAATTCATTTTCAAATGCATACCTGCCAACATTGTAAACAACTCTTCAGGAGAAATATTTGTAAATTTCAGGAGTTTTGAGACGCGTATCAGGAGTAAAATGTAAATTAAAGAAAGTAAAGAAAAAAATGTACTAAATTATGTTTAAAATTGAATTATTTATAAATTCCAATTACACAATCATAACTAACAGTTAATATTACACAATAAAGTAATTTTCAGCTATAATTAATTAAAATAAAAAATTAAATGTAAACATTAAAGGTAAAAATAATAATAATTTTCAACTATTAAAAATTGCTCTAGAATTAGACTTACCTATTGTTATAACATTTTTTGATGAATCCTCTTTTTGCAGTCTGTTTTTCCAATATTTGAGGTTGCAAATGTGATGATGCAGCAAGAGGCACCCATGATACATAAATATCAAAGGGAGATGTTCTCATTATATGAGAATATTTTATCAAGGTTCATAAAACCCACAGCTATTCTCTGTTGCAGCTCAATTTATGAGATTAATTTTACAAAAGTTAAAAATCAGAAAGAAGACAGTGAACTGGTTATTGGGGGTAAAACTAGACAACTTATAAAAGATGAAAACCTATCAACTGAAATTCTTTCAATATTCTATGCTACTATCAGAAATTTCTATTCAGAAGCCAGTTCTTATATAATTAGAAAATTTCCGCTCACTGATGATGTCTGTAAACACGCAGAAATAGCCGATATTTTGCTTAGACATAGAATGAAATTCTCTTCACTTGAATACTTTCTAAACCTATTTGCAGTTCCTGAAGGGGATAGAGATGACATTCGAAAATTTAAGAGATCACAATGGATAAAAAAAAAAATACAATCATTTACCTTCAATTATGAAGACTATACTTCTCCTACCACATGGCAATGCTGGTTGTGAAAGAGTATTTTCTATTGTAAAGAAAAATCTAACAGAATATAGATCCAGCATGAACATATCAACTTTAGAAGCAATTTTAGTAGAAAAATGCAAAAGTACATCTGTAAATTGTTATGATGTAGTTTTTTCGGAACAAGAGTTAACAAAAGCAAAATGCTTTACAAAATTAATTTTCTGTTATTGAAATAATTTATCATCCACCACAGGTAATATTTACAGCAAATCGAAACACAAACTAATAATACATCGCCAGTAAAAACGGAAGTACAAAACAAATTAATATTACGTTGCGGGCAAAAACGAAAGCATGGAACACATGGAACAACACAAACAATAACAATAAGATAGAACCGAAAAGCGATACACTACGCAGTCAATTGTCACACAGAGACAGACAACGCCGATTGGATTCTTCCCAATAGTCTCGCAAACAGAGCGCAAAACACACCTACGAAAAAACGCCGATTGGTTTCTTCTTTCTAGCCTCGTAAACAGAGCAAATGCCACGCCCTTAAGGAACCGCTGATTGGTTTCTTTCTTCTAGTCTCGTACGCAGGGTAAGGGCTACGTCTATAACTGAGTCTAAATCGCTGGTTTTGAGGTTAGATAAGGAGATTCTGAAAAATATCCGGAGTAAAACGGCACTTATGCGGAACACGCGGAGTTAAGCGATATTTCAGGAGAAACTCCGGAAGAAACGGAGTACTTGGCAGCTATGCAAATGTAGGGAGATTTGACTAAAATTAGGAAGATTTTATTTTTATACAAAATACGCTTTCATAATTTTACATATATTCTTAAATATGTCTAACAAATCATTCATTGCATCACTCGCTTAAAAATAAATTGTAATGATAGCAATTTTTTCATTAAAAAGCTCTGAATTAAAAAGTAAGAAAAATGAAAGTATCACATTTTTTAGTTCATTACAGAATAGCAGTGTTTTAATAAATTGTTACTTCATTGCAAACTGTATGACAATGTTTTCCAATAAGAAAAAAAAAAAAAAAAAAAAAAAAAAAAAAGATGTGTTTTAAACATTGAAACATAATTTTAAGAAAAGAATTTTACATATAATACAACACTGCATGGATAAAATACACTGTTCTCAAATTCGCTATACAAACTATTTCCGAATTGCTCTCAGATGCATTTATAAAATTAGAATCCATGCCTCTTTGTGATTCTGACTCCATAATGTATACAACATTAAAAAATATATTTTACAGCATAGCACAAAACCATGTACATTCAAAAGCTTAACTAAGCTAAGATTATAAATATTTAAAACTGGATAATGCTGACAGTTTAAAATAAACCAAATACCTCCAGTTATATGTTAAACTAGCAAAGCCCCGGTTTGGGAATGAACCGAATTCCGAATGCGGGAAAAATTTCAAAATCAAACTCGAAATGTACAAGACTCGGCCTGATGCTGCATGCGTGCCAATAGATTAAAGTTTGTTAATGAAACCATTTTTTAATTCATGAAATCAATGAAGGTAGTGAATCAACGAAGGCTTTTCTCGCTTCACTGGTCACTATATTTAAAGGAAACTCTTTTCTATATTGCTTTACAAACAAAAATAAAATTTAAAGAAATCATGAAATTGCTTTAAAGCCCGCTTTGGTTTCCCGTTGGTTTATGTTATTTTGTTTGTTTCTTTCTTTTCTTTTTCCTTTCCTTTCAGGGTGTCTACTGGGTCATGAAAGTCATGAAATTCAGCAATAGGTCATGAAAGTTAAGAACAGGTTATGAAATTCGACCGTCGGTTTGAGTCACATATTGGTTCAGGTAACCCAATTTCACTGGTCGGGTCGAACAATTTTTTTTCCTATGAGTCGGGTCGACTTGAGAACATCTTTCAAAATAATTTCTTTAACAGGCAAAAACATAATTTGGCAACACATCTTTTTGTGCATTGTCGCTTTGCTTGTAGTACTTGTGCCCACTTTGTTCGCCTGATGAATGGTCGTGTTTTTTTTTTAAACCCAAAACAATTGTTGCAAGTTTATTGCATTTTATGGTGTTTATTCAAAGTTTTGTACTTATTACTAAACTTTAAGAACATTTTGTATACTTGAAGCAGTGGCGGCTCGTGCACCGAAAATTGGTGAAGAGGCACACTGTATTTTACACTGTATTCATTTATAGAATATAAATTTACTTTTAAATAAGTATTTTTAGTTAATTTTAGTTAAGACCATGCTTAATAAAAATTATGATTAAAAATACTTAAATATTTTTGAGCTCTTCACCTATTTTTGGTTCCCATTTTTCGGATTTTAAAACTTAACTTGGTGCATTAGTAATTACATTTTAAATTATTTTTAAATTATTTACCAGTTGTGTAGCAATAAAAATTTACAAGTTAAATTGCAAGATTTTTAGATGAATTATTAATTTCCATTTTAGGTTTTGAGTCGAATTTGGGGTCATTAAAATTCTCTATTATGGATTCATGTTGATTTTCAGGTTACTATTATTTAGTAGCATATATTTATGCTACTATAACCTAGCTTGTACATGGTTATAAACCTAGTATAGTCATTTATATCTTTAAAAAACAAAATTATCTTCTATGAAAAAAATCTACAAGCATTCTAACTTTTGTCCCCCCCCCCCCCCCCCCCCAAAAAAAAAAAGGAAAATAATAATAATTTTTTTTACTTAAGATTTAAATTTTCTAAAATATATGTATGCTCAAAATGTTTTGTCAATCAAAACAGTATTAATATATAACTGAATGAACTAATTTTTTTCTAATTCAGAATGTATTCTATTTTGAAGTATAGGAAAGACATCGAAATGCAAAGTTTGAGATGTATAGTTATATACTTTATGTAGTTTAATAATTCTATTCTTAGTTTTATCATGGAAAAAAAAAAAATGTTTGTAGATTTGAAGAAAAATTTAATACATATATTCCTCTCCTTAATGCAAGGAAAATAAATAACAATTTTCAAATTCCCCAAAAAACTAATAGTTACAATATTATAACATATTGCACAAATAGTGTACATATGTATGTAGTTATATATGTTTTAGATTGATTTCCATTACTATTTACTTAGATCGTTAATAAAAAAAAATAGTTTATTTTTATTTTAAACAGCTAATACTGTTGTTAAACAATAATTTTAAAATTAAAGCAAGGTGATATATCAGTAAAAAAAAAGGAATATGTTAATTTAAAAAGAAAGGTTGGATATGTCGATAAAAAAGGTCATGAAAATTTTTTTGAGGTCATGAATTTTTTTTTCTGTCAATTCAGTAGACTGTCCTTTCCATATTTACTGAATTCGATTCTTTTTTTTTCAATATCATGTGATTGAGCAGACGACTATTTTATTTATTTAACGTTCATTTATATTTCCATTAGTTTTTGGAACTCTCGTGCAACTTTATCTAAATTGTTTTTTTTACTCCATTTTCAATTTTCATTTTTTCATGTGCATGAGTAAAATATTTTGTAATTTTTTTATTTTCACGTGAAAGCATATTTTATTTTATGTTCAAGTAATTTTTTTTTTATTTTTTTTAAGCAACAATTAAAAATTTAAATGTCCACATTTAAAGCTTTTACCAGGTTATTATTTTCACATTTTAATTAATTTTAAAAAATCTAATCAAAATTTCGTTACAAATAAGGTACCAAATGAAAGGGGTACTTTTCCTAAATCCGTCGGTTTAATTAACATATCGATCGAACAATTTTTTTTTTTTTTTTTTTAAATTAACTAAAGTATGAAAAGCTGGTGGCAACAACACATAGACAAACAGAAGAAAATCTCTCTTAGTCAATCAACTTGCATCCAGTCACAGACTTACAAGAAAAAACTCTCTTAGCCATTTATATATAGAGAGATAGTCTGCTACTTCCATTTAGAATGTAAAATAAGGAATAAAACATTTTCTAGGTATAAGAAATAGTTTGTTTGTAAATCTTTTTAGTGCATTACTTTTGAACACTCTAACCCAAAAATCTCATGGGCACAAGAAATAGTGAGCGAAACCTCACCCTATCACTTTCACGGAAACGAGGAGGAAGGGGTTAATTTGCATCATGTCACTAAATGGAAAAGCGCTCTAAGACAAAGTGAATTCAGTACAATAAACAAGAGATAAAATACCTGATTAGTGATATCATAAACAACAATGGCAGCTTGAGCTCCTCTGTAATACATTGGAGCTAAGCTATGATATCGTTCCTGACCAGCAGTATCCCATATTTCAAACTTCACAGTAGTATCATCTAAACAGACTGTCTGTGTAAGGAATGCAGCTAAAATAAAGGAAATTCAAGAAAATAAGCTATGTTATCTTAAAGTAAAAATTTGAATTCATACATACAGCAAGCATGCATAAATTGTTCATTTATACACAGATCTTCCAAAATTGTACAGTATGAAGACGAAAATCCGGAATCGACGGGACTGTGTCGATTCTGGATTTTCAGTCATGCCTAAAAAATCATGTTTTGGTTTAAGTACTTAGATAATATGGAAATTCAAGTAAAAAATAATATATTACGAATTTTAAACATATTCTGTAATATTCTTTTTATCAAGTTTAACATTAATAAAAATTAAATTAAACTTGAAAGACGAAATGGATTTACTGAAATATTTGCATTAAAAAAAAAAAAATTTAAATAAGAAAAACCTATTATTTTTAAAACATTCCTGTTTTTTTTTTTTTTTTTTTTTTTAAGTACGTCTTGGTTTTTAATTAAAAGTTTGGGTATAACTGAAACAATATAGAATTTAGCTCTTAATTAGATAAATGTTTAAGAATTGTTACTACTGTTATAATTTTCTTTCCCCTCCTCTTTCAGACTTTGCAAATGCCGGTTTTGAAAATTAATAAGAAAATACTTTTTTAAAGTATTAAAAAAAAAACGCTGTTGTTGATGATGATTAACGCCAATTTCATAGCCACTCAGATCACTTGATAATGTAGCTAACATTTGCTTTGGCGAATTATAAAGAAATTACATACAAAAGGAAAGTGTTAAACATTCATGACCCAAAAATCAAAATCACAATAATATGTGCCACAGATGCTAACATCAGGGTCGTAGCGTGATTTATTTATTTATTTATTTTTTTCTTCTTCTTTGGGGGGGGGGGTGTTTGGTGCCCTTTCGTATTCCTCATCTAAAAATGCCACCTGCATACTTTCAGGGGTGCTGCCATCTGGGGGGCCGAGGGCACAGGCTCTCTTGTCGGTTAATACAAGCCACACACCCCCTCCGGGACACATTGCTAAAATCTGCTGGGAAAAAAGGAAAAGCTTTATTCTTTTTTTTTTTTTACATCTTTGGAGCATTTAAATTTTTTTCAGAGAATCTATATATTAATACACAAACACTGAATTTCTCGTACGTTTTTAGCCTACTTTCAATAAAAGGAAGGGCTTACAAGTAGTATCGTTCAAAAGATATGATTAATATGCTTTGCATAAATATATATATACATATATATATATTCTCGTATGAGGCTAAACAAAAGTATCTTTTTTAGGACAACAAGAGTATTGGTTTGAGACAAAGTAGAACAATTGAAAGATTTTTTTACCCCTTTGCCAGCAAATTTAAAAGGTATTGCATTATAATTGAGGTAAAACATAAAACTTTCAAAATAAATTTTAAGAAATGAAAGTAATAACTGTTGCTAAGAAAAGCAACTTCATATTTTTAGAGGGGACAATACCTAATCTCACCAACAGCCGTGACCCATGTTATTCTATGGGAAAGTTTGATTTCATGATTGCTCATTACCTCACATTCAAAAAATTTACAATTGTTAATTTTTTTTTTAAATATAATTTTAAGTTTAAAAATCCAAATTTTCAATGAGTGCATTTTTCTCTTTCTTTTTTTGGCGCAAAATGAAATACTAAAAATTTATCAATTTTAAGAAATGAATGTAGTAGCCATTGCTAAGAAATGCGGCACAGTTACTGCAAGCCTTTATGCAGAAGAACAAACTATAAAAAAGTCCCGTTGTCCTAAATCAGGGGTCGATTCAGACAAAAATTGGGACCCTTTTGCTACCCTTTCACAAAATTCAGATTTATAAAAGCAGCCCTTTCACAAAATTTTATTTTATAAAAATAATACTTTTGTAAAAATTTTCCATGTTTTTACAGTATTATTTTTAATGAGTGTCTATACTTGTTTAATAAAATGCTATTAACTTGATATTAAACATTAGATATAGTAACTGCTGAAATGAAAGATTTCTAGCGACAATTCTTTTTTCACAAAAATGGGCTCCAAAAATTAAAACTTGGATCAACCCCTGCCTAAATTAAATCTTTTTTGTACAGAAATTTATATCTTACTTAGAAACAAAAAAATAAGCTTCAGTTTCTTTTCTTCCTTTTTTTTTTTAAATACATTTTTCATTTTTTTCATGCATTCTTTTGTGTTTAAAATTACTACCGAAGAATGTTATCTGCATGTGAAATTTTTTTTAATGCAATTCAATGACTGGTGATTTAGCTTATTTTCTAGATTTATTTTTCCCTATTTTCTTTTATTTGTCTAGCAAGAGAAGTGACTGTAATTTTATTTTTTTCCTCTGTTGATATATTGCTTCGATATACACAGTATTCTTCGCTATCGAAATGCCCAGAAAAAGATTGATTGGTCAGACTGAGAGGCAAATAAGAAGTTCATAGAGATATGCTTCGTCATGTATTAGGTTGAGTCAAAAGTTTTGTCCGGTTTCTAATCATTTATTAAAAGTAAAAAAATTATAACAATTATATCACATTTTAATTAACATATTCACCATTACTTTCAACAACCATTTTCCAACGTGGATGCAACATTAAAATTCCACGGTTGTAAAAAGCCGGTGGTTTTGAAGCGAAGAAGTCGACAATGCCTTGTCCGAGATCGTATTCGTTGCTGATGCGCTGTCCACGCATAAAGTGCTCTAGCGACCTGAACAAATGGTAATGTTTAGGGGCAATGTCAGGGTTATATGGTGGGTGAGCGAGAAGTTCCCAGCCCAACTCATTCAGCTTCTCACGCGTCTGGTTTGAAACGTGTGGTCTTGCGTTGTCATGTTGGAAGAAAACTCGAGCCGGATTAAAGCCTATTTTCACGAGTTTCTGTTGAATGTGGTTCCCTTGAGTGCAATAGACATCTGAGTTCATTGTTTGTCTTTGAGAAAGAAGATCCCAATGCACAACTCCTGTCGACATCCAAAAAACACACAAAATTGCGTTTTTTGAATGCATCCCAGGTGTAGCCGTCTTAACTCCAAGCTGATGTGGGTTTAGCCATTGACATCCGGTTTTTTTGTTGTCGTATAGTACCCACTTCTCTTTATAGGTGAGAATTCCACGCCATCCATCTCGGCTAAACTCTCGCAGCAGCAATTGACAGACTGATTTTCAACGATTCTTTTGCATTTTGTTGAGCTCATGCAGTACCATTTGACGACGCCTAATCTTCATGCCAATTTTGTGAAGGTGTCTATTGACAGTTGACTGAGAAGTGCCAAAACCTTGCCCTAATTTTTGGGTGGTTTGAGTCGGATCGGCTTCAATTGCACAAAGTAAAGCTCTTTCATCGGTTGTCGATGTTTGCCCAGAGTGTTTCTTATCGCCGTGGTGCATATCCCTGGAACAGCACTTTGCATATCAACGTATGCATGTTCTTTCGTTTACAGACTTCCTACCAAATGTTGAACATATGTTACGACTTGCTTCAGTTGCATTGTGGTCTTGTTTGAACTCGTGGAAAATTAGGCTGCGGATTTGCTCACGATTTTTTGACATACTTGATCTTTTTTAAAGAGTAATAAGTCTGTGAAAATTAAAATAACATAACAATTAAATACATCATTTCGATCAGCAGAAAATGAGCTTTCAAAATATATATGACATTCACATTATAACTTTAATGTAACACATTTATTGGTACGCAAATAAGAAACGGACAAAACTTTTGACTCAACCTAATAAATAAAATTGCTGATAGCGATTTTTTTTTTTTTTTCTTGTAGAAGGATATAACAGCAATTACCAAAAAAGTTTCTTACACGGAAATTTTGAATTTCTACAGTTAGTATTTAAATGCTTACTAGCACATACTTATTGCGCCATCCATTAGTCTGCTATTAATAACTTAAGTTTTCTAATTACTCATGTCAAATTCAATCCAATTTAGTGATTAGAGTGCAACCATTTTGAAAAAACATGTTTCATAAGTCGAATATTTCTAGTCTATTTTAGCTACAGGCTCAATGACAAATTTTCTTCCATTAATAAACTATTATTTCCCTTATCCAGGGCTGCCAACCTCTGGGAGTGCTAAAGTGTAGTTAAAAAGCAAAAAAAGTGTAGTTTTAAGCTACAAAGTGTAGTCGCTAAAAAATTAGAAAATACTTAAAATATAAATAAGCATAAAATCTTTTGTTTACATTATGACTTACTTTCTAAAATTTATTGATTTTTAATAATCAAACATTCAAAAATAATAGAAATTTTATCCAAATTTACTTTTTATATTAACATGGATACATGAAAATACACTAATTCTAATATAATACACTAATATGCAGGGTTGCCAACTTTTCACAAACAGTTTGAGGAGTATTCAGAGAAATTTTGAGGAGCATTTCGGCTACTTTGAGGAGCAATTTTAAAAATTAAAAAAGAAAAAGAAAGAAAGAAACACTAACAAAAATAAATTAGCAATAATCATATGAAATTAAGTAAAGAAAAAAAAAAAAAAAAAGGTAAGATGTAGGTATGCATCAAATTTTTAGTTATTCAGTATACTGAATATTCATTATTCAGTAATAATCAAACATTTAGTGCATGCCTATTCAAAAGAAACTTGTTTAATTACAAGAACAAGACAATTGATGTGAAAATAATTTCAATGCTATACTTCAAACAGATACAAAAATTGGATTTTTTTAAACAAAATCTTAAATTTTTGGAGTAACAAAAGTCAAAATAATGAACAATTTTAATAGTTTAGATATTAGAAAATGTAATAAAACTGAATCTACAATAAAATAATCATTGTTATTAAGGATGGAAAAGGATTGAAATTGTACAACATTAAATTCAATTTCAGTGCAAACTGACAGCGATCAACTTTTCTGAAACTTTTCCCCCCCCTTAAGATTATTGCTAAATATACCTAAAAAATCGAGTTTCCGTAGAGGGGGGGGGGTAGAATTACGTTTTTATCATTAATTAAATAAATATGCTATTTTTCTCGTATTTGACAGAATTCGCAATATTTTTACGACCGATTGCCGAAATTCGTAATTATCTCACTGCAAATTTACAAAATCCACGTTTAATAGCAAATAATTGCTAATATATACTATAATTTTGCTCTAATTGATAAAATTCACTCTTCTTTAAAGGTAAATCCTAAAATACGCGATTATTATGCGGCCGATTGCCGAAACACGCTATTATTTAGCTACTAATTTGTGCAAAATACGTTCATCTGAAAGCTGAATCTTAAATACTCAACTATTTTGCCACTAATCAGTGAAATTTGCATTTTTTTTTTTTTTTTTTTTTCAAAGTGTAATCTCGGAAATCGGGAATAATTTTGAAGTAGTTTTCGCTAATGCGGGATCGCTTACCCACTAATAATCAAAAATTTACGTTTTATATGCTATCATTTGGCTGCTAGCCAATAAAGTTTTTTTTTTTTTTTTTTCCCCAGTTGATTTCAGTAAATCGCGATATTTTTGTAGCCGATGACGGAAATACGCAATCATTCCGCCGCTAATTAACAAAATTTATGTTTAATTGCTGAAAAAGGCTTTATTTTGATGCTAATCGATGAATTTCTTGATTTTTTCAAACATGATTTACATTATTATAAGTATAATTTTGTGGCTTTTTATAGAAATACGGAATTATTTTACAGCTAATTTTCAAAATTACGTAATCGTAAACTAATTGCTAAAATAGATGTTATTTTTCTAAAAATGTCTAATTATTTAGTCATAAATCAGCTTTTTTTTTTATTACTGAAATGTCATTTTTTGCGGCTGATTTATAAAATACGCAATTTTCTTGTGCTATTTTTGTGATGAATCCATTTTAAATCCGGCGATTTTTGTGAAAGTCCCATTTTCAGATATGAAAATTTCTTAGAATCACCCAATAAAAACTAAGTTATCGCGTATTCAGTTATCCTAAGAAAAAGCACAGAAAATATTCTTTTTCTTTCTTCAACGGTAGATACTTCGTACGATAAAGTTCGAAATTTTCCATGATTTTCTCAGAAACTTGTATATTAAAACACTTAAGAAAGTTTCCTATTACAGAGGACAATTCCTCCGTTAAAGTCCGACTTTATACTGTTTTCTCCAAAACTCGCGTGATTACGGCTTCAGACACTTTAGAAAGTCTCCCACGGAAGATAGCTCTTCCTGGTCTTAGTTTCCTTGCGTTGTCAATCGTACTTAAAGTTCAGTAACTTTGAATCCATTATTTTTATCGATAAATAATTAAAATAAACAATTTTTTTCGTTAGAAAGTATTATTTTTTAGCGACTTATTAAGCATTAAGTTAACTGAAACATTGATAGAGTTTAAATGAAAATCAAAATACAGCATAATCATAGCCATGAAGATAATCATAGCATTCGGTTTCTTTCTCCCCCCCTTTCAGCTTGCGGTGTCTGTGCTTGCGGTTTTAATTAAGCACACTCTCAGCTAATGTAAACAAATATGTGTTCCCGTTCTGAGTCAGCAATATTTCGATTACGCAATGCCTAGCACTAGAATGTTTTTTTTTTTTTTCTTTACTATTTATTTATGAGTATTTACGATGAAGCATGTGGTTCTTCAACTAGATTGTAAAAGTTAGTTTTGTTATTTTTATATTTTCAAGAAGCACTTTCATAGATAAAAAATAAAATTCAAAGAATAATGTTTTATGCGGCAACTGTTGGAAATGCAAAATTAAAAGTTGATAAGGATTGGATTGGGATTTCTGTCTAGATGTGTGCAAGGAAAAAGAAAAAGAAAGAAAGAAAAAAGATAGTTTTTTTTATTTTTTTTTCAGTGTCTGCCACTATTTAGTTTTATATTATACTTTTTTTAATCCGTGGTGAAATCGGAGTTCGCTCGTTGTAAACAAGATGACGATGGGGAAAGGAAAAGCGTAGCTTTAAGTATACGATGCGTAGAGTGTAGTAGAAGCAGGCTAAAGCGTAGTTACTACGCCAATTGCGTAGTTGTTGGCAGCCCTGCATATCCCTCCCTGAACAGGATTGGGTTTCTTCCAGGACAGTGGAAGAAACTGGAAAAAACCGGAAGAAACTAACCAGAACACAAAACAGATGTTCGAAATTAAAATTTATGAACTATATAAACTCAAAGCATAAATATAATGTCAAATCTAAACTATAATCCAATTAATATTAAAAATATTGTTAGAAAAATAAGTTATTTTATAGCAAACACTAAATATATATAGGTGATGGGTTTTTACTTTTCAATGCTGATATTTTTAGAACTTTTTGCATATATACTATCGCATATTAGTATACATTCAGACAGTAAAAGTGATAATTACGGAATTAACCATAATATTTGACCTTTTTTTTAAAGGATACAATTTTTTGTATAAACTCGAAGCTGGTAAACTGTATCAATAAGTAATGCTGGTAAACTGTGTAATATACCTACTTTTAAACTCTCCTGCAAGTTCTCTAGGATTTTTTGAAAAAAGCATAGTTTGTATTTATTATTAAGTTGAAAAATAAAGTGCAGTATTGAACTACTCTAAAAAACATTTCATTTGTTTTACAGTTTTTAACTCCCTCTAACTCTCAAAAATTTTGTCTAGAGGTTGTGCGGATTATAGGAATTTGTAGATTAGAGATCATTGCCTTTGTTTACAGTTTTCTTTTGCAGATACAGAGTCAGTTATTATTAATTCATGAGAATAGATATCAGAATGGAAAGACGATTTCTAATAAATTTTAGAATAAAGTATTTCTTCAATATTAATAAAACTAATCGATCACATTCATATATGATAAATAATTTAAGCATATTCAAATAATAGGTACCTATAAAATGTAAACAAACATATTTAAAAAATATGAAACTAAATATTTTTGAAAGTTCGGAAATAATATTCATCACTGATTAATTTTGTCAGACATTGATGTAATAGTGATTTGTTTTAAGCACTAGTCTGTATGAATTGCAGGATAATAAATACAAGAATGTTACCCCCCCCCCTCCTCCCAAGTTGAGTTTCAAAGCAAGGATTAAGCTAAAAATTTGATTTAAAAAAAAGTAAAAATGTGAGAAATGCGAATTTATTTGAAATACGAGATGTAAATTTCTTTTTCACTGTACTGTATTAGGAAAATGAAGTTTTTGATGACATTTTGTAATACAGTAATTATTGAATACTGGTTCTTTTAATTAACTGAATGTTTGTTAAGAGCTGTTTTATCAGAAAGTATAAGCAAGTGATACAAACTATTATTTATTACCAGTTAAAGAAATAAAATTGTCTAAATAATAAATTATAAAACTTTACGCTTTTAAAATTGAAATTGATTTTTTTACTGTATTTTGGAACATGATTATCAGATACCGAAAATCACTTCGGTAAAAATCTCATAATTATTAATTAAATATGTAATTAAATTTTTATAGGTATAATTAAAGTTACTTAAAGTTGTTTATAAGATAAATGCATCCATTGTATCTTACAGATCTGCACTTTTTTTAAGAAAAACAGTTTCTTCCATTTTCTTCCACTTGGAAGAAACCTATTTCTTCCGGCCGGTTTTTTCCGCCTTGGAAGAAACTTGCCAACCCTGCCATGAAAGTCACATTCCTCTTTTCAACCACTCCCTATATGAGCTATTTCATATAGTGAGTTGTGGTAGCCTGGTTGATAGAACGTCGATATCACAATAGAAAGATTGCAGATTTGATACCTGAGCCAGCCGAAGACCATCATGTACATCACTCTCTGATGCACATACAATCTGTTGCTGCTGCAATGTCCTCCATGCTTTGTACAAATAATACCGCTGGGGGATACTGAAGCGGGGAAACCATAACTTCCGCAGAAGATAAAAATTGTGATGGTTTGTTTTTGGACCACAAATGGGGTGTTAATCACATACAGTCACTAATTTCCCAATATGTGCCTATTAATGCGACATTAAATCAGCTTCCTCGCATAATTTCATATCAAGAAACACTAGCTGAATTCTGTAGACTTCTAGATATTTCAAAACCTGTTAGCGATGAAACAAAAATAATCTGAGATGTCACTCACACAACTTTCTCTTACCCTGGAACTTACAACTATATAAATATAGGTTGGATATTAAGAGGTAGATAATGGATAATGGGTACTGTTATGTAAACCCATGTTAAAACAATTCAAATTAGGCTTCGGAGGAGTTTTATATGATAATTAGTTCTGTGTGGACATGGTAAAATATTATAGTAAAGCACTTCCACTAACAATAAAAAGAATGTTATTGCTTAAATATTTGCAGCTCTGTATATCTTTTGAAAGATTATGTACAGTCCACAAGGTGCACTTAAATATAATCCTATAGTAATAATACATGACACAACCTGAAATACACTTCCATCAATTTTCTGTAATTAACAGGGGTGATTGTGACTCAAAGGTAAAAACCCTGAAAATTAGAGCCTCAAATTAGAAACAACCAAAATATCAAATAACACTCAAACTATTTAGGCCAGAAGCCCTGAATCCTTTTACATTTCATTCACATATCACCTGGATGCCCCATAGCAGAAAATGCGAGACGCGCGACGTACGTCGCAGATTTTTTTTTTAGTCTGCAGATTATTTCCAAATCAGCATTATGCAGAAATTCCAAATCTTCCATTTTTGGCAGGAAAGATAGTGATTTTCTATCTTTTTCCATCCAGAACATAAATGTTAATATTCATTTTAAATGCGCTTTATTAAATTCTAGAACCTATAGAGAGGTAGAACTGTTCAATATTTCTCACTCATATAATTTTTTGTCACCCCTCCCCCTTACCCCCTGTTAACGATCAGCTATCATGCAAATCGCGAAATCCTTGCGATTTCCATTTTTGCCCCCCATCAGTAACATAAATATCAATATAAAACTTACTTAATTAGATTTAAGAACTTATAAAGAAGTAGAATTGTTCAATATCTCACTTATATTTGTTTTACCCCCCCCTCCCTCCCGCTAACGATCGGTAATTAAACGTTCCACAAAAAAAAAAAAAAAAAAAAAAAAAAAAAAAAAAAGCGTAATTTTTTTTCTTCATCCACAGCATAAATGTCAATATTCATTTGAAACATGCTTCATTAGATTCTAGAACCTATAAAGACGTAAAATTATTCAATATCTCTCATTCATGTAATTTTTTGTGCCCCCCCCCTTTCCCCCCACTAACGATCAACAATCAAACGGCTCGCGGAATTCTTACGATTTCAAACCTTCTCCATCTGCAACATAAATTTCAATGTTTTTTTTTTAAAACTTATTTACTTAGGTTCCAAAACCTAAAAAAAAAAGTATTGCTTACTATCTTTCACTCGTATATTTGCTTTAACCCCCCCCTCCCCTCTCCACTAACGATCAGCAATCAAACACTCCATAGAAGCATTGTAATTTCCAATCTTCTTCCATCCAGAGCATAAATGTCAATGTTCATTTTAAGCTTACTTTATTAGATTCTGAAACCTATGAAGAAATAGAAAGTTTCAATATCTCTCATTCATATCATTTTTTGGGACATAAAAATATGCTTACTGAATCCGGTAATTTTTTTTCCCGTAACTCATTATGAAATTATACTGCAGATTATTTTCTAATGCGTAAATAGTTGTCGCAGATTGACAGAAAAATTTCTGCTACTGGGCCTGGATAACAAATGAACAACCAATGAAAGCAAAAAATAACTTTATAGGAAATATGAAAATACAGATGGTTAGAGCAGCGGTTCCCAACCTTTTTAGTTGTGCGGCCCACAAATTTTGTAAAAAAGACTTAGAGGCCCACTGACTACTTAATATACAAGTAAAAAATATAATGGCAAATAGACACCTATATATGCATGACAAATATATATATATGTCAGTAATTAGTAAAAGATACTGTACAAGAAGAATTAAAAAATATTTAAAAAGAACTAGCTATCACCTCTGTAATAAATTTCAAAAACAAGTGATCAAAGTTTAAAAAAAAAAAAAAAAAAAAAACTTAATGAGATTTCTGACGCTGTTTGTCCTCCACAAGAGTTCAATATCTTGATTGAAACTGGATAGTTTTAACTTCAAATCACTCTCAACATTCAATTTTTTCCTATATTATTTGGGCCGCAGTAGCCCAGTCGGTAGAGCACCGGCCTCGTAATTGGAAGATTGAGGGTTCGATACTCGAGCCGACCAAAGACCGTCTTGTACACTAATGGTGGCTGGTGCACACAAAATCTGTCGTGGCCACAATGTCCTCCATGTTCCCATCAAAAATTATGCCTCTGGGGGTCACCGAAGCGGAAGAGCCATCCCTTCCGTGGAGGATCAAAATTGTGATGGCATGTCTCCGGACCACCTTTAGCGGTGTGTCCCAGACCGTCGCCAATTGCTCATCTGCGCAGCACTAGTGTGACGTAAAACCCAACCATCCTATATTCATTTTTCAAAAAAAAAACTAAAGTTGAAAAAGCTTGTTCACATAGATAGGTTGTTGAAAAGCCCATCAAGTGTCTCAGTGCAATTTTTTCAATAGCTAGATAGTCTTGCCGAACTTTTATCCAGAACGGGACCAATGGTGTTTTTTAAAAAGTGATTTTAGAGTCTGGTCACATGATAGTTCAATTAACGAGTCTTCCACACTTGCAGATAATTTTAATTTTCTTCAAAGGGATTTCTGATTCACTGGATTGCATCTTCAATTTTAGGGAAAAAGTTCCTAAGAAATATGAAACGTCTTAATTATTGCTAAAGTTAGTAGATTTCTCATTCACATGATTGAATAAGAAAATGTATAATCACAGTATGAGAGTAACTAAAAGAGATTGTTATTAGTTTTAAAAATCGTACTGTATGAAAAATTTACTGTTTTAAAGAAAGTTACTATTTTAGGAAAATTAATGTTTTTAATTAGGCTTATTAATAAATATTATAAAATTAAGAAAACAAATAATTTTAAATTAACTGAGGTTAGAGGCCAAAGATTCTAAATGTTCTTTTATGATTGTAGATGTTTTATCATTTTTAAATTCGTTGGCTTCAAGAAAATCATGTAGGACAGGAAATGTGTCGAAGGATTCTTGTTCCACTTTTTGAGCCCATCATTGAAGTTTCGTTATCACTGCTTCTACTTTGTCTTGCACAAAAAACTTATGATCATCCTTGCCCTGCAGAGTTAAGTTAAGAATGTTAAGGGAACCGAAAATATCCCCCAGATATGCCAACCGTTTCGACCAGTTTTCATCGGTCAAACAGTTAAAGTAGGAGCTTGCAAGTTTTCCCTCACAATCTCTTTCCTTAAGAAAAATCACAATTTCGTCGCGGAGTTCGAACAATTTTGTCAACACTTTACCTCTTGATAGCCACAGAACTTCACAGAGAAGTAGAAACTGTTTGTGTTCACTGCCTATTTCATCACACTAAACACCAAACAATCTGGAGTTTTTAGGCCTTGCTTTTATAAAGTTCATGATTTTTACTGCATCGTCAAGGTTTTTTTTTTAACACTCATCCATATCTTTAACTGCAAGAGCCTCTATGTATGTAACAATGTGTCCGTTGAACCAAGAGAACAACTGACCTAATTCTGGTGACTAAACCAGTACGAATTCCAGACACAGCATGTGCCCCATCAGTTGTCAAACCTACACACTTTGACCAATCTACTTCATTTATTTACTTTTATAAAACTGTCAACAGATTTGAAAATCTCTTCGCCAGTTGATTTTGTCGACAAAGACTGAAAAACAACATTTCTTCTTCAATATTGACATTCAACTCAAAAAGACCAAAAGCTAATAAATTAGTCTGGCCAGTACTCTCATCAAGTTGCAGCGAAAAATATTCACTTTGTTTCAAAAGAGTAATGACAGCTCCTTTTACATTTTCCGACATTTCATCAATTCTTCTTTTCACGGTTGCACTTGATAACGGAATTTCATTTATTTATTTTGTACATTTTTCATCAAACAAAGCATTACTTATTATTTTTGTTGCGGGTAGAATAATTTCTTCTCCCACGGTGTGAGCTGAACCCTTTGCGATTAACAAAAGATAGCTCATAAGAAACTCTGGTGCTTAGTTTGTTCTGTTTTGAAGATTTTTCCATGGTGGATTTAAACATAGAAAAATTTCTTTTCTTTGTTTGAAAGAAATCCAAAGACTTTCCTACACATTCACACAGGATGTTTAGTTGATAGATGTCTTTGAAGTTTTGAGTTTCATGCATTCGTTGTATAGCGTTTCGAAACACGTCCCACACTGAGGCATATGCTCTTCTTCAGAACCAGAAAACACAAACCCGCACTTTAAAATATCAGGATTATACTTACGAAAATTTGTTTTAGTTTTCCTTATTATTTTTCTACAACTTGGAATGCAAATCGACTTACTAACAAACTCATCACTGGTAAAATCAGATGTGGAAGTCGCTTCATCACTTGATAGCTTCATCTTAAGGACCCTTCAGAGACTGGCTTCAACTTCGGTTTCTTTTGATATCCCTTTGATGTGGGAATCGAATTGATGCGAAGCAGCAGAGAGATTTTCTTGGCTGACAAACCTCCTACTGCGATCGAAATTGGGTCTCTTTTGTAAAAGAGCAATAAAAAGTAATGTCCTTCATTGTAAATGTGTGCAAAATGTCAAGGGTCTCTTTCGAACAATGGATAATTTATGAGTTTTGAAGCTCTGCACCGTTACTAGTATCTGAAGACTTCTTTACGGCAAGTTCCAGTCTGAAACCAAGCATTCATATTGACGTGAAATAATAATAGCTCACAGCAGGAGCAGACACAAAGATACGATACATCAACAGAAAATCACAGCTACTGACAATAGAGTCAAACAAGTGTGGTTCCCGGTAGGGAAGAAGGGTGAAGGAAGTAGGAGAGCGTAGACCTTGATGTCTAACGAATGAAATCCCTGAACAACAGCCACCACTTTCTCCTTATTGACTACTACGGGCCACGGAGAGCTTTTGAGTGACATCACATTACACTGGTGAATCGTCCCAAAAAACTGGTATTTGACCTCAATAATCCACGGCCCAGTATCACACTGCCCGCGGCCCATGAGTTGGGAATTGCTGGGTTAGAGCAAAAACCCTGAAATCAGGGGTACACCCTGAACACAAACACCCCTGAATTAATGAACTGTAGTCTAGTTCTTATGTGTAGCCCTCTAAATTAACATGAAACATGTTTTTATGCATATAAAAAATACATTATTCATTTCATTTGGTTTAGTGCCACTTATATATGTTAAACTCTACTTTATCTGCAATTCCCCTCATAGACGTAATGAATTTGAATTCTCTTGGGTGTCCCTGCACACGAACCATTTGCTTCCTCTCAACGAAAAGCTTAGTGTAGCCTCCCTATATCATACACATTTAGAATACCAAGTTTGGATTTTCTGCTACCCAGGGTTTAAACTGCCATTAGTTTTTTTAGCATTTTGCTAAACTATGTCAGTAAGAATTTCGCTAAAAAGCTAAAACTACATTATTTCATAAAATATCTTTATATAACTACCTCTAGTTGTTATGCAAATATTCGTGGACAGAAATTACAAAATCACTAAAAATATTGGGAATTATTAACTATTTAGTATATTAGGATTTAATTTCGACTTTTAATGGTTGAATTTAAATGCAAAAATATTTAAAAACATAATTAAGAATTTGCTTCATAGATGTATTCTCAATGCTAGTATTGTGTTTGTTGAAATCAAAACAAAATTTTGCTGATTCATTTTTCTTAAATCGCAATATATGCTTGGTTAAAATCGTCAGTGAACAAAACAAACCGAAAACAAAATTGGGGATAACCAAGTTAAGAAAAAGAAATCAATTCTATTCAAAGAATCAATTTTCGAAAAAGCTAAAATATTGCTTATACGTTTTAGCTAAAATGCTAAAGAAACTTTTTTGCCAGGTTAAACTCTGCTGCTACCATTTGTTCTTGAGATATGCTGATAACAGACAGACACACAGACCAACCGCTAAAAACATGATTTTCGGATTCAGGGGACCTCAAAACGTGTAAATATAAGAAAAATTCACTGTCAAAAATTTGACCCAAAAACAATACTTTCTCTACCGGTAAGAGAAAGTAATAAAAAATTTGCTTAACGGATCACTTAGAATCAAAAATTGTTAGTGAGAAATCGTTATAAACAAATCAAATTTCGTCTTTATACAATAGCTATAACATACAATAAACAGCTTTTTTTTTTTTTTTTTTTTTTGGTAGCATGTAATATGTATGAAATTTTTGCTTTCCTCATCACCTGTATTTAAAGACAAGTTGACTGAAAGACCGATATATTTTTTTATGATCTAATGAAATTAAAAGGATAATAGTTTTAGACAAATTAATTACCAGATAATTTTATTTAAATTTATTTTTCTTGCCGAAATCCTTTCATTTGAGCTAAGGCCTTGAAAAATCATAATTTTAAGTTTTTGAAGGTGAGAAAACGATTGCACATATTTATGAGTTAGTTGTGGGTGTCTGAAATGGGAGAAGGACATTGCCGTCACTTCAGAGTGTGAATTTGCTAAGGTCAGAATTTTCAAGGGTCGCTGCATGGTAAGTTATAAGCGAACATGCTGTTGTAGGTGCCTGAACAGGGAAGGGTGTCGCTCAGCAGGAGTTTGCTACTAATTTATTCTTAAAGGATCATGAATACAACCAGAATTTTCTAGAGTCCTTTGTATGGTAAGTGAACAGACTATTGTAGGTGTCTGGAACATGAAATCATGCCATAGGCATCCCCAGACAAGTATTTTATCAACAGATTTTTTTTAAGGGTCGTGAATATGATGAGAATTTTCAAGGGTCATTTGCACGGTAGGAAAACAGGGTTATATATGTTTAAAAAGGCTATTTTAGGTGTCTAATTAGTTAAGAGGGTGCTGCAGGTGCCACCTAACAGGACTTTGCTACAGTCAGATATTTTAATGCGAACTTTTTTTGCTGGTCGGTAAACCAGTTGGTCGCAAAAGGCAGCTTGCGATACATAAAAATTAGAGCTGTACCGAGTACTCGGCATATACTCGGCCTATTTGCCGAGTACTCGGTACTCGGCCAAATTTAGGCTATGTATTCGGCAAATACCGAGTAGTTGTGGGAATTTCACTATTTTTATGCATTATTGAAAGAAATGTGTTAATGAGAGATATTTATTTTATAACTAAACTAAAAAAATATGAAAATATAAATACAGAGTAGAGGTCAAGACTTAAAATTTTTAGTAGTGGCCAGTGGCCACTGGACATGATGAACTCAGTGGCCACTCATGAATCATCATCGTTATACATCGGATTCATACACATAATATATACTATATAATGATATATATGTGTGTGCATAAAAGCATAAAAACACAAATGACATGGTCAGAAAATTAAATTAAGAAATAGTGTTCTTTATTGTATTTTAATAATAATACAATAGTCACTATTATTAAATGACTATTGTATTATTAGTCATTTAATAATACAATAAACATGTATATATAATACAGTGGAACCTGTCTAAAGTGACCACCCTAGGGACCGGCTAAAATGGTCACTATATGCAGGTGGTCACTTTATAAAGTGTCTTTAAAATTGGAAAATGGTCACTTTAGTCAGGAAATGGTCACTTTACCAAGGTGGTCACTTTTACAGGTTCCACTGTATATGTGTGTATTTCTGCCAACAAAAAAAAGTAAAGTAAAATAAAGTAAAAATAAATTGGTATTATTTGAAAAAAAAAAAAAAAAAAAAATACGCACTTCTCAAGTTTAAATTTTTCAATATATGAAATGAAAGGAGGAAGACAAAATAGATTGAGTAATTGAATTATTGAAAAGTGATTCGGTTTTAGAGGGAAGATATGACCTTGTGTGAACTTCCACTGAATGCTTATGATTTTATTCTTGTTAGTGTTTTAAGAGTGAGTTCTATAAGCATGTAGTTATAATAGCATGTAATCCAGCTTTTTAAAAATGTTATTAATAACTATAGTACTTATGAGGGAAAATACATGGACTTTCACAGATAAATATTAAAACATGCATTTTGCTATGGGAAAACAGCAGGCTATAATGATGATATGATCTGACAATGTGATTTCTCATGCACAATTTGTGTTTTACAAGAATATTTATTTTATGTCCCATTGCAAAAGGAATACAAAAATTTGATTCATTTAATAAATTTCGTCTAGTCTGGCACTTCCATCTGCAAACGGAAAATAATTATGATCAGAATTAGAGGAAAATGAAATTATTTTGAGTCTGAGGAGGGGGTGGGGAGGCAAAGAATCTGTACTAGCCTATTATCAGAGGCTCAATTTTATTAATTGGCATGTGATTTCTAAAATTAGAAATTTGCTGAAAATTTTCTGTAAACATGATTGGTTGGACATTATTAGCATCACTTTTAATAAAATGACTACCTAAACAGTTATATCTTTTATCTACTGAGTGATTCCATACCAACTCACCTAAAAAAATAAAAGTTGGTTGCATGACCGACTCAGATTTTCTTTAAATTTGGTACACAGATTGATGATATGCAGGCATGAAAAAGTCCAAATTTTTAGCTACCTGCTCCACTTATTTATAGATACAGGTCCTCGCAGTTTGTCCGCCCCCTCAAAATACCAAGAAATTGATGTTATTTAATTTTTTTTTCTTAAAAATTGTGCTCATGTAATATGAAAGTGTTAGGTATCTATGAAAACTAGTTATCCCAGGTATTCAGAAAAAAAATACTACAATGTTTATAATGAAAATCGTTAAGGTACAGTACTCTTAGAAGTTGCAATCACAAAAATTTGATTTTCCTGATTTTGCTAAAATTGAGACATCAATTCCAAAAAAAGGAAAATAAAACCAAAGGTTTACTCACTTTCTGGTAGAGTACAGGTGTTAACCATAAATTACTACACAATAAATTACTTGGATTTCTCACTCCTTCTTGGAAATATTTAAGCTTAAAGACAAACCATAGGGCAAAAACACGCAATTTTGGCCATCTTGGCAGCCATTTTTCTCCTAAAGGGGGAGCACTAGAAACTTTTTAATTTTTTTTAAATAAGCTACTGATGTGTTAGCTATTCACAGGAAAAGAGTTTACTTTTGGTTATTATTTGCATAAAGAGATATCTTGCTGATAGTATATGCATGTTTTTCTCTAATACTATATGCTTGTGTTTCCCCTCTCACAGACTTAACATCGATAAAAAAAGATGTAAAAAAACAAAACTTATTGAATATTATATAAATATTGATTTAATACATGTATAAGACTTTATTTACCCTCTGAACGTTACTTAGTTACTTTTAGAAATAGTGCTATTAGGTGAATGAAGCATGGAATAAGGGTACAACATTCTGATTTTATTATATTCTGGTATTAAAACAAAACTAATGTGTACTCTATTACTTTCCGAACACTATAGTGAGGAAAGTATTGTAATCATGTCAAAAATCCGAATTCGAGATTTTGATGTTTCTATACGTTTCGAGGTGCCCTGAGTCCGTTTTCACTATTTTTACGATGATGTATGTATGTGTGTGTGTATGTGTGTATGTCTGTGAGTGAACACGCTAGCGTCTAAACGCTTTGTTCGAATAAGCTGAAAGTTGGTGTGTATATTGTAAGTCACCATAGTACGAACCCTATAGATTTTGGTGAATCTAGCACTTATAGTTTTTTTACAGGGACACAAAGAAAAATTCTTTATCATTATGGTCTATGGGACCAAAATCTGAAAAGCGCGATAGTATCTAAACGCCTTCTTCAATTGAGCAAAAAATTTATACACATATTATAGGTCACAGTTACTCAATTTGTATAGAATTTGGAGAATCTGGCACTTACAGTTTTTATACAGGGACACTAAGAAAAAATTCTTTATCATTATGGCCTATGGGGCCAAATTTTTAAAAGTGCGATAGCGTCTAAACGCTTATTTAATCTGAGCAAAAAATTTGCACACATGTTATAAGTCACAGTTGCACGAACTGTATAGATTTTGGTGAATTTAGCACTTACAGGTTTTTTACAGGGACACAAAGAAAAATTCTTTATCATTGGCCTGTGGGACCAATTTTTTACTTTCTTCTATATTCAATAGAAGAAAGTATTGGATTCGTAAAAATTTTCGACCTCGGGTTTTTGATGGATTTACACGTTTTGAGAGCTGTAGAACACGATTTGACCATTTTTAGAAAATGTCTGTCTGTTTGTCTGTCAGTCTCTGCGTGGGTGTGACAAACTTTTGTGGCAACTGTATCTCAGGAACTACTTCACAGAATTTCATACAAATTGGTATGTAGTTGCACCTTGACATAAATTAGTGCCTATCAACTTTTGGTAAAAATTGTCTTACAGGTTGCGTTGCCATCCCGCTTTTTCTAAATTTTTAACATGGTGTATAGTACAAAATTTTGTATAAATGTGCATAAAGAGAATTATTTTTTAGTAATCATTATGAAATTTACAAGAATTATTTATAATAGAGATAGTCAACTGGAAAAAATTTTTTGTATGTGTAGGAGCCTCGCCAAACCCCTGGGGGGAATTCCCCCCTCGAGGGGAGTAAATTTTCATGATGGGCATCTTTCAACAGAGCTCGCCAGTACCTTTAAAACGAATGGTTGAACCATAGATCTGCGATAATTTAAAATGAAGTTATCGATTTTTTTAAATGTAATATTGACAATAAAATTGACTTTTTTTGGATATTTAGTGTTATACTACTTCTCTAATATGGAAATCATCTGCATTATCATGGAAGATAATTTTTTTAAATAATAATTTTAATAAATTATTTTTACTGAGTGAATTTGTATAGGAAAATATAGAAGAAAGTCATGTGGTGACCAGAAGATACTAGTTAAAAGTGCGATAGCATCTAAACGCCTTATTCAATTGAGCTGAAAATTTATATGAATATTATAAATCACTGTTGCACTAACTATAAGCATTTTGGTGAATCTAGCATTTATAGGTTTTTTACAGGGACACACCGAAAATTCTTTATCATTATGATCTATGGGCTCAAAGTTCAGTAGCGTTCAATAAAACATCGTGTAATATATGGAGAAAAATACTCAAACACTGTATTATGGTTTTATCTCTTTTGTTTTTTAACAACTCCTCTTTCTTTATTTTATCTACAAAACTGTTAATTACTCAATGTTCGGAAAGTCGAGTGGAGTCACTCCAGATTTTTTTTGTGATGTTTTAAAGAGAGATGTAGGAAACCTTTTATTTTTTAAAAATTCAAGTTAGTATTTAGTGAAGAAATAAAATATTTACAAAACAGAAATACCTCATTTTATGTAATCTCAAAGAAGCGTACACACTTTTTAAACAGGAATATCCCAATCACAAGATTGGATTATCTAAATTTGCTGATTTGCGACCGAAGTGGTGTGTGTTAGCTGGTAGTACAGGAATTCATTCAGTCTGTCTGTATGATTCACTAAAATGACAGGCTAATGATGGCATCTCTAAAATAATCTATTAAACCACCTATCAGTGATTTTTTTGTCTCATTATGTGTGTGACATGAACAATGAAGCATGTATGTTAGGATTTTGTTCAGTGTCCACTCCAAACTGCATTTGAAGAATTTTTAGATATGTTAATGGATGATTATGATGAAGAATCTGAAGTGATGTTTCAACGGTGGATAACTACAGTCCATTCAACACTCGTTAAATTACTTTGTCTGCACCTGATTTTAAATCGGAACTTTTATTGAAAATGAAGTCCTAGGCAAAACACCATTACATTGCAAAATCTAAATCAGAGTATTTAAAAACAAGAAAAGCAGAACTAAAACCAGATGAGTGCATTTTATTACTTGATTTTTCTGAAAATTTTACTTTTATTGTACAGGATGCAATACAGAGATATCACTGAGAAAACACGCAAGCTACACTCCATCCTTTTTTAGCGTATGTTCGGCCAAATGATAACCTAAAAGTTATTTCTATGTGTATTATCAGTGACTGTTTGACACATGATACAGTGGCAGTAGTTTCTTTTTAAAGGCCTGTAATTCCATATTTAACATCACAATATCCAGACATATAGAAAATAATTTATTTCAGTGGTGGTAGCTCAGCACAGTACAAAAACAAGAAAAACTTTTTATATTTATGCCAACATAAATATGATTTCAAACTAAATGCTGAGTGACATTTTTTTGCCACTTCCCATGGCAAAAGCCCCTGTGATGCCACTGGAGGCACAGTTAAAAGGCCTGCTTACAGAACCAGCTTGCAACGTCCTTACAAGGATCAGATAATGTCTCCACGTGATTTGTTTCATTATTGCACAGGTAATTTTAAAAATATTAAGTTTTTCTTTGCATCTGAAGAATATGTAGCAGAAACAAGAGCACTGCTTTCTGAAAGACTAACTTTCGCTGTAAGAATTGAGGGTATCAGGGATTATCATAAATTTATTCCTATCAGTAAATCTGTGCTTTTAGTTTCCATTGTATCTACATTACAAACATATTGAATCAGATTGAAGTATCTGCAGTAGGTAAGCAACATGTCAAAAATTTAGTCTTAATAACATTTCTAAAGGTTTTTATGTTGCTTGCATGTATGATAAGAAATGGTGGTTAGGAGCTGTCTTAGAAAACTGTTTTGAAAAAGGTGATGTTCAATTACAATTTATGCATCCTCATGGCCCCTGCCAAAACTTTTACTGGCCAGAGAAACCAGATACATGCTGGATTTCATACAAGCACCTGTTAGATATAGTACCAATGCCATCAGCAGCAGCAGCCACAGGATGCATGTTTTTAATATCAAATGATACTGTGAAAAAAATACAGGAACTTATGCTTGCAGTTGAATAAAATTCTGTACACATCAATTTTTAATATATTGCTGTATTTCAAATATATTTGCTTATGAAATAAATATTTATAGCTCCTTTATTTTGATTGATTATTCAAGAAATTATTTAGTACTTTATAATTACGGATGGACAACATCCAGTTTTGGAAAAATTCTATTTCTTGTTTTCATCAAATATCTAATTTTGCTATAAAATGTAGAAATTATTTTTTTTAAATTATTATTAAATAATTTAATATATTAAATTTCTTGAATTCTTGTATAGATAGTGCAGCTATTAATATATGCATTATTATTTTTTCTTTTTATTAATGTTAAGTCTATGAGAGAGGAACACAAGCATATGGTATCAGAGAAAAACATGCATATACTATCAGCAGGATATATCTTTATGCAAATAATAACCAAAAGTATACTCTTTTCCTGTGACTAGCTAACACATCAGTAGCTTATTTAAAAAAAATAAAAAAGTTTCTAGTGCTCCCCCTTTAGGAGTAAAATGGCTGCCAAGATGGCCGAAATTGCATGTTTTTGTCCTATGGCTTGTCTTAGAGCTTAAATATTTCCAAGAAGGGGTGAGAAACCCAAGTAATTTATTGTGTAGTAATTTATGGTGAACACCTGTACTCTACCAGAAAGTGAGTAAACCTTTGGTTTTATTTTCCTTTTTTTGGAATCGATGTCTCAATTTTAACAAAATCGGGAAAATCAAATTTTTGTGGTTGCAACTTCTAAGAGTACTGTACCTTAACGATTTTCATTATAAACATTGTAGTATTTTTTTTTCTGAATGCCTGGAATAACTAGTTTCCATAGATACCTAACACTTTCATATTGCATGAGTACAATTTTTAAGAAAAAAAAATTAAATAACATCAATTTTTTGGTATTTTGAGGGAACGGACAAACTTTGAGGACCTGTATATCTATAAATGAGCAGGTAGCTAAAAATTTGGACTTTTTCATGCCTCTATATCATCAATCTGTGTACCAAATTTAAAGAAAATCCAAGTCGATCATGCAACCCTCATTAGGTGAGTTGGTATGGAATCGCTCTACTTTAAACATTTTCAGGATTATTTCATTAACACAAAAATTCTTTAATATAACTGCAGTTACTTTTATATCCACATAAAACCTTATAAAAATTTCATACCATCAGAACAAATTTTTCAAACATTTATAGAATAAAATTTTTATGTATGTACATTACTCATACATTAATATATATATATATATATAGTATTTAATTATCAGCTTTAAACGTGTATGAAATCAACTGAGCATTAATTTTCTTAAACTAATTTTTAAAAAAATTTCGTACCTAAAAATCTATTTTTCATCCCCCACCCCCCTGTTTACACATTTGGTATAGATATGAAATGTAAATATGTAATTTAATTGAGAAAAAATAAATATATTCATCAAGTTAAGTCTAAAAATAATTACGTATGTGAAAAATATTGAGCACTTCTATAGCTTTATTGTTTCTAGAATTGATCATTTATCACTATCTAGAAATGGGGAAAGTGGGGGGGGGGGGGGGGGGGGGGGGAAATTAAAAAAATAATTACATGAATAAGAAATATTAAATTCTCAATTCTACTTCTAGAATCTAATAAAGCATGTTTGAAATGAATATTGCCATTTATATTATGGATGAAGAAAGACTGAGAAACAACTGCAGAATATTTGATCGGCGATCGCTAGTTGGAAATAAGAAAAGGGGGTGAGAGGCAAAAAATAATTACACGAATAAGAAATATTTAACAATTCTATTTCTTTCTAGATTCTATAATCTCATAAAGCAAGTTTTAAATGAATACTGACATTTATGTTGTGGATGGAGAAAGATTGTAAATCGGAAGGCACGATCATCATCGAAATCCCATTAAACAATCGCCGATTGTTAATGGGATTTTTTTTTTTTTTAACGAACGATATCTGCGATTTTTTTAAAAACGGAAGAAATATTTTCGCGAATTCGCGGAAAAAGTGGCGATCATACCAATTTTTTGTGATCGCCACTTTTTCAAATTAAGTCGCCACATGGCGAGTGGCGACCATGAGTCTTGACCTCTAATACAGAGTTATAAAATATAAATACGTTAATTAAAATTTTTGCTATAACAGCTTTCTACATTTAAAACTGGCTGTTACCAAACTTAGTATAGAGATGATTCATGATATGAGCTTTTAATTATAACTATCTTGTATGAATGTAATATGCATTATTTTATTGTATCTATAAATCAGACAAAAAATATTTCAGAAAAAAAAAGAACCTCTATGTAATATTAACACAAAATTTTCGTTATACATTTGTGCAAATAAAAGTAAGACACTTTGAAATCGGTAAGAAAAGGTTGATTTTGAATTTTATACTATACAATAACGTAAAAAACTATCACCTATTCGAATACAGTCTACTGTTGAGCAAAAGGTGCGTTTATTTAGTATTTTAAGAACAACAAAAAATAATGTGAAAAGAGGAGGGGGCATTTAACCGAGTAAAGGCTTTTATGGCATTTTACGGTATATGTAAAACAGGTAAATACACTAAAATGTTATTTAAAACATATTTTCATAATCAAATCTGTTGTTTTGCCAATTATGGCCCAAAACCCCCTGTCATTTTACATTTCTACGATCTGAAGATTAACGAAGCCTATCATGTTTGAAATTATAAAATATTTTAATGTTCTCCTTTCATATGTGAATTTCATGTATCTTAAATTAAGTCTTAGTGCCTAGTAACTTTTATATTCTCAAAGAATTATCTGAGGGTGATAATTTCACATCTAAAAAAGATGTTAAGAATAAAGTTATCAGTTATGATTTTAGTAATCCACTATGCTGAAAGTATCAAAATATAGCAATGAACCTAATTATGTATATACACTACAAAAGTTGAAATGCATGGAAGCATGCTGTTTACCATTTAACTAAATTTTATGTTCAAAAGCCTTTTTTTTTTTTTTTTTCCCCCCCAAGATGTGCAAATTTCTTCATATATGCATCAATTATTCTTTTTTACAACTACTCGGTACTCGGCCGAGTACTCGGTATTCGGCCAAAGTGCTACTCGGTGCAGCACTAATAAAAATCTTAAGTGTTTTTGGTAACTAATGATAATTAACAAAATTATGATCCACTTTCAAATGAACTTTAAGGTGCAAAACACCACCCCCAGAAACCTCATTATGCTGCCCTATTTTTTAAAACATTGGGGGCGGGAAAACTACCCCTTCAAGCTACGCCCCTGGCTGACATGCCTCTCTACACTTGGTATTGAAACTGACTGCTATCTTGATATTCACTGGGTACACATGTATATTCATTGATTCGAGCCATAAACTTTTTGAATTTATTTAACCATTAATATTATTAATTTAAATCTACCTTCATTATTTTAGAAATTATTAAAAATCAAAATGTGTCAGACCTTTTACAAGACACCCTGTATTTTCAAATTAGTTAAAATTTCTGGAAAAAAATTAACTTGAAGGAAACTAAGTTGCAATTTAGATTTATATTACACATAATTTCCCAAGCAGTATCTAGTAATACAGTTTTAAATTGAATTCCCAAGAGGAAAATTCTTTTTTTAGTGTGAATTTTCCACCTTAGCACATACATAAAACAATGTTGAATACAGCACTTCCCAATCGAGACAGGATTTTGTAATTAACAGGTTTTTAAAAATATATATAAGATATATCTATTTTTAACACATAAAAATATTATTCATTAACCATGAACATCCACTTTAGAATGGTGGCTTTGCCAACGGATATTATGCGGGAAATGCCAAGTTGGTAATGAGCCAAGGTGGTTCAGTAGTAGAACATCCACAGTGGAGTGCTCTGGTTTGATTCCCGGCTCTGGCATTTTTCACATAGTTGATATAATAATAAGTCAACCTTAACCCTTTCGCTACCACTGGGACTTATATGTCCCAAGCTTAAATTACAATATAATATGAAATTTTTTTTCTGAATGTTTTCTGGTCTTGTTTTTTAGACCTGTAACTACCATGAATAGGTGGATAGAAATGTCAGTTGAAAAAATCCACTGTCTATTAAATGGACCACTTCAGATAAATTATTTAATACTTATTTTATTTTTCTCAGAAAAAAATATATTGGTAGTGAAAGGGTTAAACTCCATTTTTCTATAATGAATATTTTTAAACTGTAGATTGGAGCCTTATTAGGGAATTTTTTCCCATAAATGGTTAGTAACAAATACAATTTGGACATAACAATGACCATCTTACAACAAAACACTTTATTAGAAAACATGTAAAGTTTGAAGATGCTACCACAAATGCATCATAGTCTTTCGATTGTCAAATATGACATCAAAATGATGTAAACACTACAAAATAAATTTAAGTTTTTAATCAATCAGTACTCAGAAAAAAATTACGATAGTAAACATAATGAAACTCTTTCGATGTGGAATTAGTGAGCGAAACTGCTTTAAGATAGCTTTGTTTTTATAATTTCTGAAAAATATCTATGTCCCTATTCAATGATTGAAACATTCCAATATGGTCGTAGTAGCAACTTTAATCTATTGCAAAATCCATTTTTATTTTTGATGCTGTATGTTACATTCACTTTGATTTAATATGCTTGCAAATACTGCTCAAATTCTGAAGAATTCTATGCTATAAATTTAATGAAACATATCTTTTTCATTTAACTTTATATTCTTATGAAATAAAGATGCAAAATACAGTGGTCTCTTGATAATTTGGCAGGTATCGGACTACAGCACTGCCAGATTACTAGAAATCACTAATAATGATGCATTTAAACCAAGAAGCTATGCTTTATTCCATATATATATATATATATAATATATATATGCAATTTTAAAAATTTCTTTATCATCATAAGCAGTTATGGCTGCATCAAGAAATTCAGGATACGTTCACCTTATTCAGGGCTCGAAATTAGTAGTCGTTAGTTGTATTTTGCAACTAAATATTTCATTTTGACGACCACAATTTTATACCTAGACGTCACTTTGATGCCTAGCATTCTTTTCCCCCTTCAATGTACAGTTCTAATGTGCAATGAAAATAACAGCACTAGCAACAAAGTAGTAGAAGTAAATTCCTAGCTTTCTTGTAAAAATATTAGCACTAGCAAATTTTTAAAATGGAAAAAACTAACTAGATAAAGTATCAGTATTTTAAGTAATTGTAGTTTATGTATAATGTTTACACAAATGTTTCTATGTGTAAATAACAGTTCTAAAATGGCAACTAAGAAAACAATGTTAGTTGCCATTTGGCACCCAACTTGCTGATTCTAATTTCGACCCCTGACCTTATTGGAAACGCAAACATTTATAAGGAAACAACAGCCGAATTACCTAAACTGTTCAATTCAGTACTTCAAGAAGTTTTTAAGAAACTAAATTGATAAGAGGGCATAACAATTAATGGAGAATTTATAAATCATTAGAAATTTACAGATGATATTGCAATGCTTGCTTCCTCATTTGAGGATCTGCAAGAAATGATTCAAGAATTAAAGCACGCATGTTCATACTTAGATAAAATGAAAAACTTTCTGCAAACACATAAATCGCAATGAATAATTTTCTGCAACCCCCCCCCCCCAAAAAAAAAAAAAAAAAAAAAAAAAAGGTTCAAATAAAGTCATAAAACAACAAATATATAACTAAGGTAAAAAAAAAAAAAAAATTCAAAATAAAGCATTTTCATAAATTGATTTAGAAAAAAAAATTCCTACAAAAAAAAAAAAGAAAATCTTTTCTTTATTATTTTGTTTAAAAGTTTGGTATAGATATGAAACATAAATTTTTAATTTAATTGAGAAAAAATAGATTCATCAAGTTTAGTAATAAAATCTAAAAATAATTACGTATGTGAGAAATATCGATTACTTCTATCGCTTTACTGTTTCCAGAATTGGTCATTGGTCACTGTTTGAAGATGGGAAAGGTTGGGGGGGAGGTTAAGTAAAAAAAATTAATTACATAATAAGAAATATTAAACTCATTCGTTTCTAATTCTAGAATCCAAAAAGCGAATTTAAAATTAATACTGTCATGGAGTAAGATTGGGATACAAACGACTTCTGCAGAACACTTGACTGCTGATCGCTAGTTATAGATAAGAAAAGGGGGAAAGGGCAAAAAATAATTCCATGAACAAGATATATTTAACAATTTTATTTCTTTATAGGTTCTAGAACGTCATAATGCAAGGTTAAAAAGAATATTGACATTTATGTTGTAGATGTAGAAAGATTGGGAATCTGGAGACTTTGCCGATCGTTAACGGGGTTTTTTTTCTTTCTTCTTTTTTTTTTTTTTTTTAACGAACGATATCCGCGACTTTTTTGAAAGCAGAAGAAATTAATTCATAGAATTCAACGAATTAGGGGGGAAAAAAAAAAAAAAAAAAAAAAAAAAAAAATTTTTTTTTTTTTTTTTTTGGAATGCTGAAAAATTTTCTGCAAGGAAGAAAATCTTTCCGCGAACGGCGTTCGCGTATATTATCTATGTCTGCGCATGTTAAATTGAAAATGAACCTCAGTAAGACAAAAATTATGTCAAATTCCTTTGTTTTTTTCACTGAAGGTCACTGTTAATACAGATGAATTAGAAACTGTATGCAGTTATACTTATCTGCGACAAATCCTTATGTGAATGAAAACATCATAGAAAAAACAGTTTCCTCCAAGGTTTAAAAAAGGGCAAGGTGCTGCTAGTAGAAAAAAGGGCATTTTCTAGATTCATGAGGGCACATTTAACATTTAAAATCCAGACACTTATTTTAAAAGTTTGATTTTAGGCATAAACTGAAGAAAAGTTTTAAATTTTAACTTTCTTTACACCTTAATTTTACTTGTTACCTCAATAGAGTTTTGAAGCTGTCTGTGACAGGCTTTGAAAATTTCATAATCTGTCTGCAAAATTTGTGTGTAATCAGGGGTGAAAATGGCTTACACTCAAAAAGACTGAAAGCTGATGGGGGAGGAGGGGGGGGGGGGCTTAACATCAGTGGTGGTATTGTGCAACAATACACAAATACAATTTTACTACAAAACGATATAGTATAAACAATTGTATTCATTCAATTAAATATTTTATAGCAATGTTTGACACAACACAATATAAATAATACAAGTATTAGTTTTAGTTTTGACACAGAAATTTTTATAAGTGAATTGTTATCCGAAAGTTGCAGACAAATTTTTTTCTCAGTGTAGACAAAAACTGTCTGCAAGCCGTTTTTCTGTGTCTGCGACTATGTCGCCGTGTTTCTGCCACTGGGCTTGTTACTAATGTATGAATGAATGTTGATTATTATGCACAATATATTTATACCATATCTTCAGTTTGAAGGTTATTTTTAATGAAAGGCTGTAAGGGCACAACTTTTTTAAATTAAGGGCAAGAAGTGTGCAATTTTTTTGGATCAGGGGTAAGAAGGGCAGTGCTGCCAGATTGAGGGAAATTTTTATTTAACACCCACCACAAAATTTTAATTGAAACGGTTTCCTAATTGTTTCAAAACATCTTTTACCAAAATCGTCTACATAATTAGATAACCAATACAAGTAAAAGGTGGATGTTGAATAAAAATTTGCCTCAAATCTGGCGGCACTGAAAAAGGGTGCTATTTCTTCAGTCATAAGACAAGCAGGGCACAGCACCCTCCCGAAACTATCTGGGGGAAACTCTGGAAGAAATCAACAACTGAATTAAACTTGCATGTAGAGCATTCAAAAGAAATAGCGCTATATTCAAAAGCGACCCCTCAATTTGTTTATAAGATTTTTTCGATTAGTGTATTTTGCCTGTATTAACTTATTCTTCAGAAACTTGGACATTAACATGTAAAACGTAAAACTATACAAAAGTCCAGAGAAGCATGGGAGAGATGCTTCTTTTAGGATTCACCCAAAGAGACAGGAAGTGAAACATATGGATTAGGGAGCAATCCAAAGTTGCAGATGTCATTTGTAGAGTAAAGAAGTTAAAATGGAGCTGGACTTGGCACTTTGCCAGAAGAAACTATGATAGATGAATCAACAAAATCCTATTTAGGATACCAAGAGATAATAAAAGACCAAGGAAGAGACTACAGTGTCATGTGAGAGATAAAATTGTTAAGTTCAGAATGAGCACAATAGAGAATAATTGCAGAAAACAGTGCAGTGGAATCACTTAGGAGAGGCCTTAATCCTGCAGTGGATTGATAAATGTACGATGATATGTATGCAGACCTCACAGCGTTTCTAAAAATTTACATTCATTTTATTACATTGTTACCACTATTTTAAAACAATGTTTTTTTAGATAATATTTTAGCATTAAAATGAAAGTATTCGAGAAAAATTTCTTACTGACGATAGTGGCGACAATATAATAAAATGCAAATAAAATTTTAGGAATGCTGCGAAGCCTGTGTATGTAACACTGTCATATACTATATTAGTATATATACATAATACATGTAACTGAAATATTAACAGAAACTAAAAATACAATAAAGAAAAAATTAAACTTGCTAAATACAGTAGTACAGTTAAACAAGGCATGAAAGTAATACAGTAGAAGGCAGCATAAAAGTAATTCAGTTCTTTGCTAGTTTTCCTCAAGGAGTCAAATTATTATTAACAAGAAAAATGCCTGATAACTGGCAGTGCTAGAGAAGGAGAGAGATGCCAGGTTGAGGTAGTACTTATTAAAAATTATTTCTTTAACAAGACCTGACTAATATAGGGATATGTGGAACAGTTTCTATAGACTGTGCCAGAGTAGGGCCGCAAATCAAGTAAAACCTACTGTATTGTTTTTTCTTGATTGTAAAGTGAGCCCTGAAGAAATGTCTATTACTAGGTCTTTATTAGGCTGAATCGGGCCTTATTTTCAATTAAACATTGGACAACCCTACATAATAAAAAAATTATTCATCACAATAGCATTTTTAAATTATAAGACAGATTGAAGGTCTGTGCTTATGCTGGTGCAAAAGAACCCCCCCCCCCCAAAAAAAAAAAAAGAAAACAAGGGGTTGCAATAAATTTTTATTTCTAAAATACTGACCACATATTTTACATACTTTTTTGAGAAAAAATTCTTTTCTTCTGAAAGATTACGCCCTGAATACAAAGTTTATTCAGTGTGTCATCATGGATAATTATATACATAAAAAAAATTAATAAACATCTTTTTCTGCATCATGTTTGACAAACAAATATTGAATTTTGTGAAAAAAAATTAATACGGCTCTTCATTTTTTATGAAAGAAAAATTACTTACCACCAATTGTACTTTCCTGATACTCATGAAACTGTCCTTTAACAAATCTTAACACTAAGCTAGATTTTCCTACAGCAGATTCTCCCAACAAGACAAGTTTAAATTGACAGATTTTGCCCTGTGACGAATTATTAGGTCTTTGAGCTCCTCCCCGGCTTGCCATCACAAGGTCTAAGAGGAAAAAAATATTAATAAGCAAGATAAAAAGTTTTGCATAGAATTGTTTTTTGAAGTTTTGCAGAAATTCTAATGAATTCTATCAGAAGTATTAAGTATAAATAAGAAAAAGTAAAATACTAAAAATCAACATTCTTAATATTTTTACTGTTATTAATTTGAGGAAACTGGGGGTAGAGGGAAAACTTAACAGCACTTGATTTGAGTAGAACTTAGCAATGGGGTGAACAGCATTGAAAATAAATATAAAAAATGGTAAAGCTACTATAAATAATTTAAAAAAAAAAAAAAATCACACAAAACAATTGCCAGAAAATTGACAATTTATGGCATTTTTACATTTTTTTTAATTACAACATTTCACTTATTTAAAGATTCATGAGACATATGTGCATTAGATTTTCTAAAATTAAAAAAAAAAAAAAACTTATAAACAGGTTTCAATGAAAATTAATAACTTTTTAAAAAGGGCTATAACAACAAAAGGATTATTTGATTTCATATATTAGGGTGAACTGCCCAATAATTGACCATTTAGTGGAAATTTCTTAAAATTTTATTTTATTTTCTAACATAATCACTGACGATGTTTTTGGAAAAATTTGTAAGTATCAGTCAATGTATGAGGATAAATAACTGAGAAACATTTTTCTGCTACCTTTTTTACAATTTTAGTTTTTTATTGTAAGAGTTTCAAAATGAGATTTTGCCAGTAATTGACCACTTACATCCAGCAAATGACCACAGACATGTTAGTAATTGACCAGTTCTTTTCCAGTGTAAAAATCAAAATATAAATCAAAATATAAATGTTAAAATTAAAGATTATTAGTAAAAATATATATTTATATTATATTTTAATGTAAATATGTAAAATTATTAGTGTAACTGCCAAAGCATCAGTATAAGAATAAAAGAAAAGAAAGCATAGTTTACCATATTAAATTTATTTTACACTTTTATTACACTTTTTAAATTGTAGCGTTCCAATTAACATATAAATATTATAACAAATCAAAGTTCATCCTCATCTGTGTCACCAAAACAAGATGCACATACAAAGTCAACGTCTTCGTCGCTAGAAATATCATCTAATGCAAACTGTTCTCTATGTTTTTTATTTACACATTTTATGTGGTATGGCTCTTTACAAGTATCACATTTCACCCACATATTTTTCATTCCTATCTTATCTTCATTCATCCAACTTACTTCACACACCTTGCATATCCAGTCTCCATCTATACTTTCTTTTGCTTGCTTTATTTTTTTATTTGAATTTATTTTTTTAATCCTTTGAGATTCTCTCTCTTCTTTTTTTTTCTTTTTCTCCTCTTCCTTATTCTGTTTATCACTTTCCTTCTTTTTCCAGTAATTTAACCATGCTTTTGACGAGGCTGCATGTGGTAATCTTTCTCTCATTCGTTTTCTTTTCCTGGGTGATTCTGTTGGCCAAATCACATGATTTAAAAATGCAGGAGAAACACATAATTTTGACGTTGAGGCTGGCGTTGAGGACATGCTTGAGTTAGGCAAAACAGAATTATTTATCTCTGCACATACTTGTTCATCTTTACTCTTATCAATAGGCAAAAGGGAATTAGCACAGATATCAGTTAGATTACTTTCATCGTTGGGACATAAAGAATGCTCTTTATTTTTCAGCAGACTTACTTCATTTAGAACATTATTCTCATTTGTATCACTTAAAACTGCTTGGTCATTCTCATCATCTGTGAGATATGAAGTGTTTTGGTGTCTTTGAATACTACAACTCTCTTCTATGTCATTATTCTCCTTCTGAGAAGCTGGAATTAGTCTTTGTCGCAGTTTGATCCATATATCAAAAAGTTCTTTTGCAGATTCTGGACCTTTCCAACCTGTTTTTTCTGATTGGCGAAATTCTTCAGCTCTGCCTGATGACATCAATGATTCAATAAACAATAAATGTTCTACATTGAATGATGTTGGTTTAACTTGAATATCTTTACTGGTTTCATAAATTCTTGATTTGTCGGACATGCACTTAGTGAAATCAATTGCTTCGACGTTAAATGGAAAGAGTCCACACTTACGAAACCCATTTTTAATTATGTCAACAGTTATGCTTCCTAGACACAATTCAAAAAGAGGACCAAAAAGAATGCGTGTTACACTGCGATTTCCTGTTTTTTTTTTTTCCAGTCGGCTACAGTTGTTCTCCAGTTTGCTTTCAAGGGACGGAAAACGGACACATCTGCTGGTTGTAAAATGTGTGTGGCATTAGGCAGCAAAGAGTATAACAGAATTTGGTTTTCTGAACAAAATTTGCTAGTTGTATATGATAAATGTGATCGATGACCATCAATTAAAAACAGTATAGGTAATTTAATGTTTTCTTCTTTAAGTAGCGGCAAAAAGGTATTAGCTAAGTACCCATAAAAGGTCTGTCCTGTCATCCATCCTGTCTTAGAACGCCCAACAGGCCAGCTTGGATTTAGGTTCTTAACAATTCCTGAGGGGATTCTTTCATATGGGTATACGATCATCGGTGGATATAATTTACCTTCTGCATTCACAGTTACCAGTACGGTTATAGATTCTTTTTCTGAACCTGTGTTTATAGAATAAAAGTTACCCATCCCTTTTGGAGCTAAAACTAAACCTGTTTCTGGATTTGTTAGGAACCCAGATTCATCTGCATTAAAAATTCTTCTTGGTTCATTTAAAATGTCAAGTGCATTTTCAGACTGTAAGTAATTTTTCAAGTCGCTGTGCCATTCACGGATTGATGCCTCATTTACTAGAGCTCTCCCTAAATTAATACTTTCTGCATGTCTTTGACTAATCTGTGGATGGCGTTTTAAAAAAGCTTTAAACCAAGAATCACCTGGTTTATTTTCCTTAAATGGATTGGGACGGCCATCTGCAGATATTATTTCTTGTACAGTTTCCAAAAGCATTCGTTTATCCAGCGGAAACCCTTTTTTTGCATTAGCATTTATCCAGTTACATAAAAGGAGTTCTTCTGAAGGAGTAAGAACTGTTGGAGGGCCCATTTTTCTCATTTCAGGAGTTCTTCCTTTCAATTTATTTATCAAAGTCGAATGAGGAATATTATATTTTCTGGCTGTTTCTCGAATTTTTCCATTTTTTTCTCTTATTTCAATAATTGCTGATTTTAAGTCTTCTTCAGAATATTTAAAAAATGCTTTCTTCTGATTTTCCATCTTATATAACTATCAAAATTTTATGTTCTTAAACCTAAAAAAAAATATAAAAAAGAATTCCTTTACCTCAAATAATCTATATTTAAAGTTATAAATATGTGTTTAAAAAAAAAATATGTTTGAAGGTAGAAGATTTACTAATGTAAAATGGAATCTGGAATTATAATACTGATTTATTACTCATTTATTCAGAAGTTGACCAAGAACATTTAATAATTAACCATAGTGGTCAACTACTGAAAATATAACTTTTTTCCCATTAAAAGTAAACTAATATTGTAATACAGGTAAATATCTTTATGAATTACTTTAGTTTAAAAAGAAAACTTAAAAACAAACAAAAATTCAATAGTTGACCATTTTGGTCATTTACTAGCACTTATATTATTTTTAACAACTGGTAGTTGACCACCCCTTAATCCCAGTATAAATGGTTTGTTTACTAATAAAAATATCTATTTATTTAAAACAAACATAAATGAACTACATACCTCAATTAATAAACCTTTAGAATAAAATTTAGCTTGATGCTTTAAGATTTAAACAAAACATCTCATAACACTATGGCTAATACTAACAGCTCCTGCTTTAAAGCTTTGTGGATAGCTTTCTTTTTGTTCCTTGTTTAAATCTAATCAAAACTTTAGTTGCAACTGTAAATTGTAACAGATCATTTCATTGGATGTTACATATTTATTCTACCAATCAGATTCGGAATATATGCACAATACTTCTTGTTTTTTGCATTTTTATGCTGAAATGGTCAATTACTGGCCTGTGGTCAATTACTGGCAGATCACCCTACTTCAATGTGATTACAGAATAACAAAACTGATGAAATAAAATATTTTCATTGGACAGAAGCTTTTAGAAAATTCTGTCAAAACTCATCTGACTATTTATTTTACAGAAGCAAAAATAAAATTTAAATTTACTATGGAAATATTAGTAATTGTTTAAAATAATATATTCTGTTTTAAACCTTCAACCTGGGCTTATTTTACTTGTGATACTTTTTATTGGAGAGATAGAGCAAAATAATTTAGGTAATTGAATAATATACATAAACATAAAACTGAAAACATGGTGTAACTCATTGTTTTCTATCTTTAGCTGGTTGTTCAATAAGCGTAGCAACTTGCAACACCCCAGTGGTTTTGACCCATTAAATTTTCACGAGCGATATGTATTTGTATGAGGAAAAAATCAAATCATAACAAAGAACATCTACACTCTTCAGCGACAAGAACTTGCATCAAGATCCAACCCAATTTTTATATTTTCCGAGGAAAATTAAAATCTGTAAATGCTAAGCTTTAAATAAAAAGCGCTAATAAAGAAATCAACTTGCATACAAAATACAAATGTTTGTTTACATGTCTATAATTCTCAGATACCAAAAAATAATGCAAAATCCTTGTAATCCTTGAAAGTTTTAGACATGATTGCGAATAATTATCGATATTAATTGCTTAATAAAACAAATTCTGATTCCTGTACAAAAAAAACTATTCATTTAATCTACTATAATTAGGATAAATGTTCATTTTTTCATTGTCTTGCGAAAAGTTTTAAATGATTTTAAAAGACCAAAACAAAAACATAATATAGTGATAGCAAAACCCCAGCATTAAAACACATTCGCGGAATTTATAATAAGTATAAATAATTCAAATTAATAAAATGAAAGTTATTTTATGTAAGTATAATCATTTGAAGTGATATTAATTAAAATTTTAGAAAAACGATTAAAGATGTATGACTATAACATTATTAGGCTTAATGTGTTTAAATAATGAAACGCAATAACATATATTAAATATGCATTTGCTTGGGATTAAAATCATCTAGTATCATACACCAAAAAAGAAGTTAGATAATATATGGGTACAATATTCGAAATCTATTAATGAATGGAATTTAAAAGGCAACATCAGTGTACACAAATGAAGCAATACATACTAACCTTTATAAGACGACTAGTTTAAAGAAAATTTAATTACAAAATTATACACAATTTAGATTATAAGATGAGCAGCTCCTGGAACTGTAAATAATTTAGTACCACTGTTTTTAATAATGATTAATTCAACAATATAACCTACGTCATTTGAAAGAAAAATCATAAGCGTAGAGCAAAGACATGAACCACCCTCAGCTCAATAATACCACATTACGTGACTTGACAAATTCTAAATCCGCCATTACGCTAACATTGAAATAAAGCAATTTAACTTAAATAATTTTAAAAAACCTAAATAAAATGGTCTCTCATTATTTAAAATACAATAAAAAATTTATTTGCAAGCTAAATAATAGACTTACATTCTTTTAAACAGTGAGGATAAATAACCAATATGCGCACTATTTTTCTTATTTACTGCTGCACTACTCGAATCAGCTGTGTTTTTATTGTGAAGTGTAATACAAAAGAAACAATTGTCAAAAAGGAACTAAATATAGAGATCTTTAAAAAATTAATATTTTCTTAAAACTTTGTAAATGTTTTTTATCTGTGGAATGATATTTTATCACGTGCACAAATTTCTTGCGTTGCACTCGCGGTTAATTCAAATATCTATATCCATATCTATCTATGGCGTTTTAAAATATTCACTTCCATTCATAATCATAGAAATAATTATTCCAGCTTGTTGATTATTTTATCGTGTCTATTACAGATGAATAAATACTATTTTACTACAGAAGTAAATTTTAGTATCATTTACTTTTCTAATTTAATATATTGTGAATTATTGACTATTTATGATATTTGAAATATAAAGCTATTTTTATTTAGTGTAACTTCTATTATGAAGCATCGTAATTTTCCTAATTTTCTCTTAATAAGTGATTAAAAATTAGAATAAATATTAACTTTAATGGCTTGACTCTCTTCGATTTATCTAAAAATTATGCACTGTCGATAATTTTATATCTTTTAGATTGCAAAACTGATAAATCCTCCACTCCATTCTAAATATTTTGAAAAGTATGAAGATTCTCTTGAAAATGTTTATTCCACTCGTAGAAATGCTCCATTAGGTTGTGCACCTACTCCACGTATTCCAATAAATAATGCAGAAAAAATGGTATTTGGAGTTTCAACTGTGAAAGGTGGGTTTTGCTCTTATTCATGTGATGAAATAAATTAAGTATAGTAAGATTTTTTTTTATTACCATTTTAAAGTATTTGAAATTAAAAGGGAAAGACTTATTAGTATTAGAAGGTATAATTAACTTGTCATCAGTAATACTCGAGAATAAATATTAGCAGTAAGTCCAAACTTGATATTCTAAATCTGTATCATATAGACATGCTATTTCAAACATTTTTGTTAAATGTGAACAAATAGTTCGTGTACGTGGTTATCCAAGGATTTAAATACATTATTGTCAATAGGCAAATTTTCTGGTAGGTACTGCAGTTTAATATCTTTAGGTACAACTATAGTATTTCCCCTCAGCTGAATTTGGTGATTTTTCTTTGGCGCCGATATGATCGATAACGATGTTGTTCTGAATTGTTTGCGATATAATATGGCAGCCTGCATGCTATTTACTTTGGATTTATGATTTATAATTTAGCTTATGATTTTATCATTTATGATATATGATTTTAGATTTATGATTTAGCCATAATCGCCAAAAATAAATCACCAAATTCAGCTGAGGGGAAATACTATAGTTGTTCTTGTCTTTAGACTGTAGTGAACAAAATGAAATAAATATGTACTTTTAATACTCAAGCATGTTTTATTGAATATGGTATGAAAATCATTTACCATTAATTTACAAGGCGATACACAGAGGTGGTGCCAGCTAGGGTGCCGGGGTGGCACAGGCTCCTCTCCCCCCCCCCCCCGTCGGGGAGTCCGTGACCCCCCATCGGGGCATATTACTAAAATCTGTCTGTGAAAAATTAAGAAATTTTCCTTTTACAAATTTCGAGCAATCCAGCTTTTACTTTCTATATTCAATATAGAAGAAAGTATTGGATTCGTAAAACTTGTCGACTTCTGGTTTTCCATGATGTTACACTTTTTGAGAAGTCCAGAACACTTTTTTACCATGACATTTGTAGAAAATATCTGTCTGTCTATGTGTGATGAAAAAAATTTTCCAACTGTATCTCAAAAACTTCTGCACAGAATTACATATAAATTTGTATGTAGTTGCCCCATGACATAAATTAGTGTCTGTTAACTTTTGGTCCAAACAACTCAATATGTGGTACAGCCGTACAGCAATTTCTTTCATTTAAGGGAAAGCTACATCTCTGGTTCTATTTTGTGTAATCAAACAAAACTTGATATATGAGAGGGCCATTATAAAACATCAAGCTGATTTAATTTATTTAGGTGCATATTGGCAGATAAGTTGCGTTACTCTGCTGCCATTTTCTCCTAGATTAGGAAGGCTATATCTCAGTTTCTATTATATAATATTGCAAATAACTTTGTATATGATAGTGCTATTATGAAATACTATGTGGCAGGGTTGTAGTGATTTAAATCAATTGATTTAAATCGCTGATTTAAATCACTTTTTTTAAATACCAAAGTTATTGGCTTTAATGGAATGAAATTGTTTATCTGACTTTAAAAAATAAGATTTTTAATTATTTCTTATGTAAATTTAAAAAAAAAAGGTTTGTAAAATATAACAAAATATTTCATTAGACGAACTAATATTTCTCATTTCTTAACTTTAGATTCATCTCTACTAAGCAACATTAATAAACACAAAAATAAATTATACCTTAACTTTTTTTTATTATTTCTATACATATTATTATATATTTTAATAATTCATTATATTTTAATTATTTATACAATCACTGGTGTATGAATTGTAAATATTTAATTAGTGTACAATTCATTAATTAATGTATACATACATTCCAGTTCGCCTTTGCCCCCCCTTGTGGGTGATATTTCAAAAAGAAAATATTTCCTTGTTTATTTAGCTCTCATACCAGTTTGTCATTTAACAATGTCTCATATGATATTTTAAAAATAATAGCATATTTTACATTGTAGTGTTTAAAAAGCCCTGAAGGCTCCAAAAAGTTTTTAAAACATCATAATCTTTTAATTTAACAACATACAATCAGTTAAATATAGTTCGAGGCTGCTCTCACTGCTTGTTTAATGAATTGTTCCCTCTAAATACAGGGGTCTGTCCAGACTTTTCACACAGGGTCATTGTGATATTGTGAAAATTTCTACACATAATTTTGTAAATCTAAATTTAGAATGAAGATAAAGTTCTTCCCAAACTTTTCGGCTAGGGTCTTCTTTTTGTGAAATTGTGAAACATGTAATTTTGCAAAATAAAATTACAATTAAGGTTTCATTTTTGACAATGACAGTTCAGTTTTAAAGAACTAAACTCACACATATGCACAGAAGTCCTTTATAAATTAGAAATTGAGTATCAGCTTTTCGGGAGAAATACAACAAAAACGTCCGATTATTCATGCAGTCTACGTTTGTTCCACTGAAGATTAATTTTGAAAATGAGAGATTTATCAAAGGTCTAAGGAGAAAAATTTTGTGAAGGGTTCTTTTTTAGTCTAAAAAAATTTGCGAGTGGTCCTGTTTTATGATAAAAATTTTGAGAAGGGTCCTGTTTTGGGATAAATAATTTTCTGAAGTGTCCTTTTTTAAGATATAAAGTGAAAGGTCCTTTAATAGACCCAGGTTTGCCTCTGAACAGACCCGTGAAATATAAGAAAAGATAAAAGAATAAGTGAAAGTATTAAGACGGTAATGAAAATGTGAATTCTATTAATGGGTAAAGTATGAAAAAATTTTCTTGATTCAAACGATATTTGTTAAACTTAAGAAAGAATTTTTTAGGATATAATTTTTTTTTCCCTTTAATTCCCTATTCTTTTTATTTTGATAAGAAACTATGAGTAAAAATTTCTTTTTCTTAATTCATTGCTTCAGTTTTATGTCACTTTTCCTATTAAATTATCCTTTTCCAAAGTTATTTATGTGGTCAATACTGTTGGTAAGATTTTACTTTATTTCAATACATTATTGTAGCTACAAAGTCAAAGTTACAATTGAGTGGCTCATACTACCGCATTTATGATTGCCATAAAATTACACTTATTACGAAGATACCATGTTGAATAAAAATATTGGTAATAAATGCCTACATGGATTTTTTCTATGGGAATAGAATACTATTTATATTTTTATAGTTTAAGTAAAATAATTGATAGTGTGTATATTGTGCTTGTGCATATATATATATAGACACATATACACATAATAAAATACAAATGTTGTGCAATAATGTATGATTACATAATAAAAATCATTAAAATCAAATAAATCTTGATTTAAATAAAAAAAATCCGATTTAAATCAAAAAAATCAACAACCCTGCTATGTGGAATCAGTTTGAACACATATAGCTAGATATGTGAGGCTCCTGTGCTTCAAGTTTTCCCATGAACGGGAAGGCTATATATTAGATTCTATGGTATGTAATTACATAAAACTTGGTATATGAGAGGGCCATTTTAAAACACTATGCTGATTCAGTTTGGGTGCATATGATCCAATAGGTGATGCTGCTGTAACGTAATTTACTCCGTGAACAGGAAGACAACTTTTATTAAAAGGCCACCTCTCCGGATAGAGAGCCAATTTTCTACAGCACGATAGGTGGCCTTCTTAGGAAAATTTGACTGTATCTGTGATCAATGGATACAAAGATTAAATTTTTTAAGAATTTTCCTTCATGTACACTGTACATATTTTATTCTATGGAACAAAAATAGTATACACTCAGTAAAGGGCAAAACTGGGAAATTCATTATTGGCCAGTGGCCGGTACTGTCAGTTTTGTTAGTAGCCACTTTTTTAAGTTAGTGGCCACTTTTTACATGATGATACTATTTCTTTCAGATTGCAAAAAGCTTTGTCACCATTTTGTGGTATAATAAAATTAACACATGGACAATGGAATTGTAATTTATATCTTCACTCTTTTTAAAAATCCTAAATTGCACATCCTAAATTAAAATCTGTTTAAGGCTGTAATAATAACAGCAAAAGTTTTTATTTTTTAATTAATTCAGTAGTACTACTTTTTTATTTTTCAAATTTATTTCAATGAAATAACCTGTTATCATTCACAATTCATATTGATATTTTCTAGTAAATGAATCAGCCAATTCATCACCATCACTATAACTTTTACATGGTCATGTGCAAATACAGTTAGCAATTTTATTATTTTTCCTTATTTCTAAAAACACACTTTTTTAAATGATTTTATTTCACTAGAGTTAAAGTATTTCCTCTTAAAAAAGCATAGATATAAAAACTTAGCTGCTTAATTAAAAATAACCTACTTAGCTGCCAAATTTGCAGCTTTAAAAATAGGGAGATTTCTACCCTAAAGGAAACAAAAACGAAGATTTTTCAAAAATACACATTTAAGCCAAATCAAATTTTAATGCGCACATTTACCAAATAGCTTAAATGGATTAAATATACACTAAATACTATGGAGAAAATAATAATGGAAAAAGATTGTGCTTTGCAGGACATCTGATCGTTGACTGCTAGTTGAAAATGGAGAGGGGGGGAGTAAAAAAATACATGAATGAGAGTAATTCTACCCCTTTATAGGTTCTAGAATCCAGTTAAGCGTTTAAAATGAATGTTTACATTTATGTTATGGATAGAGAAAGATTGGAAATCACACGGCATCAGTGGAGTATGGGATTGCCAATCGTTAGCAAAGGGGGGGGGGGGGGGAATAACAAAAATTATGAGTAAAATATATTAAACAATTCTACTTCTTTATAGACTCTAGAGTCTAATAAAGCAAGTTTAAAATAGATAATTTATATTTATGCAAAGAATGGAGAAAGATTAGAAATTATAAAGCTTTCTGTAAGCTGTGTGATCACCGATCGTTAGATGGAGGGAAAGGGGGTCCAAAAAATTATATGAGTGAGAGATATTAAACAATTCTACTTCTTTATAGGTTGTAGAATATAATAAAACAAGTTTAAAATGAACTTTTACATTTATGCCATGGATGGAGAAAGATTGGAAATCACAAGGCTTCGATTGCCAATCGTTGCTCGATTTTTAAAAACTTTTAATGATCACAAAAGTGGCGACTTTAGTGGCAATCAATGCATAATTTTTAATCGCCATCTTTTTTATTTAGTCGCCATGTGGCCGGTGGCGACCGTTAATTTTGCCCTTTAACACTCAGAGAAACGCATGATGATCTCCAAAACCACAAATGGAATGGTACAAATGTTAACGAAATGTTATTAATAATAATATTGCTGTTCTTGACGAAAAGTCATATAATAAACTCTCTCTATACAGTGCCCCCCTGTCGGGGAATTTCTGGTGCCATTACTGGCGATACAAAAAAAAATATATATTATGGTTATGCTTGGAAATTGCTGGAAGTGGATTTCAGTTTGTGTTATGTGTTTTTTATATTATACTAAATTTAAGTACATTTTGTGGTGTGCATTTAATTTATGAATAATATACTGGGCTATCAAAATTAAGCAAAAGCATTCTTTTCTGTTGAATGTAAAATTGATGAAAGTGCTTTACTAAATTTTATCAAGATTAGGAAAACTACTTAAGAATAATAGTTTCTCAAAGACTCAAAGCCACATGTTAGACAAAATATTGTTAGGTAAAGTCCAGTTTTCAAGTTGATAACCTGTGTTTTTGACATTTTTATAATTGGTGCTTTCAATTATAATTCAGCGCTATTAAATTATTTCTTGCATTTAATATCTTTTAAAAAAATTATAACTGATGTTTGTGACATTTTTATAACTTTGCTTATAAATAGTTTTAAAACAATGCTTTTAAAAAGTTTTTGTACCAGGGCTTTAAAAAAAATTTTGCAAGTTTAAAACCTGCATTTTAAAATTCTTTTAGCCGAACATTTTATTATAAGCGATGTTTTGGATAATAGCTGTTTTTATTGCCAGCCTTTTTTTTTTTTTTTTTTTTTTTTAAGTTTAATATCTATGGAATTATATGATTTTTGAAATGTATTGCATCGAACTATATTTCCTTAGAATAGTTTTTTTAATTTAACTGTAAATCCTTTTTATGACTTTAAGTATTACAGTAAAGCACCATTTATACTTCTTTTACATTTATACGTCTTTTAGTGAAGTCCGGATTCATTCCTATTCATTTTAATGCAAAAATTCTTCGTTTATACGCCACTAATATTCGTTATATATCTTTTCCACTCTACTAAAATTCGCAAAATTTCTCGACCTGTCATTATTTTTCATTCCAAATAAGACGCATTTTTCCTAGAAAGCATCTTAAATGGAGAAACACAGGAAAGATCGAAGAATACTGATCAAAGAATCAATTGAATTCACAGCAGAATTTTTAATATCCATAGACAAGCAGCAAATGAGACGAATATTAAAGATTTTTAATGTTATTAAATAACTATCTGTATGGGCAAAAATCGTTTGCTTGTTATTAAAAATACGCAATATATATAATTAATGTTCAAAATGTGCTCATGTTCATATATATAGTTCTTAAAAAATGTAATATAATACTCAATATGCGGTATGAGTAATTAGTACCCAGTCATGCATTAATAGTATGATTTTTCTCACTTTTTAATTTTTATAATAAATCTTTTTATTATTATTATTAATTATTGTCTTGAAAGAAGTCTAATATACATTTACTAACTTAAAAAGCTAAATTAATTAGTATTTTCATACAAATTTTTCTTAAGTATCATTAAATTTGTAGTAATCAAAGTGTTATTATTAAAATTTCAATTACAGTAGAACCTCGATTATCCGAACCTCGATTAACCGAAACTCACCTCGATTAACCGAAACTCTCCGTTAACCGAAGTCGGTTTCTTCTTCACTTTTTTTTTTTCACTTTCTACTATCATCCAAAATTTTCTCTTAACAAGCATGTATTTTTAAAGTTTTTTTTTTTTTTTTTTTTTTCCCACATTCCTTTTGTATGCAAGCCATCCTTTCCAAACTACGAGTGCTGATAAATATTTTAGATGATTATTGATGAATTCTCGATTATCCGAAAATTTCGGTTATCCGAAGTAAGTTCGCTCCCAATTACTTCGGATAATCGAGGTTCTACTGTATACGTCTTTTTATGTCAGTCCCTTGAAAGACGTATTAAACAATGCTTTACTGTTATTAAAACAGGGTGTTGAGTCGTGTTATCCCTCACCCTCCTCATGCAAAATTATGTCAAGCATAACTATTTATAAAATTATTTTACATTGTTTTTAAAATATATTCAATACTTTTTTCTTGTAATTAAATTTCTAATCTGTGTGTATTGTATTAAGTGCAGGGTAAGAAAAAGCAAATGATACACAATATTACTGGCCCACCAGTGGCCGAGTGGTTCTGCACTTAAACTCTTAAAGCTGGTAGATGGGAAGTGCCAGGTTCGATCCCAGGTCATGCTCATTGACCTAGCTGTTTGGAGTTTTCCATGGTTTTCTCTTAAACTCACATAAATATGGGCTAGGACCCCTTAAAAAAGGCCCCATGGAGGGCTTTCGACCCTACCACATTCAATCAGCCGTAAATCCGACCAACCAACATAATATTACTTTTTAGGTTGTAAATAAGTTAACATTATTAAAATAAAATTTTATTAATTTGTTTCTATAGACCGTAGGGATAAAGAATTTTTTTTTTTTTTTAATGTTCCTTAAAAGAATGGTAAGGTCTATACTCATTAAAATTTATACAGATTGTGTGATGGTGGCCTGTAGCATACTAACTTTTAGCAACTTGAAATAATTTGTGTCCATAGGCTGTTATGATAAAGAATTTTACTTTGTGTTCCTATAAAAAACCGAATCATACACTCATGAAAATATATTTATCTTGTGCTATTTTGACACCAACTATTAGAAATTTTCGTATTAATCTGCAGCAAAACAAAATTAGTCTGTGATCCCAAAAATGCTGCACCAAGTGTTGTATCATAAAGAAGTATTAGCCATTTCTAAAATAACTAAAATTTTCATCTACAAAGAAAATAAACTGAGAATTTCAACAAGTACGGTAATCTGGAGTCATAATGTAAATTATATTTGTATTTTAAAGCCTGCAATATCTTTTTGAAATGTTAAATTAATCTGCAGAGCTCGCTGTCTTGCTGCACAGTTTCTGCTAATAGGTTTTGACACATACCTGCCAGCTTTTACTTTTAACCTAGTCAGAGAAGGCATTTATACATAAAGTTCCTTTGCACATATGCCGTCATGAAGATAACGAACATTTTTGCAGGAGAACTAAAAATGTATAGATACACCAAAATCTTAATCTAATTTTTTTCCTGATTATTGCAAAATTTTCTTTACTTAGTGTATGTTCAGAAAGATAAAGGTGACGAGAAACTGGACAATCAAGTGATTCATCTGAAAATGGCCTGAATAATTCAACTAACTTTTATCTGTGGTCGGAATAATTCATCTCACTCTTTTCTCTTTCAAACATTCTTGAGTGCATTTAGTTGATAAGTCTTGTTATATTGAAAAGCCCATCTGGATTGATTCCTTATTTCTTGCAATACTACACAACATTTTCAGGCGTCATTAGCAAGCCTTCAACCAAATATGCTCCAACAATCATTCTTTCAAATTTTATCAGGTCTATCAAACTCTGCAACTTCTTTCAGAGTAGATAACTGTATTGTTGCATTAGTGCTATAGCTACTACTTATATCTTTCCCTTCATGCAGGGTTGGAAAAACCCCAGTGTTTTTCAGAAAAAACTGGGCTTTTTTGTGTTTTATCGGGTTTTATCAGAGTTTTCAGGAATATTTTCTTTTTTTATTTTTTAACATTAAGTATATCATTCATAATAAGATAATTTAAAAAATTAAATTATTTATTCATTAAAATCAAAATTTTTAAATTCTTTTTATGATTAAGTTATAAAGAAATTTTAAAAATTAAATATTTGTACTTTAAATATTATAAAATTATTTTTATCTGCCCTTTACAACAAAAAATTGGATTTTAATAATTATTTCATGTTGCTTTATTAAACGTCAATAAATTTTCACAAAATATTTTTAATTATTGTCCCTCTACATTACATAACAGTGTTGCACTGTTAAATTTTTCAGAAATTTTTAAAATTTTTATTTTTATTTATTTATATTTCACATTCCTCGAGTCCTACAGTTTTCTTTATATTGACAAACAAGTTTTTTTTCTTGCTTTTATTTTTTTAATATAATTTTTTATTCTGTTTCAATAAGATAATTATACGTTTTTTCATGGGGAATTTTTCAGGATTTTTTTCTATTGAGCTGTTTGAGCATCTCAAATATTTCAGAAAATTCTTTATTCATGTTCTAATAATGTATATTATATTTGTTTTGTATTTGTATGTTTATTGTAAGTTAGACAAAAGTACAATTTTAAACAAAGATTTTGAAAAAAAACCACTTGGACTTTTTCTTGGGTTTTATTGAAAAAACCCGCCTGGGTTTTTTCGGGTTGTGCAAAATGTAGCCACCCTGCTTCATGGCCACTTATCAGGTTTTGTATATTAGATGTTGCAGCTGTTTTGCAGTTCTGAATGCACTTTTATAGGTAATATATGTTACGTAGTCACCCACTTGAATGAAGTATACTGGTTTATTATTTCTGTATTAATTTGCTTTTGCCCACCTTGCGGTCGATATTTCCAAGTGAACATATTTCAAAATTTATTGCTTGCATATTACCTCGGCAAGCCATATTTGCCAAATCAAAAACAGATTATATGTATTTTTTCTTTTAAAATTAAAATAATGGAATCCGAATCATGAAATGTAATTTAAATATAATTATTTGTAAAAAATAAACTTCAGTGCAAATTAATTTAAGGCGTGTCCCAGATAAGAATAAGACTAATACTTTCATTCAGCATGAGCTAATTTTAAAAAATATGCAAATTGTACAGGATGCTATGAAAACAGTAACTCAATACGTACAAAACAAAATCAGTTTGAGTCTAATGTTAGGAACGGTTCTGCAATCGCACCTCATTTAACGAAATCTGTTAAAAATGAAACTATACTATTAAATAAATAAATTAAAATAAATAAACCTTAACTTTACTTCGTGCTGTCATTAACATTTTCAGTCGGGCTCCTAGCTCTCATCAGACGACGACTTCTGTTGTGGAGATCTTGAGTACTGGCCTTGTGTAGTCTCGGCCATCATAAGGTGGCGCCACACTGTCGGGTGCCACTGCGCCGCTGTCATTACATGCCTCCTGATTGGTAGCTATTTCTATTGCTTCCTGGTACATTGTGTAATTGTAATCTTCGTAATCTGCAATTTTATTAGTACGAAGATTAGAAGTTACGTTACGTATGTTAGATTATGAAGTTTATAATTACTCGATGTACTGGGAAGCGATAGAAATAGCTATCAATCAGGAGGCATGTAACGACAGCGGCGCAGTGGCACCCGACAGTGTGGCGCTACCTTATGGCCGAGATTACACAAGACCAGTACTCAAGGTCAAGATCTCCACAACAGAAGTCGTTGTCTGATGAGTGCTGGGCACCCAGCTGAAAATGTTAACGACAACACAAAGTAAAGTTAAGGTTTATTTTAATTTATTTATTTAATAGTTTAATACTTCATTTGTTTATATTTTTGTTTAAAATGAAATTATATGTTTTTATAATTGTGATGCTAACTGTAACAAAATTGCTGTCTTACATTTCAAAAATAGTCAAATATCTACAGAAACAATTTATTGAAAGTTAAAACAACGTAATAAACAAGGACATATTGATATCAATGACAGTTATGGAAAAGGAGTCCACAGAAGGAGCCAAAATGTTATGAAAATGGTTAAATGAAAATTTTTTGCAACACTTGACATTTCTATCCGTCAAGTTGCTTGAAAATTGAATATATGTAAAACAACTTTTCATCAAGTTAAGAAAGCTTTGGGTTTAAGATGTTATTGAAAAAAGATATAAAAATTAAAAATATAAAATACGAAAATGGGCAAAATCTTCGAGCAAAGAATAATTGCTTTAAAATTGATTGATTGATAAAACAAATTGATTCCATCTGAAGATGGGCAGAAACTTTAATCCATATCTCTGTAGTGGTAATAAATATCATTATGTTAATAAACTCTAACTTCATCGCTATGCAATTCAGGACGAAACCTAAGGAAAAATTCCCCAGAAAAGTAATGATATGACATGCCAGAAACACAGACGATATTGTTTCTTAACCAGTCCTTTCAGGTAACAGTAAATGGCTCTAATTAAATAATTTAATTAAAAGCCTTTTACTTGCTTCATTCTTGGCCGTAAAGCAAGTAAAAGGTTTTTAATTAAATTACAGTCAACTCTCAAAAATCCGCAACCCTAAAATCCGCAATTCTCTAAAATCCGCATATCATTTGCAATGTAAACAAACATTGTCACAATTGATTTGTTGATTGCAAAAATTCAGCTGTATTAAGAGACAAATCAGTTTTTAACTGATGCTGATGAATCACCAATCACTCAACATATTGCAGAGGAGGAAATGATAAGTGTAATTATACATAATTATTAAAAAATAAATGATAATCATTTAGAGGAAAAGGAGAAAGACAGTTTTCATGAAAGATTTTCTCTCATGCAGATAAATACTCAAATTTTCTCATAGCACAAACTTATGTGATTGACCAAGAATTGCTGATTTTTTTGCAGGTTATATGAAAATAAATATGTATGAATATTCTTACTTAAACTACTATTGATCAGACTTTTCAAAAATCTAGGTAATTTGTAACTATAATGTGATATATAAAAATTGTTCTTTAAATTAAAATTTCATGAATATTTGTACTTTTATTAGACACACTATATTTCAGCATTGTATATATAACATATAAATTGTATCTTAAAGATTTGCTACTCAAATGAGGTTCTAAGATGTAAATAACAGAAATTACTCTAAAATCTGCAAAATTCAGAAATCCGCAAAACACTTCGTTTTAAGCTGTGCGGATTTTTGAGAGTGTACTGTATTTAATTAGTTTAGTGCTTCGTGTTGTTTTCATATTTTAAAAATGAGTAAATGGTTCTGTTTACTTAAATCAGTGAATTAAAAAGTTTTTAATTCCTTTCATTAAACAATATAATCAAAATGAAGATATTTTGTTTTGACCGGACCTGACCATTATACAAAAGATGATGTTGATTACTTGAACACCGAGAAAATTGAATTTGTGTCTAAGTTGGATAATGCTTCCACCGTGTTCCAAGCTGAGAGTATTGAAAGGTTTTGGGGCATTATTAAAAAGCATGTGCTCCAATGAAAAATGGGAGCTGAAAAATTTCCTTCAGTTCAAAAGGATTTATCTTAAATTATTGAAATCAATTTCCAAAGAAACGGTACAAGCATACTTGTAGAGAGCTAGAAAAAAATCTTCATAAACTAGGCTTAAAATTAATTTATACAGCTATTTAAGTGTGGACAATGAAAAAGAACTTAATGAATAATATTCTGATCTAAGTTTAAATTCAATTTGATTTGTAGCTTTAATAAACATCAAAATTGTCTCATTCTTATCCGGAATGCTCCTTTAGTCTGCTAGTTTTTCCCACAGGATAATAATACCTAAGTACACTGCAAATTTATTATACTTTTTTTCTCATGCTAATTTAAATTGTTTATCATCGATTTAGTGATATTTCTTTTTTAAACAAATCTGCATAGACATATGTAACACAAATATGTTTATTTTAATCTTCTTTCTTTTTTAATTACTATCTTTTTATTTAAAATCACAGATGAAGTTTTATTTTTTCAGTACATTGTTACAGATGTGATGTCATTTTTTCTAATTAAAATTTAATAATAATATTTTCCAGCAGCAATGACATCAGTTTTGAGCATGAGTTTCCAGAAACTTGTGCTTTTATTATTAAGAAAGAAAAAATATATATAATTTAATTTTAGTTAAAAATTTATTTATTGTTTTTCATAAATGTCTCTCTTTTTAGATACGTCTGCAATTGATTTGATGTTTCCATATGAAAGTATTGTTTCGCAGTCTGTGTACTCAAACGACTTTAGCTACAAAGAGTATACTATTTCTTATTATTATTAATTAGAGCCTTAAGTAATTTAATATACTAAAACATAATTTTATGTTAATATATTTGTTAATTATATTTATATATACCAGCCTTTCTGGTGCAGAACATCTGCATGATAGTACCTGCATACCTAATGTGATTTTCAGAAAAATCTTATAAATAAAATCACTGGAAAATTTGTGTTTATTTATTTTCTTTTTTTAAATTTATTATTATTAATAGAAAAAAAATTTAAATCTTTTGACATTTGCATTATAATTTCAATTTTTGGATATAATTTTTTCCTCTGCTAAGTTAGAAAGTCTTAGAATTAAGTTATTATTATATTAATTAAAAATCAGTTATTTCCTAAAATTTGATGGAATTAAATTACCAACCATATTACCATATGTAAGAGAAATTCTGTAGTTAATAAATGTTTCAGCAAAATAAATATAAAGAAATAACATTCATTCTATTTATAATCAATGGGGGGGGGGATGGTAGTGGCTAGGGGTGGGAATCGATTAAGAGTTTTAACTGGGTTAATCGTAGTTCATTAATCGATTAATCGGATATTTAATCGGTTTTCATTTTTTTTTTTTTTTTTTTAAATGTATAATTTTATTTCAATGATGAATAAAACTCTCATATTGTGTACAGTTGGAAAGGTAATATAAGTATCCGAATACTAGCAAAAATTCCTATATAAAAAAAGTAGAGTTAATACTGTTTTGTTAAATAAATTTTTGTCAAATCATGTTCTTAGTTAGTCTAAGAACATGATTCGACAAGGATTTATTTAACAAGTTAGTACTTCTTTATCACTTCGGACTAGAACACAGAATGTTATTTTCTATTTCTACTTCGACAGTTACTATCAGAAATTCTGAACAGACAATAAACGCTTGAGGATACTGTGAAACTCTGTTGACATTTTCTCCATCAGAGGGATAGTGGAAATCTCAATCCCTTCTTTTCTTTTCTTTTTTATCTTTAGCATTTCCATTTTTTGAAAGCTTCCTGTTTCTGAGAATACTATCGCCCTAGCCAACACTTTCTGTAGAAGGCTACAGACAGCACATGAAGCAGCATTTTGTTTAATAACTGTCCTCCCCCTTTTCTCTATCAACAAAAGTGCAACATCTTCTTTTGTGAGGTTTTATTTTTATTAATTAATTAATTTTTTTTTTTTTTTTCTTTTTCATCATTTGATGGATGTTTCTTAGAATGCTTGTTAGGAAAATATGTGAAAAAATATTTTGTAGGCAGAATAGCATTTTTACTCTAATTCGTAGTTTGAAAATTTTTAATTGAATTAATCGATCCGATTAACTCAATTAAAAAAATTGATTGGGAATAAGCATTGATCGATTAACCGAACCAATTAATCGGCGTAGCCCTAGTAGTGGCCATCACCATCCTGCCAAATAGCCATCATTGAATGCAAGGCCTAACTGGTTTTAAATTCTCCGAAATATAGTACTTCTAAATATGAGATTTTGAGCTTATTTTTCAACACAAAAAGTTAACATTATTTCAATTTCTTTAAGAAAATGTGCATTTCATGTGTATTAGATTAAATTTTTGTATCCAAAATCTCTAGCCTAAGTGCTTATAATTGCTTTTTCTCTAGCAACTGAACTGAATTTATGCTTTGGATCTGGGTTGATCTATCAGATAACACCTTATGTCACTATTGTGTCATTTTGACAAAATTTAATCGTAACTAGTCCACATTAGAGATATGTTTTGTAAATGTAATATACCTTGCGAGATTGTATTCATAAAGTTCTGTCTCACAAGTAAAGAGTCCAGTGGATTAACTATAAGTAATATTTTATTTCGTGCTTCTTGAATCTTAATATATTTTATTCAAGTCAGTGAGGCTGGTAAAGCAGGCTGAATATTTGGATGATGGGCGAACAACATTGCTCCTAGAGTGGAGTCCAACTTGGATTTATTTTACCAAGAGCTATATGCAAAAAGGTATAGATTTTCACGTGCAACCCATTTTATAGTCCTAATTTTGGCAAGAACTGACAAAAGGCTTAAATTCTTCTTACACTTTTTTAATTAATTATTAAATTTATAAGTGACAGTTCATTGAAGTTCCAGAAATCCATGATTAATTAAAATGCAATATCTAAGCACAGACACTTGCAAAAAACATAAGTCAGTTAATTTTGTTCTTAAAGTTATCCAATTTTTTGACTTTCCATTGTAAAAGTGTCTTACAATGAAACACACTTTACAGTGAAAACTTCAGAATTATTAAATTTATAGAAACCTTATATTACAGCTTCGTAGTAGTTGATTTAGCCGCTTTCATGAGGAGATTCCCTCCTTCATCAGTACTCTCCTTATTGATCTGTGCAGCCGTTGGTAAGTGATGTTTTCTTTTGCTTCTCCCTCTCTCCTCGAGCAGGTGGTGCCACTGTCAGTCTAAGCCAGCTTTCGATTCCTTGCTATTGCAGGAATTTATGTTATGAACTATTTCTATATTTTCACGGAAGAATGTATAATCTGGGTTATTGCAGTTTGTGATTTTGGTAATTTCATCGATTTTAATGTTCTCGTTTTGATAAATTTTTGTTAAAGCAGTGATGACTTTGGTAAGTTCATTGAATTTGATTTTGATGTTCTTTGTTCCCTATGAAAGAAATTTTTTATGCTTTCTGCGACAAGTCTTATTCATGCAAACCTTTACTGCAAGACGCTATTGACATATTTTCTTATTTACACATAATATGTACATCTAACTATAAAGACCAATATTATTAGTAGACTGTTGAAGAATTATTAAATACAAGACATGAGTTTCAAGACATGGAGTCACGGAAAAGTCAGGGAATTTGGAAAAGTTCTAATGTTAGCCACCCTGTATATATATAAAAAATTAATAAATCTATAATAAAATGTTTTAAATTTCTGAAGTTCAATTAACTTTAAATTAAACTTTTATTTTATCTTTGTGATTAACTTCATTTTAAGAGAAAATCTGAATTAGAGTCCAGCATCAGGTCCCGTAAAACAATTTTACCCGAGCCTGACCTGCAATCAGGTTTGGGTCTGGTTGAATAAATTTTTTCTCTTGCATATTAGGTTCGGTTCAGGTTGGCTGATTTTTTTTTTTTTTATTTTTCTTATGGGTCAGATTGACTGAATTTTTTCCCTATGGGATGAGTTGTTTGATTTACTTTTTTTTATGGGTCGGGTTCGGAGGACTGAATTTTCTTTCCTGCAGGTTAGGTTTAAGTTTCCAATGAGTCGAGTCAACTTAAAAACATCTTTCAAAAAATTTTATCATAATAAACAGAAATTTGTTTCATATGATTATAAAGATAGATATTCCTATGATTAAGTATACGTATACACAAATTATTATATACATAAGATTGCAGAAAGGCAATAAACAAAGAAAAATCATACATATATATATATATATATATATATATATATATATATATATATATATATATGTATGTGCATATATACTGAACTTTAAAGCATATTTTTGTACTCTTGAAGTACATAACACACATAAATAGTTAAAAATTGTTAATCTATTTTTCAGATTTTTAAATTTAGGACTTAGTGTATTAGTAACTTCATTTTTTTTTTAATGATTTACTAACTCTGTGAGAATAAAAATTTATTTTATTTTATAACTTTAAAAACTTTTGCATGATTTTCAGATGAATCATTTAATTGCATTTAGTTTTTGAGCTTCAGATATGAAAAAATCAGGTTTGGGCCAATGAATTTTTTTTTTGTTGGTTTGATTCTAATCTAAATTCATTGTATCAATGCTGCTGTTAAATGAACATTCCATAGGAATACACACCCTATGCAAAATTAATGGCTGAATGAGGATTTGACTAGTTTTTTGTACAAGGAAAGGTACTGGCAGTTATGAAACAAAAAGGCTCATTTTTTAATCGTAAAACCATTTTGTATGTTTCTGTTAAGAAAAAACAATATGGATTGCATGTATTTTTAAATATTTAACACTTTATATTTTCTAAGATATTAACTGGAGAAAAAAACTGTTTTTTTCCCACCGCCTCAAAATTTCCGGAAATTTTACATCTTTAATTACTACAAAGCTATGTAAGGTTTTTATAAATTTAATTTAGTTTAACCATGCGTTGTTTAAATAATTTAAATAAATTCTTCAGAATTATTTTAAAGTTATGAATTTTAAATGGAATTTTTTTTTAGATTATCTATATAAATATTTCTCTAACATGAATCAGTTATGATTAAATTTTGTCAAAATGATATAATAGTGATGTCATGGGAGAATTTTTTAGATTTATAGTGTAAACTTTAAAAAAAGAAGGAGAGAGATAGAAACAATGTGGATATAATGTAGAATGTATATTAAAAGCATGTTATTATTATTATTTTTTTTAATATAATAAAATAACATGTTTAGAAACAAACAAGCAAAACTTTCCGAATAAAACTTGCTTTTTTTTTTTTTTTAATTCACACATTAGGTCTGCAAATCTTTTATGACATCAGTTTTTGTATAAATTACATTTTGAATTTAAAAAAAAAAAAATCTGTTTGTGTTTTAAATGAATCGAAAACTTAAATACTTTACCAAAAAGCGCAAAATTAAAATGTATAATCAAAACGAGTATTAGGATTTTTTTAAATAAAAAGTTATGCCAAAATAAATGAATAAAACTGCATCGTGAACATGGGGACAAAAACTTAAGTCGTCATGGGGGTCCTATACCAAAGCCGCTCTGCCTGTGAAAGTATGAAAACTGGGTTATGAATGATGAATTTTATTTTGAAATTTTCCTTTAAATGATTTTGGTTTAATGGTCAATAGCATTTCATCCCACAATATTAATTTATTTCTAATAATTATTTGGCTTCTGATAAAGTAAAATTTAAATTGGTTGGGGAAGTTGGTATAAGATTTATGAGTTCAGATTTTAAAGGTAAACTGGAAAAAGAAATAAAGTGTGAAAATTTTTTATGGGTTTGCTAGTCATACAATATTAGTATAAAATAATAATTTAAAAATCTTTTTTTTGTCTTTTCATATGCATATAGGGTGTTTAAAAACTCCTGGTAAAAAATTTAAAGGGTGATAGAAATAATTGAACAAGCAATTTTTGATATACAAAGCATAGCTGTAATGCAAGTTGTGAACTGCTAAATGGCACTTCAGAATGACTTTTCCTGCACTAGTGATTATGATCCCATGCTATTTTCTATGATTTTTTTATTTTTACCCCTGTACTCTAAAGTGCAGTAGTGCCACCTTCCTTCAATTTTTTTTTTTACTTTCTAAAGTGGTATTTTAGAATGAGAAAGTTCTCCCCACATTTTTTTCTTTTTTCTAAAGTGCGGAGGTACATTAGAATAAGAAAAATTTCCCTCCACTTTTTTCACATTCTGAAGTGCGGTGGTATTTTAGAATGTGAAATTCCTCTCCCCTCTTTTTTTTTCACATTCTAAAATGCAGTGGTATTTTGAGAGAGTAGTGGAGTTAAGAAGGTGGCAGGGGTGCAGAATATGTCCGAACGCGCGAACGATGTTCGGGGGAAATTCTGGCTGTCTGCGGAAATTTTGAATATTTATTATCTTAGAATAAAATAAAAATGAAAACGGAAGTAAAAAAAAATTACTGAAAAAACAAACTTTCTAATATTAAACTACAAAATGAGGAAAAAAAGGCAAGGTTTAAAACTCTTATACATATATATTTTTTTAATACAGTCGGTAACAAAAGTGTCCAAACACTAGCAAAAATTCCTATGTGAAAAAAGTACACTTCATACGGTTCTGTTAAATAAATCCTTATCGAATCATGGTCTTAGAATGACTAAGAAGAGGATTTGGCAAGGATTTATTTAACAAAACCGTATGAAGTGTACTTTTTTTACATAGGAATTTTTGCTAGTGTTCGGACACTTTTGTTACCGACTGTACATATCAACAAATGTCTTAATTACCTGTTGATTCAGTCATTCAACATTTGAGCACTATTTTCTCAGACTATATGACTCATATTCTCAAGGTTAAAATTTCCCCATGTTTTGTACATTTTGTATCTCTATAGCAATTTGTCTCCTATTAATAGCACATAACTTTTTTTTTCTGTTTGTATAGCTTTTGTTCTGTTTCGTACATATTAGTTAAGTCATATTACTTACTTTTCTTATACCGTATCCTACAATAACTCTGTACTGATAAGTATAAAGGATTTAAGTCCAAAAATGTCGATTTTGAGTTGAGTACATAGTCAGACTCAGAAAAAAATTCTCTATCGATTGGTATAAAGGATTTAATTCTATGTCATTTAGTCTTTGAGAAAATCCATTGGTAAAAAAAAGGACCAATTTAGAAATTTACCATTCATGTATGGTATAAAATATTTAATTCAATTTTTCCCGTTATTAAATGAAGGTTGACAACCACTGAATGGTATAAAGGGTAAAAATCAACGAAATACCTTTTCCCTAATCCATTCTTCTGATTTGTTTTTAGCTAGTTAAACTTTATTTTTCGTCTCCTGAAAAATGAAGAATATGGACTTAAATCCTTTATACTTATCACTACAGAACTCATCTTTAAGCAGAAATTTATAGAATAATCATGATTTCGTAATTCTGTAATGAAAAGGTATTTTACATTTTCATAGACAGCAAAGTGCAATAAAACAAAGCAACATTAATTTATGTATAATTATGTACTATTATATAAGAATTATAAATTAAGCTAGTTAATAAATCTAATTACCTTAAACATTTTTATTTTCCATGTGGTGGACATTAATAGCAAATAGCAACATTAAATTTCGATGTAGTTAAGAAAAAAAAAAAAAAAAAGAGGAATATAGTAGCATAAAAAAATCTCCCTCAGTATTTGGACTTCCCCTTCCTCCCCCCCCCCCCCCCCCCCCGAAAAAAAAAAAAAAAAAAAAAAATCTTATAATAGGTTGATGCGTTATTTTTGGGGAAATTTAGAATGTGTTCTGGGGAAATTTTAGAGGTCTAAACATTTTCTGCACCCTTGGAAGGTGGTATCTCCCCCCCCCTTGTTCATTAAAATAAATAAATAAATAAATAAAATAAAATACATAATCACATGTGTGAGAAAATTTTAATCTGAAATGCCATTTAGCGGTTTGCTACCTGCATTGTGACCATGCTTTGTTTTACAAAAATTGCTCATTTAATTGTGTTCTATCATCTCTTAAATTTTTTACCAAGAGTTCTGAAACACCTTGTATATATAGCTACTTTTAGCAAACTATGGCCCTTTACCTTTCCCTCTCCCTCCCCCCCCCTAAGACTTGTGCTGCTAACCAAATTATACTGGGGCTGTGCAGTGACGGACCTACAACTCTCGAGGCCCAGGGCGAAAATTTCACTGGGGGCCCCCTAATTGGAGCCCCTACTATGTAGAGGCACTTCTTTACTAGAATTTATAAATTATAAAACGGCACTGAAATAAATTTTAAGATTGATTCAGAAGCCAATTGTCGCTCTATGGTCACATTTTGTACATTAAGGCTCTTTAGACAGGAATGTACGGCTTAAAGAACTGCAGGGAATTTTTCAGGTTAAAATAATGGCGCAACAACTTTATCAAATAAATATACTTAAAGGTTAAGTTTTTTTTGGAGGCCCCCTCATGACCTTAGGTCTGAGGTGGACCACCCACTCCGCCCCACCCTTGGTACGACACAGGGGATGTGCCTAACATTCAATTCCTGTTGAGGACTGCCATTATTTTAAATCATGAACTGTATGGGAGCTTTGCCCTGATGCTCTAACTCTAGATGTACATAATTAAAAGTAGCCATGTAAAAATTTACACTGAAATCCTATTTATAATTATTATATACAAGGGTCAACTCAGGTTTTTATTTTTGAGGCCTATTTTGTTAAAAAAATTCCCTAAAGCATTCTATTTTAGCAATCACTCAATATAATGTTTAATATGAAGCTACTAGTGTTTCCTCGAACCATGTATTGGCAATTACTTGAAATTATACTGGAAATACGGGAAAATTTTATAAAACCATCATTTTTAACACTTTCCAACAAAGTTGAAAAGTGCTTGATTTCAGTTTGTCCGTCTACCCGTCTGTCTGTCAGTGTTTTAACTCCTACAAATTTTCGTGGTGGTGGTGGTATTTATCCTATTAAAAATAACGTAAATACCACCACCAGTCAGGGGCGTAGGAAAGGGAGGGGCTCAGAGGGTTCAAGCCCCCCCTATTGATTATTACGAAATTTCCTTTTAATGCCAAATAAAATAATCACCAAATTAAAACCAAAATAAATGTGTTATAAATGCTCATAATTGGTAATATTTTATAATTAATACTAATAATTAGTGAATACTAATTAACATCTAATTAATTGATTTTGTTAAGATTCATTTTGAGTCATTTTTAAAATGAAATTTTTTGAACCCCTCCCATGATTTTTGAATTGCTACGCCCTTGCCACCAGTTTGCCTACAGGGAACCTAAAAGAATTCCAAAGCATTACATTATGTGAGGGTATTTCTATAAATCATATTTTAATACTCTTATTAATAATAGATATTAAAGATTTTGCACAAATCATAATGAAATTGATATTAATCTTATACTATTAAGTGAGCAATATTTGTATATATATTTCACTGTTCTCGAAAACGGTAGCTCGGACAGTCACGAGATTTAACACAAAGGTGCCCCCCCCCCGAAGGATCACTGTGCACATCGAAGTCAGAATTTTGAATTTCTGTTTAGTTTTCTTTTAATTAATAAAAATATGAAAATAATAAGCTAATAATAGCAAAAAATTAGCCATTTAAATTTAATCCATAATTTAATTGTTGCCAAAAAAAAAAAATTACGAGTTTATTTTATTTTTTTCAACAGGAAAATAAATACATTTATCTAAACATGAACAATACTACACACTACTGATTGCAGAGCTTCCAAATTTGGCATATAGGTACCTGGGACCCTGCAGGTGTGCACCTCATCGAGATTTTTTCGAATTTCGAATTTGAATTTTTTAAATTAATGTTTGTTCGATTTTAAGCATTGGCTTTTATGTTTCATTTTTCATCAATTTATTCTTCGATTGTAATCGTCTGCGTATCTTAGCAACGGCTATATTATGCAATTTATTTTTTATTTAATACATTTATTTGAGGGCGAATCTTTTTTCTCTTTTTAATTTATTATATTTATTGAAAATAAAATGGTAATGCAGTAGAAAAAATTAAATATATTAAATTTAAAATTTAAAAACGTATTTATAACAGTTATGTTTATGTATAATTTTTGTAGTATAACAACAATTATTTTTCATTTGTTAATTTAATTTCTTTAAAAGTTTTTTTTTTCTAATTTATAGTATTTGTCAGGAAATAATGGTAGTATATAGTAGAAAGGATTAAACTGATTGGAATTTATTTGTTTTTTATGTATTTCATTCATTCTAAAAGAAAATCTACTTTTTATTTTATTTCATTATATTGGTCGGAATCAAATTGTAATACAGTGTAAATAGCATGAGCAATAAAATACTTGGTTCAAAAACTAAAATATTTAATAGACGCTGAGATACAGTTATCTTTAAAATCGTAGTTCTTAAATAATGGCAGACCCACCTATGGTCAATAAATACCCATATTGAAATACATAAGAAAGAGATTTCTGCAGGCAGTGGGGACCTGCTCCCGATACAGTGCGGGCAGAGAAAGAGCTGCCGTAATCAGCGAGTACCCGATGCGAGGTCTAGAGCGATTCCAATGTAATTATTTTAGTTTTTATTTATAATGTGATGTGAAAAATAAATAATGATCCAATTCTTTTGGAGATTCATTTAAATATAGTGGCCAGCGAAGCTGGCGTAGCCTGCTAGTGATACATATGCACAGTAAAATGTTTTCTATAGAATATGATATGATTAGCATTTAGATATACAGGGCCACACAAAATTATTCAGATGCATTAAAGGCTAGAATTGGAAATTGCTGCAATAGCATTCCACCCTCCCCCCCCCCCCCCTCCCCTTTTTTTTAATAGTGTTTTTAACACTTTCTAACAATGTTTAAGGATGATTGATATTGATTTCAATTACTCTTTTTTTCTGTCAATCTGTCTAAGAATTATAAAGGTGTAACTTTAATAAATATATTTTCCTGTAAAATGATCTAATTGGACAAAATGCGATTCAACTGAGTCTACATGCTTAAATACTGCCCATGTATAAATATTTTTTATCCTAGCATATTTTATTTTTTGGGGGGGTGAAGTTCACAATGCTAAATAATAAACAGCTATATTTTGAACCAAGAAAAATCTAACTCAAAATACTGAAAAATAAGAAAAATCATATTTATTGAAAATTTATTTTTCCAACTGAGTGAAAATAATGCCTGGACCGGGAGTCGAACCACGGATCTTTGACTTACAAGGTCAAGGCTCTACCAATTGAGCTATTCAGGCCGACAACCGGTGGGCATTACTCACTCAGCCTTTAGGCAGAAACATCTGGTCTATTATGTAGATAGCTCGACAGAATAAGCCGCAGGTAATGGAAAACACCATTAAACAATGGGAGGAATGAATACAATGGGAGGGCTGCCTAAATGTTGTCTGAATGAGTAATGCCCACCGGTTGTTGGCCTGGATAGCTCAATTGGTAGAGCCTTGACCTTGTAAGTCAAAGATCCGGGGTTCGACTCCCGGTCCAGGCATTATTTTCACTCAGTTGGAAAAATAAATTTTCAATAAATATGATTTTCTTCCCAATCTGTAATAAGAAAAATATTTAAATTTCAGATTTTTTTTTTTTTTTTTTTTTTTTTTTTACAATCAGTTATTCACCATGCTGAAAATGGTCCTAATTCATCCAATTTTACATGTATAAATACTTGCTTCTATTTATAAATTCTACTTTTTATTTATTTACATTCAGTGACTGCTGTTTGCTGTGTAAAAATATCATTGATTTCGGTAGTACTCCATACGTTAGTGTCCTGTAGATTGTTATCCACAGTTGCTCTCTTATTTTAAGTTGACACTATGAAACTAAGAAATTTGTTCTCCCATGATGTCACTATTATATCTTTTTGACAAAATTTAATCGTTACTGGTCCACGTTAGAGAAATATTATTTTATAATATAATCTATTAAAGATTAAAAGTAGTGAAATGAAAGCTGACTGGATTATTATTATTAGCCAAATTTCTTATGGATATCATCAATTTCTATTTAGATAGCTTTACAGCTCTTTGAACTACCCACAATCTCCTCCCCTTCCCCACTCTATAAGAATGCTAGTCTAGTATATCTTTCTTTCATTAAATGGGTAAATGAAAAAGAAAGATAATTTTCTTTTCACTTAAATAGTAATTGAGTTGAGTAAAAAAAAAAAAAAAAAAAAAAAAAAGATTGAAATTATATAAAATTATCTAGTTGAAATATTTTGATAAAATGTATCTTAAATTAAGTAAAAGCTTTGTCTGTGTTCTACAAAAATTTCAGTGAATTATTTTACATACTTTTCAAGATCCATGAATTTAAAAAAGAAAATAAAACAGACACAACCCCCCCCCCCTCCAAAAAAAAAAAGAAAAAGAAAGAAAAGAAAAGTTTGTAAAAATAAAAAAGTAGTTATATTCTCAGAGCCAGATTTAAGTTTGATTTCATCCTAGGCCTCTTTCGTTATGATGCCCCCCCCTTCCCCTCTCCACACACACATGACATATATACTATATTTTGAAACATGATGTACATATTTGATAATTATTATAACAAACATAAGGTAACTAAAGAAAATTGCATTATTCTTCTACACATCAACCACCATGCATCATTGCATACAACAATCAAGTTAAAAAATATATATGTATTAGTCTAATGCGTTCATTAAAATAAATTATATATTCATTTGATTTTTTCTTTGAAAGTGATTTACTGGGCTAAATTTTTATTTAAAACTTTTATTATTATAGATTAGCTGGGTTTATTCTGTAAGAAAATAACACCACCCCATAGTTTCATACTGTGAGAGTGATCGACAGTACAAATATGGTGTTACACTATACATGTAGTATTTTGTGTGTTTGATACCAGTATGAAAAAATTCGTAACATGTCAAAAGAGTCTCAAAGTCAACGAAAAATCCTCCAGTTTCAGTCACTTTTTAAACTCGGGCCTCATGGGCATAAGCCGAAATCCCACACTGTATATTCTGCTCACCACAATCAATTGTTTTTATCTTAGGTAAGTAATAATAAAGTTGCCATGAATAGATTCTGACTATATAAAACTTTTTTAATTGAAATGTTTTGCCCTACTTCAACATTAAATATAATCTAAAATAATGCTTTAACATATGAATGGTTTGTTTCAGCATGTTGATTGCACATTTCTGTACAAAACTGCCAAATTTCATATTTCTATGTGAAACTATTTTTACTATACTCAAGTGAAGTGATGACGTCACTGGCTGTCCGTGGATGCAAGAAAAAGATTTCCTATGTTAATCTTGTAAAAAATTATTAAAAATCGAGGGAAATTATTTCCCGATTTCAATCTCCATATTTAGGTATAGATATGTATAAGTTATTGCGAACATGCGTTAGAAATTGTTTTTGGTGTAAATTGATAAAATTTGAATTTTAAATTTGAAAACTCTAGAAAAAAAAAATGGCAAACTTCCATATTCGATTGAAAACATAAACATTTCATTTCAAAGGATGATAGTTACACAATAAATATCCAATTAATATACTAATTAAAAGGAAAATGATAAATATTCTATCATAATTTGAAGTCAAATTTGTTGTCAAATGTCTAAATAAAGTGTCTGATATAAGATACTCATATGTTGCAGCGGAATAGATTTCATATCTGTCATCCTTGGCAGAAAAAAAAATCGCCAAATTATCTGACGAATATATTTAATTCCTCTCAAAAATCATGGTTATTTTAACAACTTATATTAAGAGAGTAATGAATAATATGAAACAATATTTCGTACAATGCATATTACGAAAATATACATCTGGCATGTATATTTTCGTATTACATTTTTGATCGCCAAATACAAAAAATGCCAAGGATGACAGAGATTAAAAATTAAAATTTTGTCAATTTGACAGCAAAATAACTCAATCTAACTCATGCATAGGTTAACTAATACATGTCTACACCCAAATAGGGGGATTAAAATTGGGAAATAATTTTCCTCGATTTTTAATAATTTTTTACAAAAAATCCAATGGGCGATTAACATAGGAAAACTTTTTCTTGCATCCACAGACGGTCAGTGACGTCACACTTCGCTTGCGTAATAGTAGTTTTTGTTTTCTTGTGGCTCTGTTTCATTGAGCCACAAGACAACAAAAAGGACACAATAAATAAAGAAATTGATTGGCAACAGTATAAGTAAGAACGTTGACATTTTCGTAGCAGTATCTACATATTATATATGTGTACAGTAGAGAGCCAGAAATCTGCCGAAGTCCGAAATCCGCACAACTCGTCAGATATAAACAATAAAATTTACTATTAATAAATTACAAACTGCAAATCAGACTTTTTTTTTTTTTTTTTAATAATCTTGAACGTAGATTTTTTACTTGCATTTTATGATTAAAAAAAAAGAAACAGAAACATAAGACTATCAGAACCAAGTTACTAATAATGAAATTATTGACAGTATATTAAATTCATCAATGAGGTATACTATAACAAAATAATTTTTAAAAATGTTATCTTATGAAGACATAACCATAGGAAAGAACTAACTTAAATTCTTAAAACAATATATTTGTGTCACAAAATAAGAATAGATGACTATTTACAATATACAGAAAAAAAAGAAAATCTCAAAGATGTATGTATACATGTACTAGTGTAGTTTTGAAAACAAACTACATAAGAACAGATTTTATCAAAATTTGACAAATAAATTTCATTTTTATTTATTATTTCCGTTATGTACATTCTTTTAATTTTCAGTATTACTCTTACATACCTAATAATTTAATATTCAAGTAAAATTGTATTATTATTCACTAGTGTGTGTTTAGTTTAAATAATATTCTGCTTTTATTATTAAAAGTGATATTCATATTTTAAGGGCCCCGAAATCCTAAAATCCGCACAACCTCTGGTCCCGAGCTGTGCGGATTTTCGACTCTCTACTGTATATTGTGTTTTTATTATAATTTTTTAAAATATTTTTTCTTAATATAAAACTTCATACAAAGCACTCAGTTTAATTTTGAAAAATTTACTCTATCCAACCAATATCTGTGATATATTTTTTCTAACGTGGACCAGTTAGATCAAATTTTGCCGAAACAATACAATAGTGACATAAGGCATTTTCTGATTGGTCAACCCAGACTCAAAGCATAAATTTGGCTGCTAGAGACAAAACGATTGTAAGCACTTCGTCTAGAGATTTTGGATATAAAAGTTTAATCTAATACACTTGAAATGCAAATTTTCTAAACAAAATTAATAAAATATTAGCTTTTTGTGTTGAAATATATGCCCAATTTTTCATATTTAGAAGTATATTTGGGAGAATTTAAAGCCAGTTAGGCAGGGTGGTGGTAACACTATCTATTATATTTTTTTAGATTTTTCATTCATTATAAATAGAATGAACATTATTTCTTTTGTTGATACATTTATTAACTATGGAATTTCTGTTATGTATTTTTCTGTTGTGTAATTTAATTTCATCAAATTTTAGAAAATAATTGACTTTTAATATAACAATGATTTAATTTAATTTTGAAAATTTTTAACTTAGCGGCAGAAAAACTTGATTTTTAAAATTGTAATTATAATGCAGATGTCAAAGATTTAAATCTTTTTATTAATTTAAAAAAGGGGGTGAGGACTAAAAATTTCCAGTGTTTTTTTTTTTTTTTTAAGATTTTTCTGAAAATCATATTAATTATATAGGTACTATCACGTAAATGTTCTGTGCACAAATTATTATTATTTATTACAATTATTATTTTACTTGTAAAATTATTAAGAGTATACTATCATTCATAGATAAAATAGTATTAATAATAATAATAACTCTGTTGTTAAGAAAAGTAGTTGATTTCAATTGTTTGAATCTTGAATAAATGACTTATTTTAGTATTTCTAAAAACCGAAATTAGTTTATTGGAATTGATGTTATTAAGCATAATAACATTAGAGTAGAGGGGAGGGGGTATTAAAGAATAGGTTTGTTAATAATAGAAAAAAAAAAAAAAAAAGAGAAAATGAGAAAAAATTATTGCTTAGGGTGTTTCAAACTAATATAAAATTTTGGCAATTAAACAGAAATGTCATACAAGTGAGAATTTTTAGTGGAGATAACATATATTATTTCTGCATAATACACCAAAATGCCAATGTTGAATCATGAAGAATAAATCTTTGCAGCAAAACATAATGAAATAAAATCACAAAAGTTGTATTGGTTTAAAATAATTAAACACAATCTTTCACCAGGTAAAATGATATCTACATGAGTACAGCATCAATATTGCAACACACAGCTTCTTTCGTGTGCCTTTATTTTTTGGTATGATGAAGGGTGCTGCCTAATTATTTTGATTCAAAACAATTCAGTATTTCTAATTTATGGTGCTTTCTTATAAAGTTATTATTCATCATTAAATGTTATTTTTTTAATCATTCATAACACTGTGTGTTATAATTTTTTAATAAATTAGATGGGGTAAACCACAAGATAATCCTTGTGGATTACCTTTTTACTTCCATTACCCTACTACCATAGGTAATGGAAGTATTGTATTCGGTCTGAAAATTCGATATCGGGTTTTCACCTGATTTACACGTTTTTAAGGTCCCTTGAGTCCAAAAAAGTGGTTTTTGGCAATTGGTCAGTGTGTATGTATGTATGTATGTGTGTGTGTGTGTGTATGTATGTATGTATGTGGAGAATCTTCTGGCTCAGAAACTAATAAAGATAGAGCTACGAAACTTTAGAATTGAAATACGTCTGGTGTACAGATGAAATTTCCAAATTTTGGTGAAAATTGAAAAACTGGAAGTAGGACATTGGAAACCGGAAGTGTGACCGTAAGTCCGTATCTCAAAAACGGCTCTAATGATTTTCTTCAAACTTGCTATATAAACACTCTATTAGATGTCCTTTCGAATGATATAGTTGGTTAGTTCAGGAAAATTGATAGGCGTCCTGTATAAATAGCTCAATTTCAGGCCTTGCAAAGGGAATTTCGTAACATATCTGGAAAATGATTAATATATATATTATTATTTTTCTAATTATTATTTTAAATAACTTATTTGACGGATAGAGCAATTTTGTTACTTATTTAAATCAAAAATGTATATAAAATGTTTATAATGTGTGTAGTACTGGGTAATGGAAGTCGTGTGGCTGTTACACACCAGATTTTTTTTTATGTCAAACAGTTTTTTTTTTTTTTTACTTTCCTCTAGATATATCAGAAGAAAATGTTAGATTTCTAAAATTTTCTATCGCTTGCTTGTGATAGATTTACATGTTTTCAAATGTCCTGAACATACCTAATTTGGCCTTTTTTTTTTTTTTTTTTTTTTTGTCTTTGTGTTACTAAAATTTTGTAAAAGCTTGCTGATTAATAGATAGAATTCAACAAAACTTTATATTTGATTGACCCTTAACTTAGACTGGTGCTAATTAGATTTCAGTATTTATCTCCCAACAGGCTGTGCTACTTTGCTGCAATTTCCACTATTTAAGGGTAGGCCATATCTCAGTTTCTAGAGTGTAATATGCATTAAATTTGATATGTGTAAGTTAATGAGGGCCATGATGGAAAAGTATATTGACTCAGGAATTGCATTGTTCCAATATTTTTATGTGTGTTTTATTATATTGTTACCACAATTTGAAAAAAAGAATTTTCTCAAAGTTTTTATGCTTATGATATAATTTTAGAAATTTACTGTTTTGAAATAGTGGTGACAAATGAATAAAATGCTTTGTAAAAAAAATATAGGAATGCTGCAACTCTGATGATTCAATCAGTTTAAGTTCAAAGCAGTTGGTAGGTGATGTTACTATGCTGCAGTTTAATCCCATTTACGGAAAAGCAATATCTCAGCTTTTATGATATATAAATGCATAAAATCTGGTGTGCAAAATGGATATTATGAAAAACTGTACTGATTTTACTTAAGTTCATATCAGACAACAAGGATGATGCAATATTTCACATTTATGGAAAGGTTATATCTTAACTTCTATGATATATAAATGTGCCAGACTTGATATATGATGATTAATTTGGATTTATATCAGTATCAGATGGCAGGTGGCACTTCTGATATTGAGCTGTATTTCCGAGTTTTTTAGATTCTATATTTCATCATCTATTGGTTAAAATTGCACTAAACTACTTATGTAAAACCTTTACTCTGAAAAAATGTTGGCTAAATATTTGTGCTAACTAGTAAATGGCACTGTTATTTTGAATGCTATAGAAGAAAGTTTTATGATGTGACCACAGCATATTAATTTATTTTGACAAGATAAAACTGCAGGAATCTATTCTCGAGGTCTTTTTTTTTTGCCATACTGTGTGTTTATGTATACACAGTATGTAGATCACAAAGATAATCGATTGTGAGTAAAGCTTGTCTTTGTTTTCTCCTTTTTTGCATCATCATACTGTGCACAGTTGAATGCACTGTGTGTGTGACGTGTTATTTAGGTAGTGTATGCTTCAGTAAGGAGGAAGACATAGTCAAAGTGAATGGTAAATTTTGATGTATATATGACACTGGATTGGCCGACAGATTGAGATTATTTCAACAAATATTCTTTTGTGTACTAGTTGGTCTGTGCTCAACTTTTACACATGCATTTCCAAGTTATTACTCCTTGCAGGTTTAAATTGTTAAACATTTGCTTATATTTTAATCAAATGGCATCATCTTTTAGATCATAATATTTATATGCCTTGAAGTCCAAACGCTTCCAATAAATTAAAAATGACATGATCCTTTAATTAAAATTTTATAACATATGTCTATTAGTTCCCCATCATACTATAGGTATGGGGAACTTAGGTGTCATGCAACCAACCACTCCTAAGTTTATTTTATGCAACCAACCAACCTTGGAAGCCGCCGTGAGCGGGAGAAGGTATTTTCGCAGAGAGAAAGACTTTGGCCTTCGGCCTGAAACGTAGGGTGCAATTGGCGCGCCCGAGTAACGGATTTATTCCGTTGGTTTATTCTTATTATTACATGAGTACATGGGTACTCATATGTATATAAATTTCTCAGTGTATATATTCATCTTCATGTTTAATTTAATATTAATTAATTAAAGAGCTAATTTTATACAACAGGGAATTTTCTGTTCTCAAGTGTCAACACTCGGTTTATCACAGCACGCTCTGCATACGTCGAACCAGAGTATAGTGTTCTCAGAAAGGTAATATAAATTCCATGGACGCAATATATAAAGGTGAGAAATTAATGTTATTTTATGGTGATAGGATATGAATTAACATTTTAAATAGCAATGTTTAAAAGTGTTACGAAGGCCGATCTACTTGCCGTTTTGCAAGAGATAGGCGAACAAGCTGACTCTAATTTAAAGGTAGTTGAATTAAAAGATTTATTGTTAAAATCTAAAGAATACATTAAAGATAAAGAATTTGTGAGTGAATTTTTAGCAACCACAGTTGCGCAAAGAAAGGAATCTGAAGAAATAAATCGTTTGAGTTTGTTAAAGCAAACCGAAAGCAACGATGATGTGTTGCATAATCCTAATAACTCAGAAAACATATTATCATTAGATAAGCTTTTGAAAGCTATATTAACTTTGGTAATACCAGTACCTAAAAAGAATGAACCATGGAATCTTTTTTTCGATTCCATTGAAAGAGCTTTTAAGCATAAAAATGTACCTAAAGAATATAAATCGGAGATTTTACTGAAAGTAATTGGCGATAAAGCCGCGAATATTCTGATTTATGTAAGCGAAGAAGAATTAAAGAACTATGAGAAAATTAAATCCTTAATTCTAAAAGAATATGCACCATCCCCTTTCATTTGTTTAGAAAATTATAAGAAAGCTACAAGAATATCTGGGGAGACACACCAACAGTTTGCTTCTCGTTTAAGATCCAGTTGGCTCCATTATTGTAAAATTCGAAATGTAAATGATTTTGAGTCGTTAGTAGATTTGATTATATCTGATAAAATATTTGAAAATCTAGATAAGGATCTGGCAATGCATGCTGCAGTCACACAGGGTGAAGATTGGTTACGCCCAGAACAATTAGCTAAGACGTGTGATATATATTTCGCTGCTAAAGGTAGATCATTTGAGGAAACAAAATATGAAAAACGCGTCTATCGGGAAACGGTCACAGAAAATCATAAAAAATACGTCCCACCTCCATTGAGAATATATTCTTCTAATAATGAGAGTAAATATTCTTTTAAGCGGGAGTGTTATATTTGCTCTGATATTTCTCATGTAGCTAAAGATTGTCCGAATCGTAGAAACAGATTCGATAAAATTAACAAACAAAGTGAGGAAATAAAAAAATCTAAAAGTAACGCACAAGCGACAGAGAAAAATCTGTAGTGACCCACGTAATGTCGAAACATTTACAGAAATGTGGAAAATCGGAAAAACTTAATTTATACCCCTTACAAAAGGTTAATATTTATATCGCAGGTAAACAGGTTCCCTCAATTATCGATTCAGGTACTGAGATTTGTGTTTTAAATAGCACTCTTATTCCTGATTTTCACATTGAAAGCAAAGGAAAAATTCTGTTAGAATCTGCATTTCGAGAAATAGTTGAGGCGAGATTAGCTGTAATTCCAGTCTATTATAAAAATCCTAACACTTGTATATTTACACACGCGGATTCATTATTTGCAATAACCGACAAATTAAATGTTCCATGTTTAATCACTCCACACTTCTATGATACATTAGTAAACCAAAAGGAAATATTAAATGAATTGTTTATCCAAGAAAACTCTAATACGCTATTGGCGCCGAATGAGGCAGGAAATGAAAGTAATTTAAATGAGTCATCGGCATCGCTGTTACATATCAAAAATGAATGTTGTAATCAAAAAATAATTTCGGGAGAGGATAATACATTATTTAAGAGTGATGTTTTTTCGAGGTCAAACGAAATGCAAGATTTGATTAATAAAAAAGAAACTAGTTCACATAATTATCCATCTCAATTGATAAATAAAAAAAAGATTGTTTCTTCAATAAATAATAGCGATTCGGAGGCAGCTGTTTATTTGATTTCGAATAAAGAAAAAGTGATTAACTTGCCAAAGGATAATCAAATTGAAATTAGGCGGCTGGAGAGCTCACAAAACAATGTTAGTAATTTATCTGATGTTAGTAGATTTAGGGAAAAGCAGCGAGAATGCTTATCGTTACAAACTGCTTTTAAAGAAGCGGAGTTAAAGAAAAATAATTATTTTCTTAAGGACGATTTATTATTCCATAAAGATAAAATATGTGGAGAAACAGTAGATCAATTGGTCTTACCTTTGAGTTATCGAGAAAGTGTTTTAAAATTAGCTCATGACTCAATCTTTGGGAATCATTTAGGGATGCGGAAAACAAAAGAGAGAATAAAACTATCATTTTATTGGCCTAACCTAATAAGAGATGTACAAAATTTCTGTAAAACTTGCGAAAAATGTCAGTTGAGGAGTCCGGAAAAAACGTCCGATAAAATACCTATAACGCCTGTGGTACGTCCTCCTTATCCTTTTCATACAGTGAGTGTCGATTTAATTGGAGAGATTGCGCCACCCTCAGGTAGAAAACATAAATATTGTCTTTGTCTAATTGACCAACATTCGAGATGGCCCGAAGTCATACCTTTAAAAAGCCTTTCGGCTAAGGTTACGTGTGATGCACTTTTAGAAATATTTATGCGTACAGGAATCCCAGAAATGATATGTAGTGATCAAGGCACTAATTTTACGTCTCAATTAACACAAGAGTTTGAGAAAAGATTAGGAGTAAGTCCTCGTTTCTCAACTCCAGCTTACCCTGCCTCGAATGGGCTTGTTGAAAAATTTAACCGTGTATTTAAACAAATGCTTCATCATGTAATACGAACTGACCCTGTAAATTGGGATAGACACATTCCGTATTTACTTTTCGCGTATCGCGAAGTTCCTAACTGTACAACAGGAGTTTCTCCATTTAAGCTTATGTATGGGCGCGAAGCTAGAGGTCCATTAGCAGTTTTAAAATCAACGTGGTCAGGAGAAATCCCTTTACCTCTCAATTTAAGTAATACAGCTGTAGATTACTTACAAGAATTAAAAATTAACTTAGAGAAAGCTGCCGATTTAGCATCTTTAACTGCTGCGGAAAAGCAAGAAGCTTATGCTCATTATTTTAATCGTCGCAAAGAAATGAAAGAATTCAAGATTGGAGAATTAGTATACTTACTAATTCCGGATTCTACTAATAAATTGTATGCGAGATGGACAGGTCCTGGTGAGATTTTAGAAAGAATTAAACCTCACTCGTATAAAGTTAAGTTACCTGACGGTAATATACGACACGTACATGTAAATAAGATAAGAAAATTCCATGTTAGAGCACAAACGGTAGGTGTAATTTTTGAAGATGACTGTGAATTCGGAGAAATCCACCCAACCCCTATTAAGGAAAATAAAACTGACTTTGATGTGGATATTAGTCATTTAGGAAAGGAGAAACAAACAGAATTGCTCGAACTTTTGCATAAGCATGTACCATTATTTTCGGGTAAAGTTCAAGTTGCTAATGTTGGGGAACATAAAATTCGTCTAATGCCAGGTACTGAAAGAAAAAAGCCTTATGTGTATAGAATACCCGAATCACTTAAACCTGAAGTTGACAGACAAATAGAAGAATTAGAAAGCTTAGGTCTTATTGAGCCGAGTGAAGCCGAAATAGCTTATCCAGTAGTGTGCGTAGCTAAGAAGGATGGAAGTGTACGATTATGTATAGATTTTCGTTTGCTCAATTCGGCAACCAAACCTTTTGATTACCCTATGGAGAACATTACAGACTTAATTAATGAAGTCGGTCGTGCACATGTTATTACTTGTTTAGATGTGTTAAAAGGATATTGGGAAATTCCCTTAGAAGAGAAAAGTCGTGATTTTACGTCTTTCAAGACACACCGTTCTCAATATCGCTGGAAGGTAATGCCCTTCGGATTACGAAATGCGGCTGCAAGTTTTCAGAAAATAATGAATGAAGCTCTGAACGAACATCGCGAATATTGCAAAGCATATCTCGATGATATCGCGATTTTTTCTAATGATTGGAAATCATATCTTATACATTTAGATGCAATTTTAACTAAGCTAACTGAACTAAAATTTACCGTAAATGTTAAAAAATGTGTATTGTGCAGATCAGAGATAAAATATCTAGGCCATGTAATAGGATCTGGACGACATCAACCTGATCCTGAAAAGTTACTTGCTATTGAAAATATTGAATCGCCGAAAACTAAAACAGCTTTAAAAAGCGCTCTTGGTCTTTTTAACTTTTATAGAAGTTACATTAAAGACTATGCTGAAATTGCCAAACCGTTGACCGATTTAACTAAAAAGAAGGTTCCGGAAAATTTACCGTGGACACAGACGGAAGAGATAGCATTTCGACAACTTAAAGAAATGTTGTGCGAAGCTCCTAAGCTTTATACTCCAGATCCAAATAAACCCTTTACCATTCAATGTGATGCCAGTTCCTATGGTGTCGGTGCGTGTCTTTCGCAAAGAGATGATGAAGGTAATCTACGTCCAATTAGTTTTATTAGTCAGAAGCTCACTAATGTACAGTGTAATTGGTCTACTATAGAACGTGAGGCCTATGCTGTAGTGTGGTCCATAAAGAAATTTGAAAATTATGTTTTCGGAACTCGTATTGAGATTATAACGGACCATAATCCTCTTGTTTATTTACAAAAAACTGCACCTCAATCTGCTAGACTCCAAAGATGGGCACTATCTTTACAAAGATATGATATTTACATATCGCATTGCCCTGGTGCAAAACTGAAAAACGCTGATGGATTGTCGAGACTATGCCAATAATAAGTTTTGCTATTTACAAATAACTTTGGTTCTATTTAGTAATTTAGTTTTTGTGTGAGTTTAGTATTATAAATATTTGTTCCGGTATTATATCAAGACTTCTTTACATCTGTTGTGAATTGTCTATTTTATTTTTGCATTTATTTCTTGTGTTAAAATATCTATATTTGTTCCGGTATTGTACCAAGACTTCTGTACATCTGTTGTCAAGTATTTATTTGGCATTGTTTTATTTTCATGTGTTTAAATATTTATGTGTCAGTTGGTTGCTAATAATTATCAGATTTTCATACGCTTGGCGTATCTCAATCTTAGTTGGGGGGTGTCATGCAACCAACCACTCCTAAGTTTATTTTATGCAACCAACCAACCTTGGAAGCCGCCGTGAGCGGGAGAAGGTATTTTCGCAGAGAGAAAGACTTTGGCCTTCGGCCTGAAACGTAGGGTGCAATTGGCGCGCCCGAGTAACGGATTTATTCCGTTGGTTTATTCTTATTATTACATGAGTACATGGGTACTCATATGTATATAAATTTCTCAGTGTATATATTCATCTTCATGTTTAATTTAATATTAATTAATTAAAGAGCTAATTTTATACAACAGGGAATTTTCTGTTCTCAAGTGTCAACACTCGGTTTATCACATTAGGTAATTGTGAAAATTTTCGACCTCGGTTTTTTGACTTTTTTACACGTTTTCAGGTGTGAGGAATCTGAAAATGACAAAATTTGTATGGTATCTGTCTGTAGGGTGTCTGTTAGTGTGTTAGTCCGTTAGTTTGTTAGTCTGTGTACACGATTTCTCAAGAACAAATTGTCGCAGAGAGGTCAGATCAGTTTTAAAATATTACTTTCGATACTGGCAAGAACCCTATTCATTTGCAACATTCGATTTTAAAAACTTCGTAAGTTATTAGAAATTTAAGATTTTCTTAACATGGGAGAATAGGACAAAAATTCCCTTAAATGTGCATTAAATAGAAACTTTTTACTGTAAAAATGTCAGACCAGTTTTAAAATATCCGTTTTGATGCCGGAATGAACATCAGTAACTGTAAATATGCTACTTTGAAAATTTCGCAAGTTATTGGAAATTTACGAATTTCTTAACATGGCAGAATAGAGCAAAATTTCACATAAACGTCAATTTTGAGGGATATTTTCATCGTAAAGATGTCAAACCACTTTCAAAATATTATTTAGGTTACTGGCATGAATATCATAGACTATGATTTTTCCAATTTAAAAAATTCGTAAGTTATTTGGAATTTACGATTTACTTAACATGTCAGAATAAAGCAAAATTGATCATAAACTTCCATTTTGAGGATCATAAATACATTAAACAACTTCAAAATTACATTTATGATATTTTTTTGAACATGATTGAATACAAATATTCTAATAAGAAAATTTCGTTAATTATTCGTAATTTACAATTTTATCAACATAACGAAATTGTAATTTTTTCATATAAATATGAATTTTGAGGATTATTGCATTGGAAATAGTAGCATGAAAACTAAACAACAGAATTGACCCTGATAAAATAAATTAATAGATTAGAATAAGATAAATATATCGAAGTGAACGTTGGATAGCCTATTAGGCGGGGATTTCTTTCTGTCACTGTGTCAAGCTTTGGTCAAATTCATTTTTTTTAACACGATTATAATATGTCTCGCACTAGAAATTTATGAGAACATAAATATGGTGGGGAACTGAGCAGAGTCCACCTATGCCAACTAGTTTTGTTATATTATTAGTTTCTTATGATATAGTTAAATTCTACACATTTATTATTTTCCCGTGACAAATGAAAACTTTTCACAGCAATGAAAAGAGTTTACTGTGCATTTATGAATTTTTTATGTTTAACTTTTAATTTGTTATTTGAGTGAATGAACTCTCAAAACCATATAAACCATATATAAAATTTTATTATTTTTCTCAATACATTATTGCAGTTTTTCTTTTTTTTCTTTTTTCTTTCTTTTTTTTTTTTTTTTGAATTGCAGTCATGGGTACCATATATAAAATTTTACAATCTCTATTTCAATACTTCATTTTAGCTATGATATTAATTTTGAGCATTACACCAGGGAAACTTGGGCTTTGACAAATTGATTTGAAGAAAATGCAGAAGTAAGGCTTACAAGGTCTGTCCCAAAAGTAATGTGCCCACTTTTATTTTAAGAAATTTATTGAACCCAATTCGTACAATTACTCAATATTCTTCGAAATACATCCCTCCTGTTTCAACACACTTGTTCCAACGCAATTTCCAAGCTTTATATGTGTCCTGGAAGTCCATCACAGGGATGTCCTTTAGTAAACCCGTCATAGTCGTCTTGATGTTCTCCAGGGTCCCCAAATGCTGTCTTTTGAAGTTGGGCGGGGACAAATCAGGATTGTAAGGCGACTGGGGGAGCATTGAGATGCCGGCCTTGGTTAGGTAGTCAGTTATCATAAAGGCGGTGTAGCTGGGAGCATTGTCATGGTGCAACTTCCAGGAATTCTTATCTCATGCCTGATGCAGTTAACCTGTTGCTTTAGCCTTTTCAGTACTTCAAATTAGAATTTGGCGTTGGCTAGTTGGCCAGGTGGAACAAATTAAAAATGGACCACTCCCTTGGAATCGAAAAAACAATGAGCATCGCTTTGACCTGCGATTTGCTCATTCTTGCCTTTTTTGGGCGTGAGGACGACGTCGTATGGCATTCTGTGCTCTGTCTTTTTGTTTCTGGGTTGTACAAGAAGATCCAAGATTTGTCACCACTTACCACATTGTCCAAAAAAGTCGGATCATTCTCACAGTCACAACACCGCAATAATTCTGCTTGAGAGTTTTTTCCATATTTATTTCGACCGAACACTCACACAAGGGTACACTGAAACAGACACTGTGACTCTGCAGGAGCACGGAGCCAACTGGTGCTGGTGTCACTGTGTTCCCAAGACTCCACCCACACTTCCGTTCAAGCAGCAACCCTGTGCGACGGATAGTCGTGGCAGAAGAAAATGGGGTGCATTACTTTCGGGACAGACCTAGTACAATTTTAAGTAACTAATCTGAACCCTTTGATGATGGATTTTCATCCCAGATTTCTCCACAGCATGGAGGTTTTTTTTCCTCTTCCTCCACGCTTTTTTCTAAAAGATGTGTTTTGAAGGAAACATGAACTCTCAGTACAGTTATTTAAATCAAAATAATTAGTATTAAATAAATAAAACAATTTTCAATGTCAAGTGCAAGATAGTGATGAACACGTTGAGCAAGTTTGTAACGGCCTAGAGGTTAAAGTGAAAGAAAGTTATTATGTACATTGGAGTTGATTAAACTTGTTGCTTAATGTAAACCATAAATGAAATCGACTCTAACATCAAATTCACCCTTGAAGAGGAAACAAACAACCAAATAAATTACCTTGACGTAACAATAATGTGCCATACAAACCAAATCAATACTAAAGTACACAGAAAGCCAACTAGTAGCAATGAAATCGTTCAGTTTAAAAATAAAACCCCCTTTAAGTATAAGATTGTTGCCATCCAAGCTTATATAAACAAAGCTTTAATTATTTGTAACGAACCAGAAGACCTTCACAAGGAGTTAACCATAATTAAGCAGCACACTAGAAAAGCAGGGTACCCTGATAGGTTGGTGAATAAACTATACAAAAATCATATAAAAAGTCTTAATAAATTACCTAATTACCTGAAACCACAATCAAAATACACAACATCCATCCTGCATGATCGCAGTGCCTCTTGCAAAATTAAAAATATTGCAGTCAAATACAACATAAATATCCCAATTAAACCCAGCCCCAGCATTTTTCAAATGATCAGAAATGACAAAGGTTTATCCTTTAGAAACCGATGGTATTTACAAGATTCCATATACTGATAATAAAAATAATCACATGTATTACATCGGCAAAACCAAAATAAAAATAAAAACAAGAATTAAAGAACATAGCCATGACATCGCCATGGGTAAAATCACCACCTCACTAACTAAAGTAAACAAAGATGAAAATATAAACATTTAGTTCGAAAACGTCAAAAAACTTGCAAATTACAATAACCATAAGTAGGCCACATATCGTGAAGCAATCGAGATTATTAACTTTCTGAATTCCTGAAATGGCAACGATGCGGCCGGGCTAGACAAGCAGTGGCATCATATGCTTTTAAGCAGAGGAGGCCAAGTGAAACAGTGCAGATTTTGAACCATCCAGCACAGTGAGTAGCCATTGAGAAAACCGGGGGACCCCGGTGAAAACGTTCTGGCCATGCTGTGGAGTTGTTGAAAAGGTTGTTTATTTAAATTGTTTATTAGTAGTGTTTGGGATATTTTATATCCGGTGCTTTTGAAAATTTATAGCCGATATTTGTGTCATTTTTATAACTGGTACTTCAAACATTTTTATTACTAGTGTTTTTTAAAATATTTATAACTTTGTGCTTTTACATAGTTTTTTCCCTAAGTTTATAAGTCGTGTTTGGAATCTTTTTATAACTAATGCTTTCAAAAATTTGCAACCGGTGTTTGTTACGTTTTTATAACAACTGCTTTTAAAAATTTACAGCTAGTATTTGTTTCATTTTTTATAACTGGTACTTTGGATGCTTTTATAACCAGTGGTTTTATATAGATTTTTTTTCTTTTCTTCTGCATTTATTTACATGATTTTACAATGTTTATAAATGATGTTTGTGATACTTTTATAGCTGGTGTTTTATTAGTATTCTTTGTGACATTTTGAGAATGGATGCTTTGAAAAGTTCGTAATTGCTATTTGCGACATTTTTATAACCGGTGCTTTTAAAAAATTATAACTGGTATTTGTGTCATTTTTAAAACTTATGTTTTGGACATTTTCGTAACCAGTGCTTTTATGTAGTTTTTTCCTTATGTAGTTTTTCCCTTATTTAAGTGCTTTTACAAAGTTTATAAATGGTGGTAGTGACACTTTTATAGCTGGTGGTTTTATAAAGTTTATTAGTGGTGTTTGTGGCATTTTTTTAATTAGTTCTTTTAAAAATTTATTACTGGTAAAATTTGTGTCATTTACAACTGCAACTGCTTTTTTCGACATATTTATAACCAGTGTGTTTATATATTTTTTTCTTTCTGCATGTATTTAGTGATTTTTCAAAGTTTCAAAGTGGTGCTTGTGACCTTTTTATAACTAAAAATTTATAACCAGTGCTTAAGCCATTTTTATAACTTGTAGTTTTAAAAATTCATAGCTAGTATTTGTGTCAATTTTATAACTGCCACTCTGGATATTTTTATAACTGGTGTTTTACATAGATTTTTTCCCCTTTCTTCTGCATTTTTTTAAGGGCTTTTACAAAGCTTAATGGTGTTTGTAGTATTTTTTATAGCTGGTGTTTTACAAAGTTTATTAGTGGTGTTTGTGACATTTTGAGAATTGGTGCTTTTAAAAGTTTGTAACTGATATTTGTGACATTTTTATAACTGCTGATTTTTAAAATTTATAACTGTATTTGTGACATTTTTATGAGCAGTGCTTTTAAAAGTTTATAGTTGGTATTTGTGTCATTTTTATAACTGCCACTTTAGACATATTTATAACTTCTGCTTTAATATATTTTTTTCTTCTCTCTGCATGTATTTAGTAATTTTTACAAAATTTATAAGTGGTGTTTGAGATACTTTTATTGCCGGTGTTTTACAAAGTTTATTAGTAGTGTTTGGGTTTTTTTTTTTTTTTTTTTTTTTTTTTTTTTTTTTACTGAAGCTTTTAAAAATTTATAGCTGGTATTTGTGAAATTATAAAAATGCTGATATTATAAAATGGTGCTATTAAATTCCTTCTTTCTGCATGTATTAAGCTTTTTTACAAAGTTTATTAGTGGTGTTTGGGACATTTTTATAACTGATGCTTTTAAAAAATTTTAATTGGTATTTGTGTCTTTTTTTTTTTTTTTTTTTTACTGGTGCTTTGGACATTTTTATTACCAGTGCTTTTAAAATTTTTATAGCTAGTGCTTTTTAATATAGATTTTTTTCCCTTCCTACTGCATGGTTTTTACTGTTCTTACAAAGTTTATTAGTGGTGTTTGTGATATTTTTTATAACTGATGCTTTTAAAAATTTATAACCGGTATTTGTGACATTTTTTATAACTAGTTCTTTTAAAAATTTATAACCTGTGCTTTTAAAAATTTGTGAAATGTTGATGTGAAATTTTTAAATATATATATGAAAGATATAAAATATAATAGATATGAGAGATATAAAATATAATAGATAAAAAGAGGTAAGAAATAAATTAATATTTTTATATTTTAAATTAATGTATTTACGTTCGACGATATTCTTTTTAGGTAACAGAAAGCATTAAAAGAAAGTTCATATGGGATTATAAATTACTCTAAAAGTATGGGAAAAATAGCGCATGGAAAGTGCAATCGCAGTCATCATTATTTTGATGTCTGGAAATAGCTTTATAATTAGCCTAGAAATAAAGTTAAAAAGCAGTAGATGCCGAAAAGATCCGATTAAAGAATAAAGGATTTATGAGTCTAATTACGGTTTGATTATTTCATGTCAGATACAAAGCAATAAATAATGGTTTTAAGGATTTTAATTGACTTGGCTGAGTTGCGAATCTGGTCGGTGCCCTATTTTGCCGATGTCTGCAGAGTGCAAAAGTATAACCAATAAAAGACAATGAAAAGGTCCACGACATTACGTATATGTATATAAAGTTTGAGAAAAAGATTTGGATACTCCAGGAAATAGAAAAAAATTGTTTAAAAAAAAAAAAAAAAAAAAAAAATCAATGTCCAACCGTTTTTTAATATTTTGCTTGGACATGATATTATTACTTTTGTCATTTTATTCAAGTGGTCAGAGATGTATCCTGAGGGGGGGCTCTGGGGGTTAGAGCCCCCCCCCCCCCCCCCAATTTTGTCTGAGACAATTTTTTTCATGTTCTACTAACCAGAAAAAAAATTGTAAAAAAAATGAATTTTTTCTCCACAATATCTTTATTGTTGTTGTTGTTAGTTTGTTTGCTTGTGAAACCTTATTTATTAGCAATTTTTTGTCTTGTAAAGTCCAAATTACCGAAATGCATATTAGCTCTTTGTAAAAAACACTTAAAAGAGATCTTTTTGGTACTTATTGTTGAACACTGTAATGTGTCTCCTTTCTTTTAAACACTTCTCTTGCCAGAAATAGCATTTTAATTCCATGTGAGACAAAAGATTCGTCATTAACAAAGATCACAGTTGCATATGGAACTTCTAGTTTTGTTAGTTATGCACATAGTATACCTTCCATAGAGTATAAATTTTAACAATAGAAAACAGCCAATATAAAGTCTACTTTACAGAAAGACATGTGATGAAAGATGGTACTATCTTATCCTACTTAAAGCAAAAATGCCAGTAATCACATCATAGAGTATATAGCATGTATTCATATTTGCAGCGAGGCAGATTTCCAAACGAATGTCCAGATTCTCAAACCAGACTGGGCTTTGACTGGACCAGACTTTAGTGGGTACATGCAGTCAACAGGTTCTGTCAAAGAAATTCCGTATCAATTTTCCTTGTTTTCCAAACGGAAACCAACGTGTTAAACCCACTTGCGGAAAAAGCCACCATATGTGGCTACTACATTTACAAAACATGGAGGACACAACAGATTTTACGTGCACCAGATACCATTAATCTACATGACAGCCTTTGGAGGGCTTCAGCATCGATCACTCAATCCTTCAATTACGAGCTCGACTCCTTATTAACCGGACTACCGTAAGTCCAGTTTTTGGGGATTTTCTCCGTTTGTTACGGATTAAAGAGCTCTCTAGCAGAGACTTGTGCATTTTAAAGGAGTAGTTTTATCAGTTTTAGGCCCAAGGCACTTTTTAGAATTATTATTATTATTAAATCTTTTCTTGCCATTTCAGATTTTAGGAATATTAATTCCATTGTTTGCCGCCATGCGGCGTTGTAACCGATCTTATTTATAGCGCATAAGCATTTTACTATACCTAGATACGAATTTTAAGGCAATAGCTTATATTTGTTTTAAAGTTAAGGTGATTTGGGGGGGGGGGACAAACTTTAATGCACACGCTCTTGGTGTACATATGTGCGGGTGCACGACCAACATCTGAGTGAAAGTTGGGCCCCTCCGAAATTTTTTTCTGGATACGGCCTTGCAAGTGGTTGGGGATAATTTTTGAAGAAATCCGTCGTTACAGAAGAGTGTTTAAATTATAAATGTGAAAAACTTTTGTGAATGGTAAACAAGACTTATGTGAAAATTTAACACTATTTTTTTGATGAAATTCATCATTACAGACAAGTATTAACTTTTAAATGTTGAACTTTTTAGAATGGTAAAACAAGTGCATATATAGTACTCAGCGGTAATTCTCGAAATACTTATCAGTACCAAGATATGTTGAATTATAAATATGAACTTTTTGACATAGTAAAACAAGATATATGTAATCTACCTTTTTATTGAACTGATTACTACCTTTTAAATGAACTAGTCTACTTTTTAAATGAACTTTATATTTATGGACTTATATTTTGATTATATTTTTTATCTTATATTTTTGACGAAAATGTTTTTATAGTATTTTAAACTCTGAAGAAGACTCTACGAATATGAGTCGAAAGCTCAGTAATTTTTCAAGAAATTGGATATTTTTAATAAAGATGATTTGAATTAGTTGTACTAAAGTTTATACATTGTTTTTAGTATCTACGCTACAAATAAATCATTTTATACAATGTAATCTACCTAAAAATTATTATGATGATATTAGGTTTCTGTGGATTTACCCAGAGACATTTAGAATGCAAGAGATAAAAGAGATAAACATTTCATTATACACCAATTACTTTAAATTAAAAGAAAATATTAAATTATGCTGTTCTGTAAAATTTATTAAAGACATTTGTATCCCTGTATTTTATATATTAATTTTCTAGGTGCAGTAGTACTATAAAACCTGCTGGAGTTAAATTAGAAAATTTAGACAATTCTGGTGAACAGGTAAAAGAACTTCTGAATTATGATCGAAATAAGCATTCAACTGTTATTCGGCAGTCTTCTGTTAAGAAAATTCCTTGCAATCAAAGGTTTGTTGCTGGATAATTTTTCTTATTGAAGTTTAATTAATTAAATAAAAATTTGTTCTATCATATCCAGTTAGAGAGATATTTAAGCAACATCCATAAAATTTATGCGTTTAAAAATCCATACCTTGTTTTGTTTATTGAGCAATATTTTATCAAATTTTGAAGACTTTTTATATATGACAATGCATATTTTTATGAACATCTTTATTTGCCTCTCAATCTGATCATTCATTAATCTTTTGGCATTTCAATAACAAGAAAGCTCTCTATATCAAAACAGTACAGTGAGTGATCAAATTATTAGAAAAAAAAAATTTTGACATTTTTTTCGATTATCTAAAAAAAAATACTAGTCAAAATGGCCTGAAACTTCATACATGCAAAGAACATATAAAAACTCATATTTTCCACTATCGATTTAGTCCAGAGGTCAATTAAGGGATAACCACAAATTGAAGAGCGAAAATACTTTCGATCACCTGTATCACAAAAAGCTACAAATGACTTATAACTTTAATACATTGTTGCACATACTATATACAATATTTGTATGTTTTGGTGCAAGAATTGTGCAATTATTTAGGCATATATACATATATATATTCAAAAATTTACCTTTTTTTTTTTTTTTTTTTTTTTTTTACAAGTTTTTTGCTTGTAACTAGAATGGATTTCTATAAAATTTTACGAAACTGGCTGAAAAATTGACAAAACATTAGAGAAACATTATTCTGAAACATAAAATTCACAAGTGTAATATTCGTTGAGATTTGAGCATTTTTAGTAAATATTGTTACAAAATTGTAAATAATTGTGTTTATTTTTGTATAAATTCTTCCAAAGAGGCTTAGTAAGTTGATAAAGTGCTAATTTTGTGCATTTCTAGTCGTTTTAGCGTTAAAATAGCCTTATTTTCCCTTAAAAACGCATTAAAAAACTCCAATAAGGCAGGTAATGGATTTGGCGCCAAATTTGGTGACTTTTCCCCTCCTTGGTGATTTTTTTGGCGACCTTGGCAAGAAAATCCTTATTAAGGATATACCAAATATGGAAACTCTAATCTCATTGGCTGATGAGATACGGAAATTTCTGGAATTTCCACACTTTTCTACAGGAGTATAAAAGGGATGTTTCTTCGCCAAGGCTAGTTCAGTTCAGTTCAGTTCAGTTCAGTTCTCAGCCAGCTTCCGCTAATGCTTGCATTGCTTTGAGCCTCTTTGAAAGAGACCTGCTTTATGTGTTATTGCTATACAGTTTATACTGTGGATTTGCTACTGACAGCTGTTGTTTAAGCTGTGTTTACTGGCTGAATTGAAGCTGATACTTTGTTTATAGACGTGTATTTTTCTGGAACTTTCTGTGAATAAATTACTGAATTTTTGTAAGTTTTGCCTGTCATTCTCGGACAACTCACAAACCCCCAAGTACGCAACATTTCTGGTGTCAAGAGTGCGACTGTCTGTGAATGGTGATAACTAGAGCTATGGAGCAGGAAATGAAGAAACTTCTAGAAAGCTTAGCTACCTAGATGAATGAAATGAAAGCCGGACAGGAAAAGATGGAAACCGGATTGATCAAAAGAATGAAGGAAGGACAAAGAGAGATAAAAAAAAGCCAGAATCAGGAATTTATTAAGCTATTCACCTATGATGGCAGTTCTTCTTGGCAGGTATATAAGACGCAGTTTTCCATCGTAGCTGAAGCTAACGGCTGGGGCTCTGTTGCAAAGACCGCTCATCTGGTAAGGTCGTTGCAGGGCGACGCCGCAGATATTCTGGAGACCCTTTCGAAGGAACAGCGATATGACTTCGAAGCTTTAACCAGAGCACTAGAGCTACGTTTTGGAGCGAAATGGTCCAAAGAATGTAATCGACTCCAGGTAAGGTCCCGTCATCAGAGACCAGGAGAAAGCTTACAAGAACTGGCATCAAACATCCAGAGGCTTTCACATTTGGCTTTCTCAGACTGTCATCCTGAAACACACAATGATTTGGCCCTAGGAGATCTCATTGATGCTGTCGGAAATCCAGAAATTCAAAAAGCCCTCAGACTCTCCGGCGTGAAGGATGTGAAGTCAGCCTAGTGTATGCCCTAAAGCAGTGGCGCACCCACGGAGAGGGCTTAGGGGGCTCAAGCCCCCTCCAGAACCAGCTGACATGGTAAAAAATTTTAAACATGCATGAAAAAAATATTATTCAAACACAGATATTGTAAGCAAAAATAAAGTTCATAAATTATACATTAAAAAGTATTAGGAATTTTTGAAATTCTTACTGTCAAACACAAAAACAATGAACTAGTTCATTGTTTTTTAGTTAAAAACATTCCATTGCAGTTTTTAGGCAAGGACTTCTATGGTCCTAAAGCATATACTGTTTTCATGAAATCGAGAGAGTATCTAAAAAGTCAGGCAAAAGAAGCAATCGGATGTGGAAGTAAGCAGGGATGTATTTGTCAGAAAAATGGGATACACCAGGCTCATACAATTTTGTATTTTAATTTTTGAGTATTTATAGCACATTTATGAAAGTTTGTTTTGTCCCTGGGCAAAATTAACACATTTGCATTGGCAAATGAAAATTCTCACTAATATAAAATAAAAATTAGCCCTGCTCTTAGTCGTTCTTCTAAAACAATATTTTAAATTGAAAATGCAATTTGCATATTTGTGTTAAACTCTGTAAATGCCACTAGCACATAAACATGCTAGCGAAATTTCGAATCAATTTTTGAAGATAAAATTTAATTGATTTAATCACAAATACGTAAAATTATTTCTCTAAAAACATAACAATTTAGAGGAATGCCAAAAAGCGTAGTTTACTGTTCAAAATAGAAAAATTCCCCGTTAACAATAAGTTATTTTACAGATGCTTGGGAGGGTGGGATCACTTAATTTTTTTTATTACGGTACGTAGAACATTTCATTTTTGCCTCTGATGTTAATGAAATCTAAGCTCCGTTTTTAGATAATGCAATTTTTTCCTGTTATAAAAATTCAAATTCCATATACATATATATATATATTATACTGGAATACAATATCTTGTAATGATATTACTCAGAAAGGTAACGCTTGAAATATTTGCTAACTGAACAAAATAAAATTCTAAGTAATATATTACATATTAGAATTAATGTTTTAGAATATTAAGAGGTTCTGCGCCCTGCTTGCTGTGTTAACTACACCCACAAAGACTACGTCCGACTTGTTTCTGTTAACCGAACCCAGAAGAAGCATCGCCCCCATACTCCAGATAATTAAATAAAAATAGCCTTGTAAAAATGTTCACTGAAATTTTGTTAATTCCTACATATCACAACTGTATCTTTTATTTGGCTATAATTATTAAAATTTCTTAGTTACTTATGTGTTACTGCATTGCAAAGGAGTATTAAATTTGATCAAATTTTATTTTCAATGAAAATATAGAGGGGGGTGGAGGGCATTTCATTTCAGGCGAATTTTATGTTCACCAGCTTGTCATATAGTACACATTTTTTTTTTTTTTTTAATCATAGATGAACCTACAACTTTATGTTTGCAAGCTTAATACCAACCCCAACTAACCAAACTACTGTGATTTAGCATATTTATATACTGATATAAATTCGTTTCATTCATTCGTTTATTTATTTCAAAAGAAATGTTTAAAGCAGATTCTTTACTATATGTACAGTCGACAGCAAAAGTATCTGAGCACTAGCCAATAATTCCGATATCAAAAAAGTACACTTAATACTGTTTGTTATATAAATCCTTGTCGAATCATGTTCTTAGACTGACTGAGAACATGACTAGACAAGGATTTATTTAACAAAGCAGTATTAAGTGTACTTTGTTTAGACAGGGATTATTGCTAGTGCTCAGATACTTTTGCTGCTGACTGTATGTGTGCGTATATGCCCATGCCCATAAACCTATTTCTATACTAAAGGGCCCAATTACAGAGCTGACAACCTAATCCGGAAAACTGTTAGTACCGCCCCTTTTTCCACACCAGTCATTTCTTAGAGTTTTTTCTTCTTAATTCATCGCAAATACATTTGAAGAAAATTACTTTAAAAATTAAGTGGTGTAGAAAAAGGGGCAGTACTACCAGTTTCCCGGATAAGGTTGGCGGCTCTGCAATTATTCTTCAGCCCCCTCCAGACGGAAATTCTGGGTGCGCCACTGCCCTAAAGATCGAGGCAGCCCAACAAGCCTCCCGTAAACATCGCCAGAACAGCACAGCAGACAAAGTGAACAGCTCTCAAGATGATCTTAAAGAGATTCAGAAAATGATTGCAGATATTAATAGAAGACTACACATTCTTGAGAGTAAGAAAGAAGGGAAGACTCCAACAACTAAATGCTGGGGCTGTGGAAAAGACGGGCATATCAAACGAAGCTGCCCAGTAAGAACACCTAGAGAAGCAACCAAGAATGTCTCTGAAGTATGCCACCCAGAAGGAGCTCTTCGGGAAAATTCAGATGCCTTCTTGCGGAAGCCTCCATCTGAAGATCATAAATACAGCTCTAAAGCTGAGGATAAACACAAAAGAATAAAGCCAGTTGCCCACCGAGTTACTGTTGCAACACCATCAGAACAAGATCCCGATCCATGGTGGGACGAAGAACTTAGAAAAGCCCAGTTGGAAGATCCTGACGTAAAGCCAATATTACAACTGAAGGAAACAACCAGCAACAGACCTACCTGGCAGGACATCTCCGCATTTAGTCCTATTACGAAGAGTTACTGGGCACTCTGGGACTCTCTTCATGTGCGAAATGGCGTATTATACAGAAAATGGAAATCTGATGATGGGAAAAGCTTCAGATGGCAGATTGTATTACCAAGATAAAAAATTCCAGATGTTTTAGAACAACTGCATAGTAGCTTTACCGGAGGCCATTTTGGGATAATGAAGACTTTGCAGAAAGTTCGGGAACGTTTCTACTGGTGCAAGGCAAGGGAGGACGCGGAGAAACGGTGTAAATCCTGTGATGCTTGTGTGGCACGTAAAGGTCCGCAGAAACGAAGTTGAGGAAGACTGCAACGGTATAACGTGGGAGCACCATTTGAATGGATTGCACTCGACATCTTGGTCCTTTGCCACAGACCTCCAGTGGAAATAAATACATCATCATCGTGATGGACTATTTCACCAAGTGGCCTGAGGCATATCCCATTCCCGATCAAGAGGCATGCACAGTCGCAGAGGTCCTAGTGCAGCAATGGGTGTTAAGGTACGGCAAGCCCCTACAACTTCATACCGACCAAAGTACGAACTTTACCTCTGCTGTTTTCAAAGGACTGTGTCAACTACTCAGCATAGACAAAACTCAGACAACACCCTTACATCCCCAGTCGGATGGCATGGTCGAGAGGTTCAACCGTACCATCTTGAATAACCTCTCTCTTTTAGTATCAAGGAACCAGCAAGATTGGGACTTGAAGTTGCCATTGTTCCTGCTGGCTTATCGAAGTGCTGTGCATGAAACCACCGGCTATACTCCAGCCCAGATGCTGTTTGGACGTGAACTTCATCTCCCATGTGATCTCCTGTTTGGTTGTCCGCCCGAGGAGTACATCCAAGACAATGCGCTACCGATGTATGACGCCTTAGACGTTCTCTGGTAGGAACTCTAGAGCTCCCTATAGGTGCCTTGGTAGGAACACACAAAACAGTGCTTAACAAGGGCAACCTAGGAGCCTAGATCTTCCTTGATAGGCAGCGTTATGCATGTATTCTTTTCTCCTGTTACCTGTTACTGAGATTCTACGGGAATGTACAAAAATGCTAATTTTATTTAAAACTGCTCCAAAACTTCTCCTCCACTTCAAAATTCACGTATAAAAATTTCTGTGTCAAAACTAAAACTAATACTTTTATTATTTATAATTATTTTTATTGTGTTGTGTGAAACATTGCTATAAAATATTTAAGTGAATGAGTTAATCTTATTATTTTATAATTGTTTATACTATATTGTTCTGTAGTAAAATTGTATTGTGTATTGTTGCACGAGATCACCACTGTTGTTAACCACCCCCCCCCCCTTCAGATTGCTGCTATCATTTTGTAAGCCATTTTCACCCCTGACTACATGCAAATTTCGCAGACAGATTATGAAATTTTAAAAACCTGTCACAGACATCTACAAAATTTTCTGTCACTGGGTTGGTTAGATTGTAACCGAAGTTTTGACCAATTTCAATAATTTTTTTTAATAAGATTTTTATTATAATCAGTTTTGTTATTTTGAGAATTCTGTAGTTGCCAACATTTCTAACTTTTAAATCAGATTTATCACCAGTATTTCTAAAAAAGAATCTGCCATACACATTTTCAATCAATAAATAAAATTAAATAAACTAAAAACATTTATAAAATCTTTGTGGTAGGAAGTCTCCATTGAAAAAACAGAGACTTTTGGCATCTATGGAATTCATTTAAATATGATGACCAGTGAAGCAGGCAAAGCCTGCTAGTTTATAGACAGATAGATTTCTAAAGAAATTTACCTAAACATAAAAAAAATCAAAGCTTTAAAATTATTTTACATACAATACTTTTAAAGTTAGCTATTTACATTATTTTGTTAAATTACAGCCACTGTTGTCATACTATTGATTTTCATAAATTTTCTTACAGCGATTATGATATTTCTCACAATATTGAAGAGAAAGAGGAAAATAGAATTGATTCTAAAATAAAAAAATCTAGAAAAGACCTTATGGATAAACATCTTGTCGAAGTAATATGGAACTTACTAAAGGTGAAAAATCATGAAAACTTTCAAGATTTAGTATCAGCATTCAAGGCTTATAAAGTAAGTTTTAGACTACCATTTATTTGATTTTATGATCTGATAGAATAATGCTGTTGCAAATTAAAAATTTCATAACATTAAAAGAATGTAACCTGAGCTGACATTTATTGATTTATTTTCCAAACATTTAAAATGTAAGAAAAATATTATAATCATGAAAGAATTTGACTATAAGATTTTGGTGTATCTATATATTTGGAGATCTCTTTAATTCATTTTTGCTATTTTTACAGTCATGTGTTTATTATTGTATGTGGGTGAATACAATGACATCTAAATGCTTCATTCAATAAAGCTTAAAGTTGGTAGGTATGTTATAGGTTCCGGTCGCACAACCTGTATAAATTTTGATGAGTGAAGAACTAGATAATTCTTTTATAGGACACACACACACAAATTCATTATTACGGCAACTAGACTCAAATTATTTAAAGAGGAATAGCATCTAAACTCCTCATCTGATTGAGTCAAAAGTTGGTAGGTATGTTATAGGCCACCATCATACGATCTGTATGGATTTTGATGAGTGTAGATTTTTTTTTTTTTTTTTGCTTCTTCTAATTATCTGTAGGGTATTAGACCAGTGTAAAGTTATTTTTAGGAAACTTGGCATAATACATTAAACACAGCATACTGGCCCAACAACAGCTGAGTAGTTCTGCACTCAAAGCTGGTAGACATGAGGCGCCAGGTTTGATCACAGATCATGCTCGTCGATCTAGCCATTCGGAGTTTTCTTTGGTTTCCTCTAAAACTTGCATAAATATGGGTTAGAACCCCTTAGAAAGACCCACATGGAGGGTACACCCGGGGCCTTCGGAGAAGTCGTCGTTTCTCCCTTCTTCCACCGGGCCGGCTCTTAGACATCTGAAATCGCTGTGACGTCACAAACGAGATCTGGTTATCTTCCTCGAATGCGAACCATATAAGCTAGTGATATACGTAGAATCACATTATTTATTTTAAAATCTTAATGTTTTTTCCTTTCAAACAGGACAAAAGACAAAATATTGCTTACATATTGAAGACAGATATCGTTTTGCTTAATAGGTAAGTTAATTTTACTTTTATGTTAAAAGTACTGGAAAGTTAATTTTCCTTTTATGTTAAAAGTAGTGGAAAATACTTTTCTTGTGTTACTCCTTCATGAATAAATACGATAACTATTTTTTTTTTTCTTTTTTCCTTTGTTCTTCAAAATAACCAGTATTTTTCTTTTGTAGCTCTGCTCTATTTTATAATTTTATATTATACATAAAAAAAATCTTTTTCTTTTCTCTTTTTTTTTTTTTTAAATTCAGTCTATATATTTCTGTGGTTGAAATTGGCTGTCACGTGTCAGGCTTGTTTGTTTAACCTTATTCTCTATTGCAAAATTTAAAATTTTTAATATGTGCAGTTAAACACTTTAAGGATAAAAAGTCAATTTTTTAAGAATTATGATAAATAATTAAGAAATAAATGTATGCAAAATTAAAGTATAAATACTTAAATTGTAAGTGTAGGTATTTATAATATTGTACATCCATGCAGTTACAGCTATTTTCTGTTTGTTTCTTGAATTCCAATTACTTTGTATGAATTTATAGACATTATTAAATATATATATGCTATTTTATAGACATTATTAAATATATATATGAATTTATGCTCTCGAAGAGAATATTAATAAACTGATCACAGCCACTGCTAAAATGGGTTTTCCTAAAATCTTTGTATTTTCTATTTTATATCCTTAACCATGTCAGTACAAAAAAAAAAAAAAAGCTGTGTACACTTTCGTGTATATATATAAAAAAAAATAATAATAAAATAATAAAAGACAATAAAAAAAGGTGGCAGTTGGGTGGGCAGATGTTTGATTACGGAGGTGGGGTGGTGTTGTAAGGCTGGATGGTTGGGTGGGTTTGTGAAATTAAATTAAAAAAAAAAAAAAAAAAAAAAAAGCAGAAGGCTTGTTGCATTTACATTGTATTACTATGCAAATTTTCTTTTTCCAATAAAATTTCAGTTTCTTCCTTTTTGAGTTGTCAACTATATTTAAAATTCTAATTATACTATTAAACACAATGTAATCAATCGGTGAATTTCATTGTTGCTTCGTGGTTTCATTGTTATTCATCTGCTTTGAAATTTTGCTCTTTTAAATCCATATGGTTCCTGTTCTGGTCGTGGCAGGCTGGGTGAGTGTTACCGGCGTGAAACTAGTTTAACGCCACAGGCAAGTCACAAGTCTTGCTGCCTGCCTCCTTCCTTCCTATCTTGTGTTTCTTAGGTTATTTTTTCATTAATTTTGATAAGTTTATGTTTTTAAGTTGGGATTTGTTGTGTTACTTTATTGATTTGTTTGTTTTGTGGGCTGTTAATTAATAGATCTGGTTTCTTTACATTAGTGTATTTCATCCACTAAAAAAAAATTTTAATCTTATTGGTCATTGGTGTTTCAGTGATCTTGTATCTGTTGCTTGGATTCTACTATGCTTAATAGATCATCTTTATTATATATATATATATATAATATATATTAAAAAAATATTTTGTTATATTTTTGAAATTTTGTATAATTATTTTGCATTATTATTATGAATTAATTATGTATTATTTTATTATATTTTAAAATTTTAATATTGATATTTTATTAATACAGTCCTTTAAGAAATTATAAGACTACTTTAATTTTGTAAATTATAAGAAAAATAAAGATTCTAATCATAATTTAAATACATAAAATAACATATTGCTCTATATTTTTTTATAATTAGTTTGCAATAACTTGGTATAACGCAATAAATGTTTAATTAAAATATATATTAGAAATAAGTGAAAAATAACCTGTTAATAAAATATAAGACCACTTGTCAAAAAACAAAATTGTATAAAAAATTAATATGATATTGGTCCTCCATTTTTCCCGATGACTTCACACACTCTGTTTTTCATCGAAGTAACCAGGTGGTTCAGTTCAGTTATAAAAATATTGTACCATTCTTTTACAATGGCTACTTTCAGTTCATTGGCATATGAAAATTATTTATTATTAGCATAAACTTTGTGAGATAATATACCCCATAGGTTTTTCATGGGGTTCAAGTCTGGACTTTGACTTGGCCATGGCAAAACATTTTTTTCTTTTTTAAACCACTCCTGTGTGGATTTAGATTATGCAAGCAGCAGTGTTCTGTTAAAACATCCAGTTAGCGCCACCTAATAAACGTCCAAACGGTATCATATGATCATATAGCATAGACTGATATTGTGTAGAGTTCATATGACCCGAATTCCGCTGTAAATCACACAACCCCTCATAACTGAAATCTCCCCAAATCATTACTGATCCTCCCCATTTGTCAACTGAAGCATTCTTTTGGTTCCTTCCTCAAGTCATGCCAATAGTGTTTGTAACTACCGGACCATCAAGGTTAAATTTCTTTTCATCAGAAAATATAATTTGTTTCCACTCATCATTCCATGACATGATATTTTTAGCCCATTTTAATCTTTCTTCTCTATGGCATTTCAATAACTTTGGTTTTTTTCTTCAATTTCATAAATTTCGTATTAATATTTAATTTGACTCTTCCAGACTGTTGCATGTGAAGTTTTCTTCCTGAATTTCATGAGTTGAAAGACTTTTTTTAGTTGATAGTCAAAAAATTTGTCTATTATCACGTGCTGTCAAAATATTTTTTCTACCAGATCGTTTTATTTTGTTTGAATAATCTTTTCTTATTATGGCATTATGAATGACAGTTTTAGAACGGTTCATTAACCTCGCAATATCTCTTTCAGATTTACCAGAAACTTTATAAAATAAAATTTTTCTCACTTCACACTCCAGTAATTCTTTACCTTGAGGCATCGTCAAATTAATCGTAGATAATACATTCAAAACCTAAGCCTTTGCTTCTTAGGTAATGCTTTTACGAAATACTGACGCATGCGCTTTATATCGAGTTTGACGTCATGTATAATATGCTAATTTTCTTAGGTGGTCTTATAATTTCTTAACAGTCACAGTCTTTAATTTTTAGAAAAATGAATAAGTTTTAATGAAATTTAATTTCATTTTAAAAGTTGGAATTAGTATAGGATGCGTTTTCCTATCAATTTTAAATACACTACTAAAAATTTGCATATAATGCTTTCTTCTTCAGAAATGCACCAATATGCTTGTGGTCTTATAATTTCTTAACACGCTGTGTGTATATATATATATATATATATATTTAAGAGAGAAAAAATAAAAGAAAGGAAGAAAGAAAAAGCAGTACAGCAAATTTTAACTAGAAAAATTGGTTGTGCCTGAAAAATTTAAAATAAATTGGGCTTGAGATTTATATTCTTATATTAAAAAAAAAAAAAAAAAAAAAAAATGTAACAAGTAGGTAAAAAGAATTGAGATTCATAATGTTATATATTGTGTAGGAAGAGGAAGTGTCAGCGAAGAACATCCAAAAATCGCCAAAGGGAAAACATATTTTATTGAAGTTATTAAAATTTGAAATTCTGCCAAATCATAAAAGAAATTTTCTGTTAATTTTTATAACCCCTTAAATGACCATTTTGTTTATTTAATTTAGCAAAGGTATATAATATTTTCAAATTTACCTTATCAGATATAATTATTTTATTTTTAAATGTAAAAACTCCTAAACTACCTACCAGTCTCGAACATCTGAATATTTATAAACTGGTGAATTTGGTATCAGTATTATTTTATATTCATTATTTATTATTATTATTATTTTATGCAGAAATATATCCGGGTGAAAAAAGGAAAATAAAGCCTAATAAAATATATCCTTCAGTACCCTGTCATACTATATGCATGGAAAATTTTGGCCTCTATGAAAAATGTCAGTGTCAGATTTTTGACGTTTATACACGTTTTGAGGTGTGAGGAATCCAAAAATTCCAAAATCAATATGGTATCTGTCTGTGTGTTAGTCACTTCGTTAGTCTGACAGTGGGTAAATATTTCAGGATGTATTTGGATAAGATAAATGTAGAGAAATTGAGGGTGGGTAGCCTAATGGGTAGGGCATATCAATCTACAACCATGTTAGATGAACTGTAAAGTTCTTTTTTCTATTGTAGAAATTCACGAGTACAAATATATGATGGGGATTTAAGAAGAATCCACCTATGCCAATAAATTTTATTTGATATACTGTGTATATATTAGCACAATTAATTTTATTTTGTTTCATTTTTTAGGCATGGGGTGAAAATGTTGTGCTCCCGGATGCCGAGCAAACTATGACAATGAAACAGAATATACTACAGTTTTTAATTTTCCAAAGGATTCCGAAAAAAGAAATCTGTAGATTAAAAAAATTCACAGGGAAAATTTTGAACCCAGTGCAACATCAGTTATATGCATTAAGCATCTTGAAGACAGATTCATCATTAAAGAAGACCGAATCAAACAAAATGATGGAAATGAACTTATTGTGCCTCGAAAAAAAAAAAAAAAAAAAACGCTCACTTCAGATGCCTATCCAACTCGTTTTTTCAATGTACTAGAATATTTAAGTCAAAATTTGCCTCCTCAAAGAAAAGATCCGAATGAACGAAGGGATGCCATGCTAATCAGAGATGAAACAGAATTTCATGAAACGTGTTCAAATGATGTTATTTTATCCTTTAAGGACTTAGTTGAAAATTTTCCAAAAAACTCTGTGATAACTGGATAAATTTCATTTCTCCAAATTACGTATTATTTTATAAGATAGATGCATTAGACTGTCCTAAAATAACTGTGTCCTTCAAAATATTTGAAGGTCTACATATTGAGGTTTTTTGTCACAATAATTATGTCGATGTTTCTAAACTAGAATGGATAACTGGAAAAGAACATAAATGTGACACATGGACAAAATTTGAAAATATTTTAATTAGTTTGGCTTCATTTAATGAAAATAACTTGACGTTTGATGACAAACTATTAGAAGTTGTAAGATGTATCGAAGAATGCTTAAATAACTGCAGTCAAGATGAAGATAATAGTATATTTTTAAAACTGAATTTCACCAAACATCAAATTTTACTTTTGCTTGGAAAAAGGATTCGGTATTCACAAAACCTAATTTTATGGGACTCAAAAATATATTTTACTTATCCTGCAGCTTATAATTTCATTAGAGATAGCAGCATGATGACTTTACCTCATCCATCATACATTAAAAAGCTCATGTCTTTTTCAAAATGCAAGTACTCTAATGATAGGCTTGCTTCTTATTTAAAAAATAAAGCTGGTGAGTTAATGGATTATGAAAAAAATGTTATTCTTTTGCTGGATGAAATATATGTAAATCCGTCTTTAAATTATAAAGCTGGTCACCTCATAGGCATGGCAGAAAATACTAAAAATAAAGCCACAACAATTCAGGCGTTCATGATCACCTCTGTATTTTCAAATTATAAAGATGTTGTAGCCTTATTTCCTGTTTGTAATTTAACTGCTGATTTACTACTTACTTATACAAAAAATGCTTTGTCATTTTTGCATGAACGTGGTTTTATTGTTTTTTGCATAATATCTGACAATAATAGGATAAATCGAAACATGTTTACAAATATGTGTGGAAGAGAATCAAAACCGTATATATTGAACCCCTTATTGTTCAGGTAATTTTTTTTTTTTTCTTTTTGATAGCGTTCATTTAATGAAAGCAATACGAAACAATTGGATTAATCAGACTGGCCCAAATCAAAATATATATTTTCCTGATCCTTAAGATAAGAAAATTATGTTTGCTAATTTAAATTTTTTGAAAGATATTTATGAAAAAAAAAAAAAAAAAATTTGGTGATAAAAATCGCACCAAAACTATCACAAAACATTTTGTACCCAAATTCCATTGAAAGGCAGAATGTTATCTATGCTCTCAATTTGTTTCATCCTACAAACTGTGCTACTTTAGATATAAATGAAAAAAATCCTGACGATAATGTATCTAATACAAAAATATTTATCGATTTTATTTACAAATGGTGGAGAGTCATGAATGTAAAAAACCCTTCAAAAGGCATACACTTAAATGATGAAATGTCATTTCCAACAAAATCTACAGAGGATGAAAATTTTGTATTTTTGAATAAATTTAATGAATGGTTAACTGAATGGGATAAGTTATATAATTTAAAAGCTGACCAAAAGAAAATTATAGGAATTCCCACTAAGGGTGGACTTTTATCCAAAGAAAGATTTTTTGCACTAAAATTCACTACAAATAATAGAAATTATTAGATATGTTTTAGAAACAATAGGGGCAAGCTATATTTTGTTAGGAAAATTCCAAACAGACAGCCTTGAAGCTCGTTTTGGCCAATACCGGCAAATGAATGGGGGCAATTTTAATATTTCCTGTATGCAGGTAATGGAATCCAAATCCAAATTAAAAATTCTAAGTTTAATTAGCATGTATTCCGAAAACTAGTTGGCATAGATGGACTCTGCTCAGTTCCCCACCATATTTATGGTATAAATTTCTAGTGCGAGACATATTATAATCATGTTAAAAGAAATGAATTTGACCAAAGCTTGATACAGTGACAGAATGAAATCCCCACCTAATAGGCTATCCATCGTTCACTTCGATATATTTATCTTATTCTAATCTATTAATTTATTTTATCAGGGTCAATTCCTTTGTTTAGTTTTCATGCTACTATTTCCAATGCAATAATCCTCAAAATTCCTGTTTATATGAAAAATTTTCAATTTCACTATGTTGATAAAATCTTAAATTACGAATAACTTACGAAATTTTCTATTAGAATATTTGTAGTCAATCCTGTTCAAACAAGTATCATAAATGTTATTTTGAAGTTGTCTGATATATTTATGACCCTCAAAATGGATGTTTATGCTCAATTTTGCCCTATTCTGCCATGTTAAGTAAATCGTAAATTCCAAATAACTTACAAATTATTTAAATTGGAAAAATCATAGTGTATGATATTCATGCCAGTATCCTAAATAATATTTCAAAAGTGGTTCGACATCTTTACGATGAAAATATCCCTCAAGATTGATGTTTATGTGAAATTTTGCCCTATTCTGCCATGTTAAGAAATTCGTAAATTCCATATAACTTGCGAAACTGTCAAAGTAGCATGTTTATAGTTAGTGATGTTCATTCTGAATTCAAAACTGATATTTTTAAACTGTCTTGACAGCTTTGCAGTAAAAATTTTCTACTTAATGGACGTTTAAGTGTTTTGAAAATCGTAAATTTCTAATAACTTACGAAGTTTTTTAATTCGAATGTTGTAAATGAATAGGGTTCTTGCCAGTGTCGAAAGTAATATTTTAAAACTGATCTGACTTCTCTGTGACTATTTGTTCTTGAGATATCGTGTACACAGACTAATAAACTCACTAACGGACTAACACACTAACAGACACCCTACAGACGGACACCATACAAATTTTGTCATTTTCGGATTCCTCACACCTGAAAACGTGTAAAAAAGTCAAAAAACCGAGGTCGAAAATTTTCATGATTACCTAAGTTACCCATACCTACAGTATAATGGGGAACTAAAAAAAAAAAAAAAAAAAAAAAAATGGAAAGTTTCAAATAAAAGATCTCAAGTACATATTTGCAGACGAAAAAAATGAAGAGATTGAAATTCCAAAAATATTTTATGACACTTTTAATAGTAATGATGATATTGAAATAAGTAATGAAATTTTATCTATATTAATATTCATAAGCAGTTACATTGCACATAAAGTATCTAATAAACTAAAATGTCATGATTGCATTACTTTGTTAGTTAAAGATAAAATATTAGATGTAAACTGTCCTGAAGATGTTTATAAATACTTGATGGTCATTGATAGAGGTCAGCTCAAATGGCCTCAGGATATATTAATTATTACTATAGTAAATGCATTTCAAATTTTCCAAAAACTGATTAATATAAAATATGAAGATTCTTTCTTAAAACAGCAAAATCCCAAAAATCTAATTATACAATTAACACTGGAAAAATCAGAAATATTAGGTATTGATTTTTCATGCAAATGTAAGTGTGGAAATGATTTATGTAATACAATTAAACAGTGCCTTTCAGGAATATCTAATATTCTCCTAAATGATTATACAAAAGTTAGAAATGATACAAAAAAATTTAGTGGCACCAAAAGAAAACTAACTATATTAGCCAATTCCTAATCTTTTATTATTATTATTTTTTTTTTTTTTTTTTTTTTCTGTGCAATTTTTAATTTTGTAATTTAAACATATTTGGTTTTCATTAGGTTTTATTGTAAGTTTAATCAATTAATTATAGCAATATTAAACTCTATTTTTTCAACTCCCTCCTCCGCAGACCAAAAGCTTCTTCTTTCAAAACTGGAAGACAGGGAATGCTGGGTTCGATCCCTGGACACGCTTTTAAACCTAGCCGTTTGAAGTTTTCTGAGGTTTTCTCTGATACTCAGGTGAATACGGGCTAGAACTTCTTAAAAATATCTTGATGGAAGGCATCCCCGCCTTAGGCCCAGGTCTCAATAATGACAACTGGCCTTAATCTGATCACTTGTTTTTTTTATTTTCATTATGTGTTGCTTTCATGAAAATACCTCAATACAAATAACTTATTCAAGTAAAAAAAAAAAAATAACTTATATTTCATAATTAATTTCAAGGAAGTAGTTAAATTACAAACAGGAAATAATTTGAAAGAACTATTAAAAAAGAAATATATTTATTATATTTAAATGTATATATATATTAATATCAGATTCACATTCCATACATATATATTGGTGTGTTTATTTTTTTTATTCATTGTTTCATAGTATTTCAGTTTTATTTTATATTTTAATTAATAAAAAATAATAATAATAAAATTATTGATATGGTCTAATTAGCTAATTTAATTATATGTGTTTGAAATTATTGTTATTTTAGTTTTTGTAGTTCTTTCCCTCCAAAAAATAAAATATTTCTTGAAGTTTCTACGATTATTATTATTTTTTTTTTCATTGCCTTTAAATTGATATAAATATCTGAAAATTTTTTAGATTAAATAAATAAGAATTGTAAGTAAAAAAATTATTTCTGTTAAACACTGCAAGAAATGAACCAACGATTTTCAATTTTTATCTCTTTTGTTAAATATTTTTACAATTTTGTGATTTTTAGAAACGTTAATAACAATGTTGTTGAGCATTCTAATCAGATTCATGAATATTTACATAAAAAAATAAAATGTTAATAAATCATGTTAAATTTTCCAAACCATTTTATTACTTTTGTAGAAAAATTATAACATTTTCTCCTTTTAACAAAAATTGTTTTAAGATTAAAACGTGCATATGTATCTTCATTTTCTCGAATTTCTTTCTTAATATGTTTAATGTTTCAGATATTTGATAGTTACTTGACATAGAAACAAATATGCTATTAAAAATTCATTTTTACCCTTCAAAGAAATAGTCATTGATTCTTTAAATAGAACTTAAAAATTTCAAGTATTTTCTGTTATTTTGGTTCTAGTTTTTTATTCATGAATTTTAGTTTCAAAATACATATATATACTGCATATTAACATTTAATGCAAAAATATTTTTTGAAGAATAATTGAAATTAGTCTTATTTATGGGTAGTATTTTGCTTATAATTATTTATTGTCATGTAGATAAAGTTTAATTTCATAATTCGATGGAAAAACGAAATTAATGAATTATTATTTAATGGTTTTTGTGTTGGTACTGCATCTTGCAGATCAGATGCTTTCCTAATACCAGATCTCGTTTGTGACGTCACCAATTCTAGGAGCCGGCCTGGTGGAAGAAGGGAGAAACGACGACTTCTCCAAAGGTCCCGGTACTCCCCCCTTAGACCTAGGACCCTAGAGCAGTCGGCTTTACTCCCAAACCCAACCCAACCTAACTTCACTGCATACTGCAAACAGAATGTAAAAATGTTGAATATCTTATGAAATAAGAGCAATTTTACTAATTAACTTTTAGTATGCATGTGCAAGCTTTTAAAAAGTTTCATTTGCATAATTTAATAGCTTTAGGAGCCGCTCAGCCGCTTCACTTACCGTTGCTGAAAGCCCAAGGCAATGTTATTCTATGGGAAAATTTGTTTACTTATAACTTATTAACTAATAAACATTTTAAAATTCTGTTTTCACTTTCAGAAAATTCACAACCGTTAAATTGATGGATGTTTTTTAAAAAAGGATTTTTTTAATTTTAAATATTTTACTTTGAAGCTGTGAAATACAACTTTTCAGTATATGAAATTTTTCATTTTACAGTTTCAAAATAAAATATTAAAAATTTTAAAAATGTGTTAAAAAAAAGAAGAAAAAAAAAAAAAATCCATCAATTTAACAGTTGTGATTTTTCTGAATGTAAAAACAGAATTTAAAAATGGTGTATTTGTTAAGTAAGAAAAATTTCCCGTGGAAAAACATTGGCTTGGGCTTCAGGCGACAGTAAGTGAAGCAGACCCTTAAAGCATTAATTAAGTTACTGATATGAAAATCCCAAACAAATATCCTGTGAATTCAAAAAGTAGTGGAGGATAGAAAAACAGAACTTCAGATCAAAAAAAGAAAGGAGGTTTTATCAATATTTATTTAAAATCAATGAAATCTATATTACAATTGATTGAATCAAAGTAAAAATGTGAGTAAAACCCCTTATAGTTTAGCTGTTATTTTGAGAGGAATTAAATATTTCATTCTGCTGCCAACAACTTTCTGAATTTATATGATATTTATTTTGGTTTTCATGTAAGTAGTTCAATACTTTTGGCTGTTAAATTATGCAAATATTTTAAGCATTACGAAGGAGACATCGTATTTTATGAAAATGCAGCATTCTTTTAAACCATCTGTTTAAAGAGAAATTGTTTAGAGACTATTCGATATTTTTTTGTCGGCACCTATGACAAATATAAAATATTGTAGTAGAACCTCAATTATCCAAACTAACTAATATTGACCATCTTTCAGAAAATAAAAATTTTTGGATAATCGAGAATGCTTCAATTTTAAAATTAAGAACAGAAATTTCTTACTATAGTAACAAGTGCTTGATAAAAATAAAGCAATAGGAAAGTAGAAACAAGAATAAATTATCTGAATTTTAATTTTGAAATTAAGTACCTTTTTACATATTTCACAAAGATTTGTTTTTTGCCATTTTAATTGTTTTTGCTGGGCAGCTCTATCACAAAGTTTTTTTTTTTTTAAATACTTTTAGTTCAGAAGTATCGCAGTTTTTCTGCTGCTCCAGGCTTGCTAGACTTTTTGTAAAACATTCAAAAGCTTCAGAATTGCTAATTTGCTCATTTTCATTTGCCCCAAATTGTTGTCCTTCTTTGCTTTGATCAAATCATGCTCCTCAGATATTGTCAATGATTCCTTCATCTTAGAAAGAGGGATGCAAAATATTTATTTGTACTAGTGGTTTGTAAAAGACTGCTTGCACAGAAAGAATGATTTTTTTTTTTTTTTTTTTTAAGCTTTAGAAATACATTCTAAGACAAAAAGAAGAAAAAAAATGACACACCAAGAAGCAGTTACCCGAATAGGACAAAAATTGGTAGATGCAATCTGTATGTAGAGAAAAACAAGTGATTACAGTTTAAAAAAATTTGGACGATTTAATCAAGAGAAATGGCCTCACAAAGTAAACAAGTCAATAACGCATTGGTCCACTTCTGATCTTTATGTAAGCAATTATTCTGCGTGGCATTAATTGATAGAGTTTGTAAATGTGCTCCTGCGAGATATCATGCCATATTCTGCCCAATTAGGGCTTTAGATTGGCAAAATCCCAAGCTGGTTGTAGGTTCCTTTTCAGGATGCTTCAAACTCCCTTAGTGGGAGAGAGATCCGGCAACTTTACTGGCCAAAAAAATTTTAGACAAGCAGGAAAACAAGCAGTAAAAACTATCTCTGTGCATCGGTGAGCATTATCATGCTGAAATATACAATCAGGATTGTGTGATATGAAAGGAAACACAACGGGACGTAGAATGTCGTCGATGTACCACTGTGCTGTAAAAATGCCACGGATGACAACCAAAGGGGTTCTGCTATGAAATGAAATGACATTCCAAACCTTCACTCCTGATTGTCGGGCCGTATAGCTGGCGGCAGTCAAGGTAGAATCCCCTCTTTTTTCGGGGCGTCTCCACACACGTCTTTGCTGTTCATCCGGGCTCAAATCGCAGTGGAACTCATCACTGAAGACAATTCTCCTCCATTCAGTGACATTTCAATTTGAACGGTCCTGATATCACTGCAAACGTGCTTGTCATTATACAGAGCTTAATAGCAGTCCTCACAAGGGGCTCCATGAGCTCAACCCCATTTCTCTGTGCTGCCTGTTAATGGTCTTTGAAGTCACTGAAGTACCAGCTCCATGTGAATTTTCAGATGAATTGGAGCTTTGATTACAGATCTGACGATTCATTGGTTCTCACGTTCTGTCCTCTCTGTAGGCAGACCGCTTCCTCCCTGACACTGTGTTCAGCCTTAGTTCATCCATTCCTGTCAGTATCATCTAATAATGGCATCGTTCCTATCCAATTGTCAAACAATTCACAGATTAGACCAACTGGCTTCTTTGAGTCCAACTACACACCTCTCTCAAATGTAGACATCTGCGCATATTGTTTGCACACCTGTATGCGAGGCATAGTTACTGTCTACCTGAATAGACTGAATAAAATTTTTGAAGAATTTATGACCTGGAATCAAAACTTTTCATTTTTAATATTTTGCCAATTGCTCAGTTAAGATGTGCTGTAGCGTCGCATGCTCATTTGATGATAGCCAAACTTTAAAATTTTGCATTTTCCATCTAAACCTGTATGCAAGTGAATTTGTGTACAGTTTGCATTACTCCTTCTTGGTGCATCGTGTTTCTTTTTTTTTTTTTTTTTTTGTCTTAGAGTGTATATTTTATACATGAGGATGTCAGCAAATTTTGCACACAAGGAAATTGATAATAGTAGTAATAATAATAATAACAATAATAAGAAAATAGTTAGCTGTCGATTTTGGATAGTAGAGGTTTTACTGCATTTATTTTTATAGCAGATTTAACTGGATCTAGATAAGATATTCACTTGTAGATAAGATATTGCTTAAATATTATTATTTTGATTTCTTTAAAACTGAATTTCAGAATAAAAATGACGACAAAGTAACATTGTTGGATCTTCAAAAAATGTGTCAGAAGTTTAGACTATCTGTTCCATTGCATGTACTTGAAAAACTGCTGGAAAAATGTGACATAATTGATGAAGATGGAGCACTCAGTTTTGAAGAGTTTCTGCATTCCTTAAATTGGAAAGATTTACTTCCAGAAAACCGTAACTTCAAAAGTATACTGAGCTTTTAAATTTATTCTTTAAGTGTTTTAAGTAATATGACAGTGTAATAAGTGAATAAACATGACTTACAAAGATGTGATCTATTTTAAATAAATAAATGCAACTTGTGTTTATTTATTTTCAATGAAATATGTGGATTACTAAAAATAAATATCAAAGTACTTCTGTGATTCATCCAGAAAGGAGGAGGTATTTTTTTTTTTTTTTTTTTTTTTTTTAAATATCTGTTAGATTTTACAATACAAATATAATACTTTTCATTTTATAAAATTTATTTCAAAATCCTTTACTACTATTATTATTAGCTAACAGTCAGTTTTATTTCAAATGAATCTGTTGCTGAAATTGTTATTAAAGTGAGGTTTATATATATTTAGTTACAACAGATTAAATTCCTTTTTCTGTCACAGTTGGGTTGTTGCAGTGAAAGTAGATTTACAGTGAAAGTGAAAATAAGTGTCATTTCCATTCATTTACACTAAGGTTGACTTTGGCGACAAACTTGACAACTTGGGAATAGATTTGGCAGAAAATGGTTTTTCAGGACTCTCGAAGTTTCAAAAAGCTATGATGAATAGAAGCTTCTTTCTGAAAATTACTATTAGATTCTAAAATGGAATTCCTAAAAACTGCTAAATTACAGTTGTCAAAGACTATAAATAGCAATGGATCCCCAATCAAGAGTCAGTGTGTGTTCAAAGAGCTATTCTGAGTGATTCACCTTTGGTTTGTGAATCGGCAAAATTTCTGCTCTATGGAATATTTAATGCTGCTTGCTGTACTCTTGTGGAACAAGTGACTGTTTTCTCTGATCATTTCCAAAACATACATCAAATAGTGACTTTTGTGATACATGTGACAACTATATTGGAGTACCTTGAGGATATTCCTTGAATTAACAGTTCTATTGGACTGTTTGAAGAAGATTCATTTAAATAACAGTTTTATTGAACTGTTTTGAGAAATTACACTGAATAAAGCACATACATTGACTAGAACCTGCCTCTTTCATACGAACTACTTTCTTCACACACAAAAGTCAATAATTTTCATAACAATATATAGAGTAAATACTCTAGTAGTAAATGTTTCGGTATAGGATAAATGCTGACATTTGCTCAGTTTGCAAATTTAAATTCTGAAAACAAGCTTTCTAATTCCAGCATAGGTTTGAGCAGCATTCATGGTTTGTATTATACTTCTTAACATAGACATTTATTTCAAATAAAAACTTTCTAAAGCAATTTTGAACTGTTTTTAAAAATACTTTGTAAAAGTTCAAATCTTATCCTCTACTCTAATAATATGTTTATAGAAATGTAGAGTAAGAAAAGAAGTGTAAGTGTCACATCAGATTATTTATATATATATATTTTTTTTATCTGAAGACAGATTAAAAATGCAGTATAAAATTCCTCTATAAGAAATGTAGTTAAACTCTACTACTGAATTAAGGAGTTTTGAAAAATCAGGATCTCAGGATTCTAATCTTGTCGTGTAAGTTTTAATCGGACCTTGCTAGATTAGCTTTCTCTTAATTATAAATTTGACTCTGATTTTTTTTTTTTTTTTTTATCATTTATATATGTATACATAGATGCCAAATCTTCCGATTTCGGCTGGAGACTTAATACCAGAAAGTTTCTTCTACAATTTTCTGTTTAATCTTTGAAAATACATGTACTTCTATTAAGAAATTGTGGTGACAAATCTGATTTTAAAGTTCAAAATGTTGGTAAGTATGTTGTATGTACAGATTTGGCAAAAAAAAAAGGCTTCAGATATATCTTTTTCTTTTTTCTGCTGTTTGTATTAGTTTATAAAATCTAAAAAATGGGGTTAATTTAATAAAATTTCTTAATGCATTTATTTTCTATTATTAAAATTTGGCATATGTCAACATTACAAGAATAATTAGGGAAAAAATCTGGAGTGACTAGGTTTTGGGTGTCGCTATTATCATTTTTTACATATTTATGCTCATTAGACCAGGGAGTACAGCTTAAATAGATTCTGAAACACTCACTCTGTAAACTCTCTTTTATGTCATTATGATGTATGTATATACTTGCTCTTACAGCAAAATTGGTAAGTGCCTGATTTGTTAAGTCAATTTTATGTCTTTTGACCACACTCTGTCCAAAAAGAATGTATAATATGTTCTACACATATATGTTCTCTTATAGGTAATGGTAATCGGTTACTTTGTTCCATACTACCTTTGGTAATAGGTTCTTGTAGCATATTATTTTTATAACCTATTACTCTTTAGTTTATATATGGCGAATGTCTTTCTAATCCTTTCGGAGTATACAATATATATGTGTGTCCTGCACAGTCGATGCGGTTCATGTTTTTAAGTCCCAATACTTTCGAAGAGTAACCTTCTATTTATTTAACCCTAGAATTTCTTCAATTTAAAAAAAAAAAAAACTCTGATATGAAATATTGGTAGAATATTGGTAGAGTCAAGGTTTTACACAAACGCTCGTTCCAATCATGTAAGCATAAAGTTCTGTTAAATCAGTCCATTTAAATACGAAAACAGAATATTTCAAATAATATCAAGAAACACGTACACGAGTGCCGTTTCCTGAAAAAAAAAAATTATAATAATTCTCATATTATAAGCCATATATGTAATTAATAAATAATTACAGAGATGGAACACGGGCGCAGAATTCATACACCTATCAATGTAAGAAAATTTTCTACTTCTTAAATCAACGATATTATAGGCAGAGAAATTTCTTAAAAAGATTCCGGTATGAATTCTGTGCCCGTGTTCCATCCCTGTAATTAAATAATAATAAAAAATTTTTAAAAAACATCTTTAAGGCATCCCAAATTTTAAACTACAAAGTAATTGTCTCTTTTGATTTTCCGAAGAACTTGAACATTCCAGATTGACAAGGAAATTAATATTTTTCAATCATACTTAGCAAACAGTCATTATAAAAAACAGCAGCATATATAAGTGGAATATATATTTCTTTATAGCAAACAGTCATTTTGAATATATTTTCTGAAATTAGAAACGCTCGTTTTAAAATACAAACTTTGCTTACAAAAACTGTATAAAATGATTTATTTTCTCTTAACCTATGACCATAATTAACTATTCTTAATACTTTTACTCCTTTTAAATCATTAAAAAGAGTCTCAAGAAAAAAAATCAGATTTTAAAAAAATAAAAAATAAATAAATATTCAATTTTTTTATATTATTCTTGATTAAACTCAAACAATATTCTAAATAAAATCACAATAAATAGATGCTGGTGAACACTATCACTATACCGTAAAGCAATTTTAAATATAAACAAACACTGCTTCCTTTCCCTTATCACACATTGAAATCAGGCAGATCTGCAGCATTAATTAAAAATCATCCTAACCCATAAACACTCTTGTCATTTCCCCCCTCTCGTAAGCATTCCTGTCAAACAAGCAAAACTGCAACACAAACGATTTTATTCATCCATGAAAAATAATCAACGCCAAATAAACATTTCTAAGCTAATATTGATGGTTTCAATATTAGCACATTATTTATGTCTGACATTAAAATTGACTTGGTTATTAAAATTATGTAGATTAATACCCCTATTCGGTTAATACATTCGAGATTAATTAATATATTTAAGATAATACTAGAGAGCTCAGCTGTATGGCAATCAAAAGTATTATTTGAGCGTATTATGTGACTGGAATACAGTACCCGCCGCTTTATAAAATCACTGGTTAATAAAATCAGCCGCTTAATCTGATCAAATTGCTGAGTCCGGAATCAAATCAATAGAAACCGCCGCTTAATAAAATCAGCATCGCCGGTTAATAAACTAAAAAAAAATCTCTTCAACAGTAAAAATGATCATGTATGTAAGCTAAACAGCGAATTATATTTTCTCACCGGATTTTTGAAATGAAAAAAAGAAACAAAACATAGCAAGCCATCACATTATTACTCTTTGTCAAAAATTTTAGGCCTCAAAAGAAAAAAAAAAAACTTCCAGCCATGTATTTTTGTTATGAATTCAAGGAATGAATTCGCCAAATAATTGGCCAATGAGTATTTTTTTCTGTCTTTAAATATTCAAATAGAGTTTCTAGTTCTTATTTTGAAGCAACTTAGCTGCAAAATATGCAAGCGGAATTTTTTTTATTTTGAAGGTAAAGCGTAAAAGTTTGGTAAGGTATGATAGTTTTTTTCTAATGTATAGTCAAAGGAAGGCGACATCAAAGAATGAAATTTCTCAATTTGCTTCATGTAAATATAAGAATAAAGATGATATTAGTGCCTAAATTGTGCCAAACGGAAGAGTGAACCGCAAGCGAAAATGAATAGGAAAAGCAAAAGTCACCAACGCAGCACTTCTAGATAAGTACAAGAATGCCAGGTCAAGGAAAATTTCCATCTTTTACGTAATTTTGCCCTTAAAAGCTGAAAATTTTACAGGAATGATAAGTAACGAAAACTCCATTTGTACGGATGGCCAGTTGATACATGGAAGGGCGAAGAATTTCTTTCAATATTTAGATAACGAATACTCTTTTATTGAGTTCGGACATGTTAGCCGGATATAAAAATCAACCGCTTAATAAAATCATTTTGATGAAAACAAACGTGATTATATAAAGCGGCGGCTACTGTATTACTTTTTTAACCTGTGGAATGTTGGAGAGAAATTACTGACGGATAACATCACTCAATAGATCATTTCACCAAATAAAATATTTTTCACGCTGCGTAAATATTCCAGATATCTATTGGTGTTCTTTTGGCAAATCGCCAGACGTTCCTCGCCTGTTTCTCATGAAAAGGTAAAGTTGACAGTATTATTTATTTAATAGGATATTTTTAGTAGTATATTACATTGCAAATAGGTTACAATGCTGTAATAATAATATTTAACTTATTACATGAAATAATGCACATCTCTAGTGTGGCCCCACGAGTGGCAGAAAAGTTCTGCTGTCAAAGCTGGTAGACAGATGGTATGGGGTAAACTTAAGCTGTGCATGTTGCCTTAACTGTTCAGAGTTTTATATGATTTTATTATTGAGATTATGGGCTAAGAACCTTTCAAAGTAGATTATTTGCTAACATTTTAAGCATTTTCCTTCTCCCTTTTTTTTTTCTAGATATAAAATATGCTAATGATTGGAAAGAGGGCATAAATAATCCATCAGAAATTGTAACAGAGAATTACCGAACGACTACATCTTTCATTGGTGATCATAAACATACAGGTTTGTTACTTTACACAAGTTTTAATATATACTTATTTTAATTACAATTATAAAATATCGCAAAAGCTAGAAAAAACTTAGAGCAATAGTGGAAAAAAATAGCAATCAAACATTGCACTGGGAAAGTGATTTTAGTGCCTAAAAATTACGACCTACTTCTGCTTATATTTGGGTCACTGATTCCAAAAATGTTATCAGTTTTGCCCCATCAGCTCTATTTTTATAGCTTATCCACATTATATGCCAGCATAACCTTGCTGTTAGCAAAGTGAAAATCAGTCCAAATGACTGTACAGATAGTGTAAATTTATTATCATGTTACAATAAAGTCCACAAAAAGTAGTGAGCTTATGCTCCACTAGTTCTTCATTTGGTTAGGAGCCTTATAGTTTCCAAGGAAATTCTTCACTACCATGCAGAATGACGACAATGCAGCTACCTCAGTGTCATTCACTGAGTTTAATTATAGTTTAATAATAATAGCAATAATGTTAATTATGATATCTCATAAACTAAAGTTGCTAGGACAAAATCGATGGCATTTTCAGAATTAGCCACACCAAAATACTCATCAGTTCGAAGATTTTAGGCATCATGTAAAAAAATTTGCTACCCAGTATTATTATTTATAAAATCAAGAGGTATGCATTGATTGTTAACACTTTCCAATGATATGTATTTGTTGTATCGTATAAATTTCAATGTTCTTTGCCTACATTATCAAACAATGGACAGACAGAAGGACTGAAAGGCATACAGATTTACTAATTGAATTGATAATCACTCTTAAACATTGTTGGAAATGAAGAAAACAAAGAAAATGCAGCACAGACTCTTATTGCAATCTCTAATGTAACTGATTATTTTAGTGTAGCCCTGTAAATATGAAGGTTAATCATATTACATTCTATACAAAAATTATTTTAGCAGATTAACAATAAATGTCAATTTCTTTGTGATTTTTGCAGTAGAAAGTTATTTAAGTGTGATTTATAAAAATATCTGCCCTAAAACATAATGCATTGACACTTTTTGGGGGCGTTCCTGTAAACAAACCAGTTGTACAAGACCTATTGAAGCCATTTTAAATAGGAAACATTCCATAGTGAACATGAATAACGTATATAATTTTTGAGAAATTCTGAAAATATTGATTGACGTTGGGGATGGACACACAGACACATACACAAACTGAAATCATATTCACACTTAAAAATTGTTAGAAAATGTTAAAAATGTTTAACATTTAAATTTCGTTCCAATAAATTTCCAATAATATGGCCCTGTAAATCTTATTGCTAATCATACTATATTCTATAGAAAACATTCTTTTGTGCATATGAATAACATATTTCAATTTCATTCAGATTTGTGCAAAGTAATGTTATTAAAATATGGTATATAGAAATACTTCTCGTGGAATACAATGCTTTAGAATATTTTCAAGTGTCCCTGTACACAAACCAGTAGAGGTACTCTTTCCATTTTCAATAGGGAACATCTGGTAGTGAACTTAAATAACATATCAGTTTCAAGAAGTTCCATGAATATTTATGGGGGACGGACAGACAGACAAATTGAAGTCTTCAACCTTGGAAAGTGTTAATGAATCTTTCATGATTATGAAATGTATAAATCATGCCAAAAGAAACAGATTTGATTTCTACTCCTTTAACAGATTGTTGTAATTTGATGAAGAATTCTCTCCTTCCTTCCAAATTCAAAGAATTTATTATTTTTGCTTTAATGTTCTATAAAAGTTTTTATTTTAATATAAAGTCATTATTATTATAATTATTTTATAATAGTTTAGCTCATATAAAACAATTTTCTTCTAAAAATACATAAAATTTAAAATTAATTTAAGATGGGTGGGTGGGTGGGGGGGACTTGAATGATTTAAGGCTAGATATAATTTATTGAAAAAAGGGGTTTTTTAGGGGTAATATTTTTAAATCAAGTCTTTTATATGATTACATTTTTTGAGGCCCCATAAATCTGAAAATAAGGTTTTTGGCAATTGATCTATGTGCGAGTCTGTTATCAGTATAACTCGAGAACAAATATTAGCAGAAAATCCAAACATGATATTCTAAATTTGTATCATATGTCAATGTTACTGGAAACTTATTATTGAAATCAAATGATCTACGTATGAGAATGTACAATAAAATTCAAATCCATCATAAGCAAAACCCACCAGCAGCAGAGAAGTTCTACTTTCCTCTTTACTGCAAATGTTCGTGTTTTTGTACTTTTTACCTCTGTAGCTCCTCAGGTCAGAAGACATTTAACGGTTAAAATAATCATCGTTCCTCTCGTGGTAGGTAAAAGGTATCGGGGTAAGTTGGTAGGTGAGAGGTATCGGGTTTAATAACACTGCTCTGCAGAAGAAAAAAAAAATCAAGATCTGATACAATTCTTGCAGATTCTTATGTAAAATGACCTTCTGAATCCGAATATGACCACCATTTTGCCCAATCACCCACCGTTTTCTAGATACACCCCTTCCCTCATTTTTATCATTTTTTTTTTTTATTTTATACCCATCAGTTTGATTTGGAGAGGAACGATGATTATTTTAACCGTTAAATGTCTTCTGACCTGAGGAGCTACAGAGGTAAAAAGTTCAAAAACACGAACATTTGCAGTAAAGAGGAAATTTGAGGGGATTTGTGCCCAGAAAACATAAGAAAACCAATAAAACAATCAGTTTCTGTTTTTTTTTTTCCCTCAATATTTCTCTTATTTTTTACATATTCCAGCTTCTAGTTTGCCATTTTCTTACTAAAACACCCCAAATAATAAAAAGTATACAGTGAAATTTTTTTCAAAATGTTGGTGAGTGGAGTAAAGTCTCAAAACCCTCGCAAGAAAGTTTGACTGATTCACTGTATGACATTTTCTTTCAATAACTCCCACATTAAATGTTTTAGGCAGTAAAACATGAACAGTAAAATATCCTCCTTTGACACATGTTAAATATCACCACCGTCGAGAACACCATAAAGTTCACTCTCTTATTGCAAAACGTGTACTAAAGGTCGATAACGACTGACGGACAACTACAATGATAAGAGCAATGATCTTTAACACGTATCAAAGCAGGAGATTTTACTGTTCATGTTTTACTGTCCAAAACATTTAATGTTGGAGTTATTGAAAGTAAACGTGTCATACAGTGAATCTGTCAAACTTTCTTGCGAGGGCTTTGAGACTTTACTCCACTCACCAACATTTTGAAAAAGTTTTCACTGTATAATTTTTGTTATTTGGGGTGTTTTGGTAAGAAAGTGGCAAACTAGAAGCTGGAATATGTAAAAAATAAGAGACATATTGCGGGGAAAAAAAAAAAAAAAGAAGGAACAGAAACTGATTGTGTTTATTGTTTTTCTTTTTGTTTTCTGGGCACAAATCCCCTCAAATTTCCTCCTTACTACAAATGTTCGTGTTTTAGAACTTTCTACCTCTGTAGCTCCTCAGGTCAGAAGACATTTAACGGTTAAAATAATCATTGTTCCTCTCCAAATCAAACTGATGTGTATAAAATTAAAAAACAATGATAAAAATGAGGGAGGGGTGTATCTAGAAAACGGTGGGTGATTGGACAAAATGGGCGTCCTATTCGGATTCAGGAGGTCATTTTACATAAGAATATGCTGAAATGGTGTCAGAAGCAATTTTTTATGCTGAGCAGTGTAATAGGTTACAGCTGTCACATAGCCATTTGGCAATTTTCTGTGGTTTTTCTCTGAAATTGCCATGAATTCGGGATATATGACTGTTTAGGAAGAGAGAGATAATGATAGACGTACTACTGTACAGGCCCGTGCTGGCCCGGGGGGACAGGGGGACTTGTCCCCCTGCGCCCTCTGCCTGAGGTTTTCTTGGCGCCCTCAGTCACTTAAAAAAATTTTTGATAAATTATCCTCCGCAAAAAAGGAACGCGTTTTTAAAAGTGTAGAACAAGATCAGTTTTTATCTCCTTTTCACGAAAAAAGAAAAACAGTCGTTTTCTATGAAATTGAGATAAATACGCGTAAACAATTTCCTCAACTATTTTCTCTATAGAGCGCCCTTTCCTTTTTCATTCTTTTCAGGAAGTGAAGAGGAAGTGTGTAGTAACAGAAAAAGAAAGTGCCCTGGGCTATCTAGATCCCCAAACTATTCTCAGAATTTTCATTCTCGTATACTGTAGGCCGTAAAAATACTACTCCCCTTTTCACTAACCGGTCTGTGCACTAACCTCTTGTAAAAATGAAACAGATGAAAATCATAGGAATTAGGAATAACATTTGTATATCATCCAGTCATGAGTCATTAGTATAAGGCGCAGGAGAGGAAGAATTATAGAGGAAACGGGATACTATATTGCCTCTGGAAAATTAATTGCATGGATACTGAAAACGAAAAGTGTGAATGGATTAGTACAGTACTCAGGTTGGAGAAAATAAGGGTATTTTATTCTAATAAATTAAATGAAAAGGGCGCGAAAGCAATGTTAAGGGCGCCCTAAAAACGCTCTTAATTAAGCAATCAATTGTTTTAAAATTTTGATTATTTATATATCCAACCTTCTTACTATATGATGATGATGACAGTACAAGATAGCTCTAAATCTAAATTTTTATTAAAAATTTTCTATAAAGTATTACTGATAAATTTTCAACTATAATATTATATAGTACGGGAAACACAAACTACGACCAGCACAAAAATTGGTGAGAAGACCTGACATTCATTCTAATGATTACATTAGGAAGGGCGCAAAAACAGTGTTACGGGCGCACGAAAAACACGCATAATTTAATTATAAAAATATTCATAATTTTTACTATTCATATATATATATATATGTATATATATATATATATATTTTTTTTTTGTGTGTGTGTGTGAGTGAGTGTGTGTTATAATAAGGGATTAAGGGTCAAATATACAGAATCATGTGAAAGAGAAGGACATAGAACGCCTGCCCTTACAAATACGTTCAAGTTTAGGGGCTATACCAATTTTAAGGACGCTGTTTGGCACACCGAAGTTCAAGTAACTTCATTTTTATTTTTTACTTATATATATAACTCTCTTCTCTATTATGATATGAAAATATGGCACCAGTATAAATGCCCGCATGAAAATTGTAGTATGGGCGAATTAATTTATAACAACTTCAACAAGCTAAGCCCTATATCAATGTCATAACACCATGAAACATCTTTAATTTAACTATAAAAATTTATACAATTTTGATTAATTATTTTAAAAAAATTTCAAATTATGTGTTATTATGGGACTTACGCACCACGAAAAGGTCAAGAAAGTCCAAGAATCACATTTATCACGAAAGTCCAAGCGAAAAGGACGGCTTTACAAATAATTTCATAGGGCGTTGTAGCAAAGTTGTTTGGCGCTCCTCTAAAAACTCTATAATTTATATATATATCATATTAAAATGAACAGCCACACATTTAAATAATTAAAATGCTGTTGTTGGCGTAAATGGTTCTTTAATGTATTCAGGGCTTGCATCTATTACGCGAAGGAGAGCCCATTCCTTAAAATTCATATCTTGAAAAACCAACTTCAGACGAACAATTAATTAACTCGAAAATTCCCTTTTCTGTTCAAGCGGAAGCGGTCATGTGAGTTTTTATATAACATACTGAGCTACACAAAAGAAATTTATTTTGTGTTTTCTCTTTAAAAGTAAAACCATAAAAACAGTTTTTGCGATATGTCCCTCCCCTCCTTCCCTCCACAACTCAAATTGTTTGTTTAAATAGCGCTACTAGTTTGATTACGTGAACTTCCAAAATAATTTAAAAATATCACTTTCTTTAAAGGTTACTTAATATCGTTATATTACTTGAAACATAACTAATTTACCATTATATTTTTTAAATGCTGAAAAACATATTTACTGTAGAATATGATACGGTTAGAGTCACTCAAAAAATTCTGATATCTTTCAGGGTGCAAATGAAAATTGCTCGAAATGCAATTTAAATTGGATTTTTAATTTTTAAAACAAAATTTAAAAGTTAATGGTTATAAACAGTGTAACGGGTACGTACAGTTGGAATGTGTTTTATTATCTAAGAGACTCGTATGTTTTTCGTTTTTGTTTATTCTTGATCTGTTGTATTTTATCAAAGTTATTATTAACTTTATTATTTTAATTCTTATTATTTCTGAAATGTTTATATTTATTGAATTAAATATTATTTATTTATTTATTGTTAGTAGTATATATTTACTTATTTTAAACCTCTTTGTGATGCATCAATAACTGAGTGTCCAGGCTTAAAAATCGCCCACGCAGAAAGGCTCGGGCCAGGCTAAATAAATGTATATCTCTGAGGTACAGGACACCATGACCATAAATTTGGGAAAGGAATTAACACCAAAATGTATTATTAAAAACACTATTTCCATTTAGTACATTATGTTACTAATACTGTGTAAAAGTATCATAAAGTCATTCCTGCTAGTTGCGAAGAAACATGCAAAAAAGCTGTAAAAATAAAGTTGGAAAAAAAAAAATAATAAAAAAAAAATAAATAATAATAATAAAGTTGCTCTCCTGAAAAAGTACATTTTTGGACTGGTATCCTTTACGGCCTACAGTCATATAAACACACACTAATGTTTTATAATGTTTGTAATGCATTTTTATTAATCTTGGAATTTAAGTTTAGTCTCGAAGAAGTTTTAAATGGAGAACAGCTCTGAACAACAAGAGATGTTACGGCTAAAATCATAATCAACGATTAATAATGTGATTTCTTTTGATTAATATTTTCTTGCATTCCAAATCAAATTGCTTTAGAGCATAGCATATTTTAATAACTCCTAAGAAATTATCAGAAAACTATTAAGATTTATAATCTTCTTTATAATAAAAGACCAAGTTTTCTGGGTCAACTCTCGAAATTAACGTCATAGCGACAACAATGTATTGAAATAAAGAAATAAATATTTTATCTAGAGTTCACATGCATACATGATGCATTTCAAATGAATGAAATAATGAAAAGGAATAATTTAACAGAAAAATTACATCTAATTTTTTATTAATTAGTGAAAAACTTTTGTTTCGAATCAGCAGTAAAATCGATGTTTTACTGTATGCTAGGAAAAAAAATATATAAATTTCTAAGTAAAAATATTAATGGGTACGGATAGAAGAATATACATTTAATGATTAAGAGAAATATGTTAAATGATTTTTTCAAAAAATTAAAGTTGGGGGTAAAAGTTCATTTAATTGATGAAACATTAAGAAATGTATTTACATATTTTTCCTAGCCTTAAAATGTCTGAAAAAAAAAAAAAAAAAAAAAAAAAATCAGGATTCCTGGATCTTCGAATATTTGAGAAGAAATCATTTTCATTATCCCCCCCCCCCCCTGCCATCACAGAAAATGCTATAAACCCTCCCAGATTCCAGAATCGAAAGTATTTATTTCCATATGTTTCATGTGTCCACCACATGTCCTCTTTTACCTTTTAATAGATGAGCCCCGCTTTCAAACAGAACCCAGTTTGGCGATTGGCAAGCTATGATGCATTATATGCTTCAACTATATTTACTTGTTGTGCGATACCAGGGAAAGAAAAAGAAATGTCGCCAATATACAAAGAACGACATATGTATCCAGTGTCAAACAAAATTTGGCGTTAATTATTCTGCTCGACAGGGTAACCTTTTGAAGCAATTACCTCACCTCACCTTCAAAAGGAAGCATTTTTACTCGACTACGCTTACTTTTCTTACTACACGTACTAGCACGGAGTATTATTTAATTAAATAATACTCCGTGCGTACTAGTATTGTTAAATCGATTTTTTTTTCTTTTTTTTTTGCTAATTTAAAGGAAGATTTTTTTAAAAATTAAATGAGTTGATTTCTAGAATGGATCCCAATAAAAGGTAATATATATTATTCTCTAATATTATATGAATATACTTTGTATTTTAAGCAAAGTTTTTACTTCTCTCTTTCATTGTGGAATTCCCAACAATGCTAACTTTTCTTCATTTTTTTTTTTTTTTTATTGTTTATAGTGCAAGAGATAAAAAACCTATAGTGACTCCATTTTACTTTCCGAGCATTAAGTAATTAACTATAACTACTATTTAAACAAATTAAAACAAAAGAAGTCATTAAATAAACAAAAAATAAAAGTTTAATAGGTTGTTTGAGTATTGTTCCCTAAATAGTATGTTGTTTAATTTAACACTATTATTCTCTAAATATTTGTTCATGCAGGTCATAATGAAAATAATAAAGAATTTTTCGTTGTGTCCCTGTAAAAATCTACAGGTGCTAGATTCATCAAAACTGGTAACTTATAACGTGTATATAAATTTAAAGTTCAATAAAATGAGGCATGGAGAGAGACTCTATCACACTTTTAATAATATCAGTCCGTAGCCATAGTGAGATTTTTTTTTTTCCTGTTATAAAAGAAAGAAAAGAAAAGAAAAAATGACAGTGCCAGATTTACCAAAATCTATACATTCATGCTACGGTGACCTATAACATACTTATCAGCACTTAGCTCACTCGAACAAAGCGTTTACACGCTATCACTTACATACATTTTCGTAAAAATATAGCAAAAATATAAACTCTCGGGGAACTTTAAAACGTATAGATACACCGAAACTTAATGTCAAAGTTTCGTTATAATTACAAACTTTCCTTTTTTATGTATGTTCGGAAAGTAATATATATATATATATAAATGGGGTGTTTTTTATAAAGACGATATTATTTACGTACAATGCAGTGAAAGAAATCAATGCAATGCATGCATTAAGTGTGCGTTTAGAATAATTGTTGATTTTAACATGTACAGCCAATACACAGAACTTTATAAAGTCTATAATTATTTATTAACTATTCCATTAACACAAGTCAGCCGCGAAAGAGTTTTTTCTAAATTAAAGCTTATAAAAACTAGATTAAGAGCCTGTATGAAAATGATGAGCCTGTATGCCTCTCGAGGCATTTATTTTGATGAGTACAGAGAGAGAGACATTTTAAACTCTATTGAACATGATTTCGTAATCAACAAACTCAGCGAAGGAAGCTCTGAAATGAGGCAACTTCTTGTTTTATAATTGAAGAATCAAAACGTAATATATATTTCTAAATGTAATTACATTTCTAATTATATTTAAAAATATATATTACATTTTGATTGTATTATTGTACAGTAACATATTTTTTTTATACGTAAATAACTTTTTAAAAATTATAAGATGTTCGTTTTAAAATTCTCTATTGACATTTTTGTTCTGATGGTGCTTAAAGTTTAAAAATTAATAATTATATTTTTTCAAAACGTCCATTATGGAAAAAAAAAAGAAAAAGAAATCTGAATACAATAAGAAAAATCATGTTTTAATTTAACATTTAAAGTCATGTGTATCTTCACCTATCTGAATAATACATTCTTAATACCATTTCTCATTTAGTTTTCTTTTCTAAAATTGTGTGAATTTTTGCTTTATTTCTAAAGTTAATTTTTCTGACTATTTGAATTATTATGAGTGTAAAAATTTTACTTATATTAAAGTTATATGAAATTCAGTTAACGATTTTATAACGAACATACTACCCAACTTTAATGTTCATATCTTCAAAAAGTATACTCAAAAGCAGAAAGCGGGAAAGCAGTTTGTCCTTTTAACTTTCTACGTCAGTAAATAAATAAATTTATGTATGTATGTATTTATAATTTCATTTACTTATTAATAAACATTTTTTCTTTTATATCATGTGTTAATTTATAGCATTTCTTTTCAATTTAGAGTTATGAAATGAATTCTTTTTTATATTAAAAAGGAAAAAAAAAAAAAATTGAAATTCTTTTAAGAATTATATTTACTTTTAATATACACATGAAAGTATGATACTTAATTTTATTTAAAATACAGAAACCGTATGGTGTAATTATTCAGTTTGAAATTACATGATTAATCATTACGTAATTAAGAATTTTATATGAACTTTATTAATTGTATTTATTGGTTTTTCTTTATTTTCTCAAGAACTTTAAGAGTGTTTTCCTGTCTAATTTCACATCCTCCTTCCTAAGTTAATTCTATTGGATTGTTGTTGCTTCGTTTTCTGTGGTTTTCTCGAGAAATAGAAATTTAAAAATAAATTCAAAGATGCAATTGCTTAATTTGTCGTTGTTTACATTAATTTACAAAATAGCTTTCAGTATTCTTTTTTTTTTTTCATGATTAAATCTAAAAGTCATTAAACTGTTTCTCAGTTTCATCCAAAAGTGTTATAATATTTTTAATGTGTGTTCTAGAGTAAAAATTGACGAATTTAAATGAAGTTATCCAGAAAATAATCTACCTATCTATGTAAATATATATATACACATGTATTTAATGCTATAATATCAATAAGCGAAGGTGGTTTTATTCTGTTGGATTAAAAGGAGGGATTTAGCGAGAAAAACAGGTGAAAACTGATTGACCAACGATCTTGATATGTTTTATTAATTCAAAGTAATCAAATTCATTATTCTAATTTTAAATCAAAAACTAAAATTTGATTGAATATTTTTTCAATCAAATATTTGTTATAAAAGATTAGAGTACGAGAAACAAGAGTAAAATAGCTTGGGAAAATTTTTTAGAATAAAAAAAAAAAAAATAATAATAATCTTAAATTTTAAAATAGATGACTTTTTTTTTTTTTTATTACTGAGATAATGCGAAAATATTCATTTTATTACGTAGAACAACACTTCTTACAAAACCAAACATTTTTCCATTTCTATAAAAGAAAACTACCCACAGCTTCTTATTTAAGTTTCTTAACAAATTATCTAAATAAGATCCTTAAGCATTTCATTCATCCGTGTTTATAATTATTGTTAGCACGAAATTAACTGGGATAAATTTACTTTTGTGTTTTGGCTGTTAATACTATAATAGCATCTAAAGTCGTAACACATTAAATTAAAATTTTAACTAACAATACAAATATCCTGGTGTGAAGTTTATACACACCACACCACACTAAAAATTTTTATAAGCTTCGCTGCATCGAACACTGATTTACTAGAGACAGTGGTAAATATCTAAGTAAACACTTTCTTATCTAGCACGTAAGAAATAACCCACCAACATGCATATTTATTTTACAACTGTATTTTAAAAATGTATTAAAAAGAAATGCTTTGCGCAAGTTGTTTAATTGTTTTGAAGCATTACTAATTTTTACCAGGTTTTTAATAACTTCGATTCTTGCTTGTTTGACCAAAAAAAAAAAAAAATCTTGCAATCGATTTTTAACTAACTTCTCGACTAGCTAGACATTTGAAACTTTCAGAATAGCTCAGAACACGGGGGCAATGCATTTTTTAAATACTTTTAGCCAACTGTTTCGGCACTCCGCTGCCTTCGGTAGCATTTATATGATTCAACAATCATATAACTTCCCTACTAGCTAAACTTTTGAAACTTTAAGAATAGCCCAGATCACGGTGACAATGTGTTTTTTAATACTTTTAGCCAATTATTTCGGCTTTCCGCTGCTTTCAGTAGCGTTTATATGATTCAGCAGAAAGTTTAAAAACATGGTACATAAAACTTTTTTTTTTTTTTTTTTAATCTTGTAATTATTATAAACTTTTTTTTTTTTTCATAAATTATTTTATAAATTTACAACTGGGGTGCCATTTTTAAAAAGCTAGATTAAACTAAGGATATATATTATTTATTCATACATGGTTCGGCTCAGCACAGAAGGCGCCCTCGTGACCCCCTATCCACCGCCCTCTAAGGTACCCAGCACGGGCCTGCTACTGTATATATTAAAATTGTACCTAGTTCATTATTTGGGAAAATTAACTAACAAATTAGTTCTGTTATAATTTGTATTAGTTGATTTTTCATATGTTTGATGTGATATGTGATGATGACTGTATATAGCATTAAAAAGAAAAAAAATATACCCTTATGTTTTTTTATTACTATTATTATTATTTCAAATTTTGAACTAGTTTGTTCAAATGAACTAGAAAATTTATTATCTAGGCCAATAATAGTCATTACTTTAATATATTTAAAAAAAAAAAAAAACCTTTTCAGCAGATTTAGCCTTAGTTTTATAATCTATATGCAGTGCTTATATATATATATATATATATATATATTTTTTTTTTCCCTTATTCATAATATACAATTGGTTCTGTGAAATTTGCAATAGTTGGGACCAAGGCTTTTGTAGCTATAGAATTTTGTGAATAATAGATTATTCCTTTGTTATCTCTTCTTGTTAGAGTATAAATTTGCAATGTTAATGTGAAAATTAAAATGCGAATTATATATAAAAAAAAAAGTAATTTAATTATTCAAAACATACTTAAAACAAAATTTTGCATAAAAATTAATAAATGAAATTAACAATAAATAGAATAATAATAAAAAAAAAAATACCAATCCATCAGCATTTATTTTAAATGCAGTTAAATTAATGGTAAAATATAAAAATCAGCAATCACATATGAAAACTGAAATCTAACAGAAACTATAGTATAAAAGACAATTCAGATTGAATATACATAACAGTTTACTAGTTATGAATTAGCTAACTTTAATGGATAAATATCCAGAGTTTTTTTTGCAATTTTCAAAAGCATTAATTAAAAATGTAATTTTTGCAAATTTTTTACTACAAGTATATATAATTTAAAGCAATTTATTGAATCCTTGCCAAAAATTTCTTAGATACTTTTTTTTTTTTTTTTTTGATAGTGTGTTTAATTATTAACAATTTTTATTATTTATATTCAGAAAAGAGTTGAAAATTATAGGGAATTGCAGATTATAAAATCAGATTTTAAAAAATCGACTGTACCATAAAAATTTGAAAATTTCTGATTTGTTTAATATGCATGCTCATTTATTATGCTCATTCTCTTAAAGTCAATTCCAAGACTGCAGGATTACCAAGTCAGAGGAAAGATAGTGACAGGTCAAAGAACGCTTCTTCGATAATACAGCCCAGTGCCTTCACAAAATATGGAATATTTGAGGAAGATTTAAGCCAGCTATATTCTAAAACAGAGGTAAGCTTTGTAGTGTAATCTATAATTTATTTTTCAAAGCTTTTTTTTTTTTTTTTTTTTTTTTTGTTATATGTAGATATGAATTAGATAATTTATTACTGTAATGTTTACAAGACTTGTCAGAACATTTTTAATTAAAAAAACAAACAACAACAATAACAAAAAAGTTAATCAGCTATGAGAATGAAATAGCTTTTTACATAATTAAAAAAAATGTCATAGGAATAAAATATTAGTTATAGATTAAAACCCTACTTATTACTCCTTGATCTATTCAACCGAGCACCTGGTCATCCTCAGGGAACATCAGTCGTGATCTGTTTCTGTTTTCTTCTTTTTTCTTCCAACATGGCGCGTCATCTATCATTCAAATGCTCATTGGTTTGCTGATCATTATAAGTATGCTCGTTGGCCATGATTTCTATTGTTTCATGCATTACATCATATCTAGAATTATAACAACCGTAGATATGCTATAATGCGTGAAGCAATAGAAGTCATGTCCAACAAGCATGCTTGTAACGATTGGCAAGCCAATGAGCATTTGGATAATAGATGGCATGCCAAGCTCATAGAAAATAGAAGAAAACAGAAACGGATCACAACTAATGTTCCCTGAAGATGACCGGGTGCTCGGTCGAATGGACCGAGGAGTAATAAGTAGGCTTTTAATCTATAACTTAAGTAAAGTTTTTACTCCAATATTGCATATTAAATAGTAAAATATTAGTTCTTAATATTTTAATTTTGATAACCTCTAAAATTAGCATTAAAAGTCTGGACAAAACCTGGAAATTCTCTTACAGATTTGAGTGAACACTCTATATTTGATATTTAAATTTTGCTTTAAATTAACTGTGTTTTATTGGCTTGCATCTTGAAATGAGTGCTCTGATTTTAAAATATTAAAAGTGCTTTCTTTTTCTGTAACTGGAAGCACTCTGCTTTTCCTTAAACTTGGGAGAAATTATGTGTAATTAATGAAAATGTTTATATTTTACTCTTTATGTACCATTATTACTTCTTACTACCAAACCAGATGTAATCCACCTGTGTTTGATGTCAAATATAGAAAGTAATAATTACATTTATGTTAAAATATATGTTGATGCTATTTTTGGGATTTTCCACTGAAATTACGAATTACATTTATTATATTTTATTAACCAACTATTATTATTATTTATGCATATATATATCTATATATATAAAAATGAATTGCTGTTCGTTAGTCTCACTAAAACTCGAGAACGGCTGAACGGATTTATCTTATCTTAGTCTTGAAATGTTCGTGGAGGTCTAGGGAAGGTTTAAAAGGCGAGAAAAAATCGAATAATTTCCGGGAAAACCCTAAAAACAGCCCTTTTCTATTTCCCATACAAACGTTTTCTAGAGTCAATTTGAACTTTATTGCTATTCAATAAAGTTTAGGTGTGTTCCTAACGGCTGATGGCTGAGCTACAAAAATTTGCATGTTGATTCGTAATGACCTCCCCTGATGCACCTCGAAGCCGGATTTTCGAATTTTGTTTTAGTTTTCTTTTAATTAATTAAAATGTTAAAATAAAAACCTTCTAATAACTGATAAATTGGCCATTTAATTTTAATCCTTAATTTAATTGTTGCCAAAAAAATTATCATTATTTTTTCGACGGAAAAAAAAAAAAAAAACGTGAACAATAAAAATTACATGTATTTAAAATGAGGAAAGTAAATTAAAAAAATTAGAAATATCAGTCGTATCGTTACAAATAAGATACCAAATGAAAGATGCAATTTTTGTGAATCCAACGGATTAAACAGCTTATCGATCGGACAATTAGATTTTTTAAAATTAACTAATGTATGTATTTTATAAATTTTCTTTCACAAACACAAACGTGTAGTATACAGCCTGTACAACACTAGACCAAATTGAAGTTCAAATTTCATCAATATTTAAATAAATAAATGAAAATAAAAATATGCTTAATGGGAAATATATATAACCATTAAAAGTTTAGTTGTCTAAAATATGTCAGAAATAGCGCTCATAGCATATTGTTACAAGGTATTAAGTCTTATTTTTACAAGGGATAAAATCTAAAATGGTGACAAAAATTCAAAAGTCGCCAAAGAGAGCTATATTAAGGCGGTACTATGATCATGCTTACAAACCATGAATACTAATAACCACAAAAAATTAATTGTCTCATGCAACAGACGTAGCCGGTCATAGCATATTATAATATTTAGCGTGAAATTGTTATCATTTTTATGGTTGATCGGGGATAAACAAAATAAACATAGGAAATAACGTAAAAGCAAATATTATGTGCACCACGTATAGTGTTGTTCATATGTAACTGGGATTCAAATATAAAGGGGATACTTCATTTTTTTTTTCGATACTATCTATTTCGAAACTGTTATCTAATAAGGACTTAATGCAAGCCTATTGGTAAACCATTGTCTCAGGTAATAGGGACAAGCGCCCGAGTTTTAGCGGATGACCAAATCGCTACCGAAGGCAGCAGGGATCCGAAGCGAGCTTTTGAGCAATTTTAGTATTTTATTTTATTTTTATAAAGCTATATAGAAAAGAGTTTCCTTTAAATTTAGTGACCAGCGAAGCGGGCAAAGCCTGCTAGTATATATATATATATATATATATATTGTTGTTCTTAAGTGTTAAAATAATTCTTTTCCATTATCCAAATCAAATTCATGACTATAAAATTACCAAACGTGATAAAAATTTGGAGAGGAGTTGGTGTCCCGAGAAAACGGTGGGTGATTAGGCAAAATGGGGGTCATAGTTGGATTCAGGAGGCCATTTTACATAAGAATCAGCAAAAATGGTATCAGGGTTCAAATTTTTTTTTTTGGAAGTGTAATTTGTCAATTTTCTAAAATCCGTTCAGAAGGTACATGGTGAGCATCTACATTTTTTGTGAGGTGAAGAGGTTGAATTTTATGAAATATCTTGGATTTTATGAACTTCATTTGGAGATTGATGGGGATTCCAACTGTCCTCACACTTCTGTGGCTTCAAGCAACATTTGGTGGGCAAATATTTTTAGGAAAGGTGTTCTACACTATGGTTCTAGTTGATTGATAAGATAAATCACTTGCGAATAGATACTATTTACATTCAGCATTGCAAAAAAATGACCATTGTCACTGCTTTATGTTTCAGCTCATGCTGTAAGTGGTGCACATTTAGTCTGCAATATCAACACCATTTTTGGTGTAATTGCAGTATGTGACAATCTCTGGCAACTTTTGGTCTCCAGATGAAGGATCATTGTCAAGATGAAGCGAAGATACTAAAATTACTTTCTTGTTTGATGTTGGGACATGGGACACCAAAGTCTTCTGATCACTAAAGCTGCATTCACACGATTCAGTTATAAAATAAATCAAATAAACATTATTTATATAAATATTGCTGACCTTTATATATGTAACGAAATTACGCACAATGTGCCTGAGAGATTAAAATAACAATATCAGCTCTCCACAAAGCGTGTGAATGAACTACATTTGCAAAAGTTTGACCAGTAGCCGATTTTCAGTATTTTAACACATTGCATCATTTGCGCAGATTATTGTATCATCTCATGTGTTAATTGCATCAGATGCATTTTACTGTTACAAATAAAGGTGGCCGGCATGTTTATATCACCAATTATTTATTGGATTTTGTCATAGACAGTGCTGTTGTGTAATTATTGTAATGGGTGAAAAACCTTCACTTACTGTTACAAAAAGGTCAAAAATATTGACCCTGCATAAAATTGGATTTTCTGAATGTCAAGTAAATTCGAGGGTAAATGAGAGTAAGACAGCCATGCAGCAAGCTGTTAGTAAATTTAAAATTTCGGGAAAATTTGTGGATCTTACGAGAAGCGGCCGGTCTGGAAAAACGAGGGCACGTGATGATCATTTGATAAGAAGGATGGTAGTACGAGATTCAAGAACCTCCAGTAATACGATTAGACATTCTCTGGCTGCAAAAGGGTCAGTTTCAGTACTATTTCAAGACGTTTAGCCAAACGAGGGCACTTGACTTATCTGAAAATAAGACCCTACTCCACTACTGTACTGTCCAATTCTGATATTGTCTGGCGAAAGTCAGTCATTTCTTTTTCATACTTGGAGTAAGTTGAGGTTTCCTTGCAGGTTTATGGAATGATAAACCAAAATTTTTGGTCAAACGTCTTGAAATAGTACTTAAACTGACGTTGGTGCCTTTTGCAGCCATAGAATGCCTAATCGTATTGCAGGAGGTTCTTGGACCCTCGTACGACCATCTTTCTTATCACATGATCATCACGTGCACTTGTTTTTCTAGGGCGACCACTTCTCTTAAGGTCCACAAATTTTCCTGAAATTCTAAATTTACTAATAGCTTGATGCACAGCTGTCTTGCTTACATTTATCCTTGAACTTATTTAATGTTCAGAAAATCCAATTTTTTGCAGGGTCAATATTTCTGACCTTTCTGTAACAGTAAGTGAAGGTTTTTATTCATTACAATAATTACACAACAGCGCTGTCTACAACAAAATCCAATAAACAATGGGTGATAAATGTGCCGGACACCTTTATTTATAGCAGTAGAATGTGTCTGATGCAATTAACACATGAGATGACACAATAATCTGTGTAAATGATGCAATGTGTTAAAATACTGAAAATCGGCTACTAGTCTTAAACTTTTGCAAATGACTGTAAATAGGTTGGCTCCAAACATTCGGTAAAGATAGGAGGCTACTAGAAAAAGCTTAATTCTACCCTTCCTACAAGCAGAAGAGAGGACTTAAATGTCAGAGCTGTGCTTGTCAGATGGGTTATGCCCAGTGGAGGGTTAAAGATAAATTATGGTCTTTATAAACACCAAATACAAGTTATTTTATTGTTGGTATTTGAAAAATCTTTGGTCGTTCTTTAAAAATATTTAATCACTTTTTAACACTTTCCAACAAGGTTGAAAAGTGTTTATGACTTCGGTTTGTCTGTCTGTCTGTCCGTGCTCTAACTCCTGTAAATATTTATGGAATTTCTTGAAACTGATATATGTTATTCAAGTTCACTATCGGACGTTCCCTATTGAAAATGGAGTTCATACCTCTACTGGTTTGTGTACAGGGACATCCGAAAGTATTCCAAAGCATTGCGTTCTATGAGAGATATTTCTATAAATCAAATTTTAATAACTTAACTTTCCACGAAGTTTTAGGAAATTGAAATATATTATTTATATGCACAAAAAAATGCTTTGCATAGAATATAGCATGATTAGCATTAGATTTACAGGGTGACACAAAAATATCTATTTATATTAAGAGCTGTTAATAAAAAATTGCTAGAATCGTACTTTCATTTACATTAAGCGTTTTTAAGACTTTCTAACATTTTTAAGTGTGAATATGATATCAGTTTGTGTATCTATCCATCTGTCTGTCCGTCTGTCTGCCCGCGCTCTAACTCCTGTAAATATTTATGGAATTTCTCAAAACTGATATATTTTATTGAAGTTCACTATCGGATGCAAAACTGGTGTACAAACGATAAATAGACAAAAAGACTTCTTCACACACCATAAATTTTATTTTATTTTATTATATTTTTTTTAAGCCAGCACAACCGGTTTCGAAAGGACATAGCCTTCCTTCATCAGGTGCAAAAAAACACGTTCTACTGCCTTGGAGGCAAAAGCAAGACATGGTTAAAATTTATGGTGTGTGAAGAAGTCTTATTGTCTATTTATCACTATCGGATGTTCCATATTGAAAATGGAGTGAATATCTCTTCTGGTTTGTGTACAGAGACACCCAAAAGCATTCGAAAGCATTGTGTTCTATGAGTGTTATTTTTATAAATATTTTCCCTATAGAATGTTCCCCATTTAAAATGACATTGATAGGTCCTGTACAACTAGTTTGTTTACAGGAACAAAAAAAAAAAAAAAAAAAAAAAAAGCCAATGCATTATGTTTTAGGACAGAATTTTTTGAAGGTTATATTTAAAAATCATAAGAATATTGAAATGTATTGTTAATATTCCAAAATAATGTTTTGTATAGAAATGATATGATTAACTTTCTGGTTTACAGGGCTACACTAAAACATTCAGAGAGATCAAAAGCTGTAATTATAATCTAATGGCTGCATTTTCTTTTGTGTTAAGCCTTTTTAACACTTTCCAAAATGCCTAAGAGTAATTTTAAAATCAGTTAGTCTATCTGTATATTTTTCAGTTCTTCTGTCTGTTGTGTGATAACGTAGGCAAAGAATATTAAGAGTTATTCGATACAACATTTTTGTACAGTTGAAAAGTGTTACTAATCAATGCATACTGCATGATTTTCTTTCTTGTTTTAACATTTCAGTCACTTTTTCCAAAGCTGTTCTGTGTGCTGAGTCCTGTAAGGCCCCACCAGTGGCTTTATCTTTTAGTAGGCTGAGCAAACCTACAGATTATTTCATACCACTATTTCTTGAAAGTTATCTTTATAATATTTAATTACGAACTTTTTCATAATAAGTAAAGAAAATATTTCAGTAAAGGTATTTTGGAATGAAATAATATGGAGAGTTGGCAGCTCTGACTAGATCTCCTTTGACTCTGAGCAAGGCTGTGGTGTGCGTACCAAGGAAGAGGCAGAGAAACAGTCTGCCCTAGGGAGCACAAAAAATTTGGGGTAGCATTTTGTTTATTTTCATTAATATCGCTTTGAAAACTGTAACTTCAACACTGTTTACTTTCCATAAAATTTTAAATTATTCTATGATTTTTTTTTTTTTAATAGAAAATATTTTTTATACAAAAACTGTTTTTTATTCTATTGCTTCACAAAACTTAGATTTTAATTTCCATTTCTTAAGGCTTACTATTGAATTTGCTATAGAAAATATTTTTAATGAAATATTAGATGATCTACATCAGATGAGGTAACTCCTATCCAATCTAAACTCCACAAATTTTATGGAGGTGCCTCAATTTGCAAATTCTAATCAGTTAAGAAAGAATATAGCAAGTTTTAATTAGTTGCAGAGATATTAATTAAAACACAAGTCAACTCTGAATTTATGAAGCATTTAAAGAGTGTTAAATGGCCTGGTAAAATAGGTCTGTAAAATAGGGGTGTTAAATAGCCAGGTAAAATCCATCTGAATTTTTCAGAATCTATACTCCCAGACAGACGAGCAGTAACTGGAATAACCAAAATTATGTCATATATAATTGTAATCTTTAAAACTAACTTTGTAGCTGTTTGTTACCACTTCTTCATATATTCTCCTGAAAAATATTTAAAATTGAGAAATGTTTAAAATGATTACTCAATTTTTTAACTTAAAAAAAGAAGAAAAAAATCTAGAGGAATTAAAAACGGAGAACAACAGGCTTTAAAGGAATTAATAAAGTACCTAATGCAATTAAAAAATGGATGATTAACTTGATGAACAATGTAAAAAAAATTGAGGAAAAATCCCTTTTGTGATATATTTTTGAGTGGGATTTTTCAAAATATAAAGGGATTCTCACAATCCCACCCTCTAATGTGACTCCTGCAACCAGAATTGATTGTCCAGATTTAGTTCTACTGTTTTTTCTTAACGTATAAAGTGATATAAATCAATATAGTTGCAGGCCTAGCAGCGCTCCTATATTTCCTGTATTTCCTATATATTTATGAAACCTCCTATTTTTCCTATATTTTTTAATTGTCTCTGAATATTTCCTATATTTTAGTTTTAACTACTTCCGAACGTCTGATTGAATGCACAGTATATGAATTTTAACTCTAAATCTTGGCCAAGAGCAGGGCTGGCACAAGGGTACGTGTCGCCCCTAGGCAAAGAAAAATTTCGGTGCCTTTTATTAATATCTTTTATTAACGCGCCCTATGTTGTCATAAAAAAAGGAGCATTGTTAAGATGTACTTACATACACATAAACATTGCCAAACAAGACATAAATAAATATTTAAAAAAAAAGTTTTGAGAGAAAAAAAAAGAAATAAAAATCGTGCTTCGCGAATATATTATGAAACAGTTTCCAATGCGAAAAAAGTGTTCTTTATACTTTGGCACACTCAAAGAAAAGTTGTAAACAAACATATTAATTAGTGCTTATGTCATCTTCAGATTTTTGTACTATTAAAGAAATTTAGTTCCGCTTATAAATTTTTAGCATCACGAATAAGGATTTCAAATATTTATCATTATGAGGTACTTTTGCATTCAAATTATTTTGTGCCATCTTATATCAGAATAACAGTTAATACATGCACCATATAAAATACTAAGTATATATGTAACCGAAAAATGAATATCACTGAAAATACGTTTCAAGAAATATTTACTGTAATATTATAAAACACTATGAGGTAAAATAAACTATAAAAAAAAAATGTGTAGTATAAATTCAAATTATTTTGTGTGTCCCTGTTTAAGAATTTTACACAAAAGTTTACCAAAATTATTTCTAATGAATACTAATTATGTAAAACGAAGAAAAATTATGAAACATATCGATATTAATAAAACAAGATAACTGTACGTCTCTATGTGCATATGTTTTTGTACCGTAATGAGCATACACCGCACATCGTAGATCTATAAAAATTGGCAGTTTTATACATTAGAGAGATCACTGTTTCTCATTATACAAGCAACTTCTAGAAGTTGAGCCAGTATCTAATATTCAAAAGTTTAAGGTGCCTCTTAAAAGGATGTTACCTATTTAAAATACTAAGGTTTTTCTAATGTCATTTCTGTTGAACTTATAAAGTTTTTGAGGCTCAACATTAGCACAGCCACAGTTGAGCTTTTTTTAATTGCTTGTTTCTTAGATATTATGCCAATTTGTGTACAGCTTTATAGATACTAATAAAAGAAGATATCTGTCAAAAATGTTTGAAAAATTTCATTTGATGATTTTAGTTGATACATATGTTTTTTCAGTGTGCTGAAATTGAAAATGAAACTAATTTTTATCTATCACATATAGATTTTTTGTCAATGCACTACCTACACATTTTTTTCCTTTTCAGTAGTTTCTGGTATGTTTCCATGATTAATTATAATTAACATACTATAAAAGTTACCATATAACAATATTGGTAGAAAAATCGCAAATGAAATTGTGTCAGAAGACACCCTGTATTGACAGAAATCTATACTTGATAGAGAAAAACTGCTACAGTTTTGGTTTCAGCTCACTAAAAAACATTAAGTTCAGCCAAAATCATCAAACCTAAATTTCAGATGTAGACCTCTGTCATTCAGATATTAATTAAAACATTTACTACCAATTAATTTATCACCTTGTACTATTTGCTTTTCTTAATAGCAAAGGAGATAAATGCCGCTCCGAAGCGCTAAAACGGAAAGTAGAAAAAAAGTTGCATTTTTAAAACGTCATCTTCTCCCAAAGAAAAACGATTTTGAAATCGGGAATACAGTTCTTTAAGGGCATCCATTAATTACGTGAGGTGTTCAGGGGGGGAGGGGGTCAGCCAAATCTCGCCTAATCTTACGCGGGGGAGAGGGGGGGGGTCTCGGCAAATATCACGTAATTTTTTTCCAGCAAAAAACAGTGTAAAATTATGAGAAAATTGAGTTAAATTCAAGTAAAACATGTTTCTTGACTTAGATATGGCAAAATCTGACACGTCAATATTTATTTTGGTTATCCGAATGCTGCGAAGCAGCACAGTAGCCTTTATGTGATGATTTAGAAAAGAGATGCTGCAGTACATGCGGTATCTACTTTGTATCCAACACAAGAGCTGCAGAGCATCAGCGTGCGGTTCACAATGCACTAGCTGCGCAAGCGTGCAACTCACAGATTGTCACAAGCACAAGACGAGCTACTGAGCTTCTGTGTGCAAGCGACAATGGTTTAGAGTAGCTAAATCAGAGCGAAGTTGAAGGAGCAGATGAGATTCTACTGAAAATCACATGGATATTTTGGCTCCAATAGTCACTCTTGAGACTGTGCACGAGTCCCCATGGACTGAATTAGAATAAATATTCTTTTATTAATTTTAGTAGTTTCTATTTAAGTATTTTATTGTTTAATTTTATTACTGTGATTCTAGAGTAAATAAATCCAACGCATTTACAGTAAAAGTGTGAATTTTGAAAAATCTCACGTGAGATTAGGAGAGGGGGGGGGGTCGAGCCAAATCTCATGAAATCTCACCAGGGGTAGGGGTAAAAAAATCGTCAAAACCACCTCACGCAATTAATGGACGCCCCTCTTTTCCACTGTCAACGATGCAATATTTAAAAAAATATATTGAGTTTTTAATATTGTTTGATAGATTTTTTCCAAGATCCAAAATCTAGGTGTTTCTTAAACATAATTTTTTAAACTGCTCTCTAACCGTGGCTAATTCTAGGATTGATTCATGCAAGGCTTCATAACATTATCGAAAAAGCCTCAGTTTTTTATAACAATGATACACATTTCTTTGAAAAATCCAGACTTTTGGTACTGTACAGGGCTGTCAGAGAGGGGAATTTAGATACCACTATTTTTAAAATAGCTATCAACAAATATTGAAATGTAAAATAATTATATTAAAATATAAAAATTTTTCTTTGTGAGAACCCTGATACTGTATTATACATAATTTTAATATTTCATGCATAATTTTTGTATGCATAAAGGTATCTCCTTCCTAAATTATTCCTATAAAATTCCTATATTTTGAAAAGTCAATTCCTATATTTCCTATAATATTTATTAAAAATGTCACTTCTAGGTCTGTAGTTGTTTTTATAAAATTCTATTTTGATTAAAGTAGAATAAATTACACTGTGCTGCAAAAAAAGATTTTTTTTCAAGCCCTGATATCATTCTTGCTGATTATTATGTAAAATAACCTCCTGAATCCAAATATGATCCCCATGTTGCCCAATCACCTACAGTTTTCTCAGGACGCCACCCCCTGCCCCAATTTTTATCACTGTTTAGAAACATTAGAAACATAAAAAATGTAAATAATATAAAATAATATAATAAAATAAAATAAAAACATTAACATTTAGAAACATAAAAAATGTAATGTTTAATAAATAATAATAATAATAACTGATTAAAAAAATATAATAAATGTAATGCATAATTTCAGTGGCAAATCCCCCCCCCCTTCCCCTAAAATTTTCCCTAGCTGCAAATGCTCATCTTTTAGAACTGTTTAACTCTGTAGCCCCTCAGAAGATATTTAACAATTAAAATAATCCTTTCCCTCACTACAAATCAAATTTATAGTCTTAAAATTACCAAAAAGGGATAAAAATAGAAGGGCGTCCCTAAAAAACGGTGGGTGATAGGGCAAAATGGACATTGTATTCGGTTTCAAGAGGTCATTTTACATAAAAATTTGCAAAAATGGTGTTGAGGCCAATTTTCATGCCGAACAATGTTATATGAGGCTTATTGTAAACATTTAAATTGAGTCCATATGAATATAAAGTGTTTGCATATTTAATATACTGAGCAGGGTTCCCACGGGTCAGGGAGAACAGGGAAATATCAGGGGAAATTGTAAATATTGCTCAAAAACCTGGAAAAATGATGATGTAAACCTGGAAATTGCTTTTTGAGCATTTAATTTATATTACAAGTCACGTTACTATGTTGTCTTTTATGTCGTGAGCTACGTTTTGTTTTACACCATGAGCTATCTTTTATGTCGTGAACCAAATTTTGTGACTGGAATTTTCTAAAAATAGACCTGGAAAAGTCAGAGAATTTTATTTTTGAAATTGAGTGGGAACCCTGACTGAGATTCCATTAACTCTTTCATTTAAATTTTTCTTGAAATGAAGAATGTTTGATATATATTCTATAATACATATAATTTCCTTCCTTCTTTTAGATCAAATCATTTCTCAGGAGCAGCGGCATTCAATTTAGTGACAGAGCCTTTGATGTAGTTTGGCTGAATGTAAATGACAGTGGGAAAGCAAGTATTGGTAAAGTGTGGAGCACTTTGAAAAAGAACTGTTTATTAGCTAATCAATATTCATGAACTAAAAAAAAAATAATTGTTTGTTATCTTTTGGTGTTAATCACCTAAATCAAAATTAAGCTTTCTTGCATATTTTCTGTTCAATATATTAAAATTTTGAATTAATTAAATAAATAAATAAATTCTTAAATTTATTTTTTAATGTTCCTTCTTTCTCAATATGACTAGTTTTGATAATCAGTTACAATGTCATTAATGTATTTTTAAAATGGTGTAAAATAGCTATTTTAAATGGCTATGAAAAATAATGTTTTAAATTGTTACTGTTCGCAATATTATCAAACTCAGAAACTGTAAATGTGGAAATATTTTTTATTATTTGTTTATTTTTATTTTGTTTATTCATTTTTAAAAACAGATCAACTCTTATTTTCCTTTGTTGAAAAATTTAACAAAAATCTATTTAAAAAAAAAAAAAAAAAAAAAAATCACACACACAAAAAAAAAAAAAAAATAATAATAATAATAAATAAATAAATAAATTAACAATTTAATATTTTTTATTGCATAGTTTGGTTGTTAAAGTGAATAATTTATACAAATATTTTATTTTAGATTTTTTTTTTTTTTTTTTTTTTTTAATTAAGTTTTATTGAAAGAAAAAAACTTTCAGTTAGAAAAGTTTTAGATAATGAGAAAATTACAAAGTATATTTAATAGTAAATATATTTAATGAATATGCAGTCAAATCTGCCAATATCTGAGAAAAGGAAGAAAAAATGTAATATCTATAACATAGACAAGCAACAATACTGCAAATATCGGAACAAATGAACTATTTTTGCACAAGCATTAATTTTTCTAATTATTGCTTACTACCCCAAAAAGTGTATACAGAAACTTGTATTGCATTAGGGATCAATTCAGAAAAAAATTTGACTGAAAATGAACATTTCAAATAAATCAACAAGTACCATGACAAAAAATAGACAATTCATCAAGTTTTGGAGAAAATTTTAACAAGTTTCTTAAAAAAAAAAAAAAAAAAAAAATCTAACATGAAAATTGGAAATTTTAGTACAGTAGAACTTCAATCCATCGTTTTTCATGGGGTTAGTGAAAAAAATCTGGAGTAACTCCACTCGACTTTCTGAACATTGAGTAATAAACAGTTTTGTAGATAAAGTAAAGAAAGAAGAGTTGTTAAACAAACAAAAGAGAGAAAACCATAATAGAGTGTTTGAGTATTTTTCTCCCTATATTACACAATGTTTTATTTAACGCTACTGAACTTTGAGCCCATAGATCATAAGGATAAAAGATTTTTCGTTGTCTCCCTGTAAAAACCTATAAATGCTAGATTCACCAAAATGCTTATAGTTAGTGCAACAATGATTTATAATATTCATACAAATTTTCAGCTCAATTGAATGAGGCGTTTAGATGCTATCGCACTTTTAAAAATTTGGTCCCATAGGCCATAAGGATAAAGAATTTTTCTTTGTGTCCCTGTAAAAAAACTGTAAGTGCTAGATTCACCAAAATCTATACAATTGGTGCAACTGTGACCTATAACATGTGTACAAATTTTTTGCTCAGATTAATAAGGCGTTTAGAAGCTATCACACTTTAAAAAATTTGGCCCCATAGGTCATAATGATAAAGAATTTTTCTTTGTGTCCCTGTAAAAAAACTGCAGGGACACAAGGTGCTAGATTCTGCAAAATCTAGATTCTGCTAGGTGCTAGATTCTGCAAAATCTATACAGATTGAGTATCTGTGACCTATAATATGTGTATAAATTTTTTGCTCAATTGAATATGGCATTTTAGATGCTATCGCACTTTTAAGATTTTGGCCCCATAGGCCATAACGATAAAGAATTTTTCTTTGTGTCCCTATAAAAAAACTACGAGTGCTAGATTCATCAAAATCAATAGGGTTCGTGCTACGGTGACTTGCAACATGCGTACCAACTTACAAACTCATTCGAGCAAAGCGTTTAGACGCTAGCATGTTCACTCACACACATACATACATCATCATAAAAATAGTGAAAATGGACTCAGGGGACATTGAAACATATAGAAACATCAAAATCTCAAATTCGGATTTTTGACATGATTACAATACTTTCCTCATTATAGTGTTCGGAAAATAAAAAAAAAGTTGAAAGCGGGAAAACAATGAATGCGGGTTAAAGTCAAAACTTGAATAAAACGATGTTTATGAAATAATACACACAATATATATAGTACACTACTAATACAAACTAATTTGTTACTCTCTAAACTGTCAAAGAAATAAATCAAAGTTGTAGAACATTAATTGATATTTATTTTTAAAAATCCTTAATTTTATGTTGGATTTTTTACTTAAATTAAACAGAGATTTTTCAGATTTACAACATTTTCTGTCCTTTTTCTATAATTTCATGTGCATATAAAAATATTTGTGCATTTTCAAATGCCGTAATTACGTCAGACACACTTGACACTGGAGTAGGCTCAGCCTTAGGAATGTGAAAAAATGAAGTAGCTGGTCGTAATGGGTGCATCTATTCTCTCCTTTATATAAAGTAGAATAACTTATTCCCAAAGCAACAATACACAATACGCGATGGTCTGGAACTTCTCTTTGAGGATGGTCCAGAGACATGCCATCACAATTTTGATCCTCCAAGGAGGAGGCAAAGAGTTATTTTAGCATAAAAAAAGTAATTCCAGTTTGAATGTGTTACACTGTCGCTTTTAGTAACATTTTTTAATTTAAATTAAGCCACCAAAATACATTGTTACTAAAATTAAAATAGCCAAAATACATCATTATGTATAATTTTAAATAAGCAGATAACGTTAAAACAATTTTACAAAAAGAAATCTACCATACAATTTGATTAGTCTTAATAAACTAAAATTTAGACTAATTTAAAACATTAGACAAAAAGCTATTATCACCCAGAAAGTAAATAATACGATTTTACAAACATTAACGTTCATTAATTTTGACTATTTTTTGCTATGTTTTTCCTCCGATTAAATAACAAAATAAAATATTATTGGTAAGAATCGCGAGAATAACATTAATACAGGATAAATCTACACATCATTACCTTCAAAACAATATCTTCCTCGTTAAAATACGTCAAAAATTGGGGTATCCAACTTCAAAGTTTTAGAACAACGATTTTGCAGAATTTAAATATGCGCGCTAGTGTTTTTTGTCAATCTTCCCTGTCAGCCATTTTTTTCATTGCATCTTTTCATTTTTCCTTGCGGCAAAAGGGGGATGCAGTCGGGGATTTGTTCTAGAAAAATCGGGATGCTTCTTTGGAAGTGATGGCGAATCCGACTTCCGGTATTTTGATGAGCGGGCGCATACTCTGATTGGCTGATTGCGGTACGTTGTTTCAAAATCAGCAGCGAAAAATATCGGTTGAGGTCAGTTCCAGTGAGTGACAAGGAGAGTTAGGACGTGGGTAAGGAACCCGGCATTCTTGCTGCGGTCTCCTGGCCTAAGTAAGCGTCCGTTTCCGTTGTGCCATTTTGTTTTTTATATTCGGCCGTTTTGGCTGAGCCAAATTTTTTTAAAGAGATTTGAATTTAATATCCATACAAATTTTCCACACCAGGCCTGGAATATGGTGTGGGAAACAAATATTTTGATTAAAAACAACAGTTCACCGAATTTAAATTTTTTTGAACATCTTCATTTTTACGGCAGACTGTCATGAAAGTGCTCGAATCTTCACCGTGTGCAACTTGTAATAAACAGTCAATCGATATTTATAATTTTTATTATCAATTGTATTATTAAAAATAATACAGATTTTGATTAAAAACGACAGTTCACCGAATTAGACTTTTTTCAACATCTTCATTTTTATGGCAGACTGTTATGAAAGTTTCCGTGTGCAACTTATAATGAACAGTCATAAAATTCAAGATACTCAAATGTCATGGAGCTGAGTCATTAACTGCAACTTATCCCAACAGCCTCACAATGACAGTGCTGTGATGAATAACCGTCCTATCTCTTAGTGAAGCATATCTAGTTATCTATGGATTGTGTTACAAAGAACAAGAGATATAATAAGTAATAGTGCAACGATCGACATTCGACATAACGTGCTTCAAGGAAATACAACATCAAATCTAGTGTTATTTGCTTTGCTTATAGTGTCATCAACGGCTACAATATAATATCCCTCACTATATTCTGAGGTCCGATATTGAATTCAGTTTTTACACCGATTTCATCAATCAGATCAATCTATTTATGAATGTATGGAACGATATGCTACGATTATTAAAATATATTTTAATATTCATAGATGAAATAATCAGTGATGTAATTTACATATATTTGCAGGCCAGCACTCTTAGTACCTTTTAGTATCTATTCTTCAATAAAAAATTCAAGTTTGTGCCAACTTTCTGTCTCCTTTTACTGCAAAGTGGTGAGTTATTTATTTTAATTATTTCTTTTCAGCTCAAGTTTTTTTTTCCGTATTTATATCGGATCATACAGGTACTGCCACTATATACCCTAAATATTTATCCTACGTTTGATACATTATTTAGATACCTTTCCCCAGATTAAAATTCCTAAATTTCTTTAGATTATTTATTTTTATTCCCACTTTAAAAATCTTTATAAAATATTATATTTACATTTTTTCCCCTACTTTAAATTCTTTACTCTACATTTTAAATCTTTAATTCTACAGAATGCCATATGGAATTGCTTGATTTTCAATTTCATTTCGGTCAGAAGAAAAATTTTACAACGATGAATGTGGGAAAACAACTTTTTGAAGAACGATGCATTCAGGTTCTTTTAACATTATTTAAATACAGTTTGTGTAGAGACCATAGAAATAAAACGATCAATGCGCGGAAAACGATGGATGTGGGAACGATAGATTGGCGTTTTACTGTAGTTAAAACTGTAGGAATATGGCATATTTCAGCAATCAGACACAAAAAAGTCAGGTAATTTGGAAAATTTCTAATGTTGGTCACCCTGAATGAATAGAGATAGTATGAAGCCTCATAATCACATGCTACAGCCAGAATGCATTTTTCAAGTATTACATTTTACAGGGTGATCACAAAAAAGTATACTTCGGGGGAAGAGAGAAAGACTAGATAGCTCCCTGTTTTACTTTATGCATTTATGTGTGTGACATACATTTAGTTACAAATTAAAGAACTGGTGTACAATATACATTTAAAACTTCTTCACACACCATAAAATAAATGCTGCATTATTGGTTTCTAAAGAACATGGCCTATGTTACTCCTTCCCACTTTTTTTTTTTTTTTTTTTTTTTCCCCGGTTTCCAGTCTTGCTTTTCCCTGTAGTAGTGCATGTTTTTGACAGCTGACAAAGAAAAGCCCCATTCTTTCAAAACCAATAGTGCATGCATTTATTTTATGGCATGTCAAGGAGTTTAAACACTTTTAGTTATTCAGAATTCATGCTGTGCAACTAAGCAATTAACTAACTCTACAAATCTGTGTGTTAGTGTTTCTCAAATTCAAAAGTTTTCATGTCCGTACCGTGTATGATTTTCAATTTCTCTTTCTTTACTTTTTTTTTTTTTTTGAATAAATGAATATTCTTGATGATATTTATACAATGTTAAATAATCAGTTGTGGAACTTTCTTTTCTTTTTCCTTTTTTTTTTTTTCTATGAGCAGCATTTGTTATGAATATTTTTGTGCATTTAATATATGAAAGATATAAAAAAGAGGTAAGAAATAAATTAATATTTTTATATTTTAAATTATTGTTTTTACATTGTACGATATTCTTTTTAGATGGCAAAAAGAATTAAAAGAAATTTCATATTAGATTATAAACTACTCTAAAAGTATAAAAAATAACGAAAGGAAATTACAATCACGATCATCATCATCATCATTTGAAAAGAAATAAACAAATTAATCATTCAAGTATTTTGATATCTGGAAATAGCCTATAAATAAATTTAATGAGCAATAGAAAAATATCTGGGTGCCAGAAAGATTCAGTTAAAAGAATATAAGATTTATGATTCTAAATTAAGGGTTGATTCTTTACAAAGTCCAGTCAACGTCGCGGGACCGATTTCAAGACCCCACCAGTCTTCATTGCCTTAAAAGACTCGGATCCTCAGCCCTGAAATGGATGTAAAGACTTTTCCAGTTAGCCTGACTAGATTATTTACTTATGGTTCCACGATTGCAAACAAGAAATCAGGAGTATGTGACATTACAAAAATATATTTTAGCCATTAAGTTTTATTTTTTAATTTTTCAAATTTGTGTTCATTTTGAAGAAATTTTCATGTACAATTTAAGGATATTTTATTGTTTTAAAAAAGGATGAGATTTTTCAGCTGATTTCAGCTTTTGTAATTTTTTTTGTGTTTCTGATGTTTATTTTTTCTATTTCTATACATCGAAGATTAAAATAAATATTTATTACTCTAATATGATAGGTTTTGTCATCAAAATTCTAGTATTTCATTTCAACGTCTTGCCTTTGCATACAGTTTCAGCTTTTTTGTATTCAATTTTGTATCAATCTCATCCCTATTTGAAACAACCACATTTGAAAAATTACAAAAGAAAAACCATTAAATTCGATTAATTAATAAATTTAAATTGATTCTTCGTTTAAAATGTTTTGATATTTTATATTATCCTTTTTTTTAATTGAAAAATTGGTAAATTAATACATTTTTGTAAGAGTGTTGCAATTCTGTGTATCCAAATTTAAACATTTAATTAGTTTCTTAAAATGGGACAGGATGCACAAGATGTACATAGTGTATTAAATCTGCTGCAGCAGTATTTAAAAAAATTAACACCTTTTTGTTAAGTTGGATGAATAATTTTTAACCATTTATGTTGTGCTGTGTACTTCAAGTGTAAAAAAAGGGATTCAAGTTTTGTAATTAGTTTGTTGTTTGCTTACATTCTAATATATTAGGTCGTTGCAAAAGTTCGTGCGGTTTTTTATTGCTTCATTTCATAAAAATACATAATGTCAAATAACAATTTTTAATCAAAATACTCTCCATTACTTTCTACAACCTTTGCCCATTTTTCAGGTAACAAATGTATACCATGGTGATGTGATAGAAGCTCTCGTCTTTGGGGGGCAATAAAATGATCCGCGTCCGCACGAACTTTTGCAACGGCCTAATATATATGATTTATTTATTTATTTTTTTCACCATGTATGTTCATTATAATAATTTGTGTATACATATATTTAATCATAGGTAAATATAGTATGTTTATATCATTTATAATCGTATCAAACAAATTTCTGCTTATTGTGGTAAAATTTTTTGAAAGATGTTTCTCAAGTTGACACAACATGTTTAAAACTAAACCTGACCCGAACCTAATCTACAGGAAACAAATTCAGTGAACCAGACTCGAAAGAAAAATAAATCAGTTAACCTGACCACAACTCTACCCACAAGAGAAAAAATTAACCCACTCAGGTTGGGCTTGGATAAAATTGGGTTACGCCATCTGATGCTGGATACTATATCACAAACTCATAACTTATAGTTGATCTCACTATCTTTTCACTATATTTTTAAAAAGTATTTTCTAATTACCTTCCAAACAACTTTATTCAAAATGTCTTTAAATGGCTTTTGTGATATCCATGTTTGGTTTAAAGAAAAATAAATTTGTAAGCAAACATCATAAAATATATATAAAACACAACAATTGTTTTGGGTGGTAGATATAATTTACAAATATCAGTTTTCAGCTGTTGGGTGAGAATGAAACTATGAACGATATTATATAGACCCTCATCAGCCAAATCTTTTTTTGTCTTCATCAGACAAGGAAAAAAAAAAAAAGGCACAAGTGCAGAGTTGCCAACTTTTATAATTTATTCCAGAACATTTTTAGCCCTGCCATTTTATTTATAGAATAATTTTCTCCGATATATAGCTACAATAAGATAAATTATAAAAAATGGCAACTCTGTAAGTACAATGTGAAAGTGTATTGGTGCTTTCTAATTCATAGGCGTAGCCAGCTTTCCGAGCGGGAGGGTGCCCAAATTTTAAACTAGAAGTTACAATATGAATACATTATGAACATAGTGTGCGTGTGTATGCATGTGTGCGTTTTAACACATGTATAAAAGTTACACAAGTTAACACATGTACGTTTTAACATATAAATTAAGTAACTTTCTCTTAGAATAAATAACTAGATTTGACGCAGAACAGAAATATCAATATTTACACAACGTTAAAAATGCCAATGTAAAAAAATGTTAAATGCAGACTGCAGTTTTGGTAGCGTAAATCGGGGCATTTGGCTTCCTTTGAATTATCATTTGATAAAGTTTGGACTTTCAGAGTAGTGCCGCTATCCGTCTAACAGAAAAGGAACAGACGTTTGAAAATTGATTAAAACAAGGAAAGAATGCTGCATAAAAAATGTTGAATGGTGTCTATTTGGTTTCAGTACGAAACCAATGAACGTAAAAGGTTAATTAAAAATCTGAAGCCTTAAGTTATAAACGAAAACCTAAAAACTAAACTACGTAAAAACTTATACTATGTAACTTAAATTGCGCACATAAAGTGATAAAGAAGAATTATAATGATATGTTTATTTATAATCGCATTTCATTTCTTTTATTTTACTAGTTTCAAATTATGAACCAATATATATTAATTAAATATATTTATATATATATTAAATTAATACAATCTTGTAGATACATTTTAAAAATTATTATTTTATTCTTTCCCATATTCATGAATAGCATTTATTTTCTATATTTTAAAACATTGTTGTATTGTTGTAGTTGTGATGTTAGTTTCAAACAGAATAGTACAAACGTGTATTGTGATCGCTGTAAAATTAAAGTGATACTTATTAATAAGGCTGTAATAAACTGTTGTGTGTACCATAATATAAAAATGTGATGTGTGTTAAAGTCGCAAAAATAAATATATCGAATTCTGGAAAGTGTAGAAACACGCCACAGACCGGACCAAGAGCTGACCATTAGCCAAGTAAATTCCATGAAAAATTGCATAAAGTAAAATGAAAACATTAAAAGGGACACATACCAATAAAATTGCACTGAAAATCCCTGCAAAGTAAATGTATCAAAATGGAGGACAGATAAAAAGCTAATGTGGTATCTCACTATCCGACCGTGCACTGGCCATCAGCCGAAAATGTTGTCTAGCCACCACCACAATTCAAAATTGCATACATAATCGAATCCAGAAACATTCAATAATAAAATAGCACGAAAACTCATCATGACATAATGTCGGAAATTTTCTACCCACACAAATAAACGACTTTGCTATTTAAAAAATTAAAAGACCTATAAACCATATTTTACGCATACCTTTCTTTGATGTTTGTATTTTTTGTGTTGTCTTGAGCTTCCTCTTCAAACTCTCTCTTTTGCTTTGGTTGGAAAAATTATCAAGTCCTTCACATTTTTGCACATGATTCCAGAACAGTTTTTCGTTTCTTTTGTCATTCAATACAGCTTTAATAGAATTATACTCCGCTTTCTCCAGATACAGGATTTTCAGGAAAGAGGAAATTGTTTTATAAAATTGCATGAGAAGAAGGAATCCGAATAAATATTTACACTGTAGCCTAATTTTTAATAATTTTCTTTCTTTAAAATGCCGTCTGTTCATAAATACATAATTTATTTTCAGCTACAAATCGTTTGTCAAAGTTCAAAAGTATTGCAAACGATTATAAAATGTCTTATTATTATTAAGTTTGAGTGACAGCTTTTAAATAAGGTAAAGAAAATTAAATAAATAAAATGTGGCATTTAGTCACAAAAATAAGATATTGTATACTTGACCGACCATTTCTGAGGTGCTTTAAAAAAGTTGAAAATTGTTTTAGAAACAATTTTGTTTGGCATGTATTTTTGTGAAGGGGAAGCATGTCTATTGCATCCTTCAAAACCCTCTGTTTGATTACAATTCCTGCATTCTTAAAACATTTACTTAAAACATTTGCTTAAATTAAAAAAATATTTTTAAAATGATTCAAAGAACTTTCACCCACAGTAAATTTTTTAAGAAAAGTCTGCTTATGATATGATTAACAATACTAATTTGAACTTTCCAGTGTTGTCTTAAAAAAAAAAAAAAAAAAAAAAAAAAAAAATAGCAAATAAGACCGGCTGACGAAGAAATTTTTTCTTCAGGTTGATATGTTTTTCTGATATATTTTTGGATGCTGTTTTAGGAAAACTTATTTAAAAATTTTTCTCATAAAAAAAAAAGAAAAAAAAATTGTTTGAGTTTAAAGCTCTATTTTTTTCGACTCCCATCTAAATTATTTCCCTGAAAATTTGGGTGATGTGAGTGAAGAACAAAGAGAGCTGTTTCATCAAGCCATCAAAGAAATGGAAAGCAGGTATCAGAGACGATACATTTTCAACATGTTAGCAGAATATTGTTGCATGTTGTATAGAGAATTCCCCACACGCACACACACAAGACCCTCAAGCCTTGCACAAGGTAAAATGCTTTAAAGGGAGATTCGATGTGAAGAAATACATTTAAAAGATAATATGGAAATTAAAGCCTATTTCCATGCATTTTTTATATAAATTGTTTCGAATTTGTTATAACTTCTAGACGAATTCTTCCGATTTTCATCAGTATTTTGTGAAAATGTCTTACGTAATACGAAAAAAAAAATAATCATTTCTGAATTCAGATTATCAAAACACATTAGAGACACCCAACGCAGTACATAAAAAATTTGAAAAGTACGTTTTCGCAGACCAGTGTAATCGGAAAAAAATTACCCGCTAAGTTATTATGATACCAGACATGCATTCAAATCAACAATTACTAAAAAAATTATTTTTGCATTCAAAGAACTTCAAAACCTGAAATTATCGCAAATATTTAGTTTCGAAAATTCGACCCCGTAAATAATACTTTCTGTAACTCATGGTAAGGGAAAGTAATTATCATTTTTAAACGTTTTTACTGGACGCAATGTAGTTTGGTATGAATACTTTTAATCGAACCTAACTTTTTTTACAATCTTTTACACGAAAATTATTTTGTATCAATAGAATATGTTAGTTTCATTATGTTTAGTTCACTTTAAAAATGTTGTTGATATGTACAACTAGAAATTTTGTACTTAAACAAAAATGCATTTGAACTTTTTGCATGTCATAGTATACGATCATTATGATATAAATTGAATACGATTTTAGACTTCCTGCCAATACCTACTTTTGAGTTATGCCCATGCAGACTAACCACAAGAACCTGGTTATACAAATGAGCGGACCTCAAGACGTACTATTGCAAAAACTATTTCATATTAAAAAACTGGATCGCAAATCATTACATTCTCCAACATGTATGGGTAAGAGAAAGTTTAAAAAAATGTTTATTAAAAAGAAATGACAAAAAAAAACTTGACTCTCTGTTCAGGCGACGAGTTTAAATAAACTAAATCACTTTATCGCCTCTTTTCCTGCTTTTCCTTGAAGGAAAAACAAACTACTAATTTCCTTTTATTTTTTTGTTTACCAAGAAAAGTTACTTTGCAAATTTTTGTCAGAAATGTGCAAGTAAATTTGGATTTATGAACAATTTAGATTATTCTTTTAAATATATTTTACCACCATGTTTAAGAAAGTGTCTTTCTATTGCATAGAATCATTGGTATTAGGAATGGCAATTTTTCTTTTAACCTTCAAATCTTTTTTTTTTTTTTTTTTTTTTTTCAGTTTTCAGTATGTTTTTGTTAAATATACTGAATGTATGTGCGTGAGCGGGTGGGTGCCCCGGCACCCAGGGCACCCCCCCTGGCTACGCGCATGTAATTGCACTTATCTACTTTTGTTTATGTAGCTCTACATTATTTTTTTTTCACTTTAAGGTTAATTAAAATGGGACCTATGTCCTAAAATAAATTAAGCACCAGTACAAATATTCATGCCTAAATTAGAATTCCTGGGAACTAAAAGCTACACATCATTTAGATTAACTTTTTCTGAATTTCCCGTGTAACCCTGTGGGATTTTTTGCTGCTTTATATTATTATAATGATTTATCATTCAAAAATCAGTTTCCTTATTCTACTCTTAGTTTCCCCCTCATACTATGGGTATGGGAAACTTAGCTAATCGTGAATAATTTATTTTTTATTTTTTTTTTTTTACACATTTTGAGGCCTGAGGAATCCTACACAAAATAGACATTATGTCCTTCTGTAGGGTGTCAGTTTATTAAACTGTAAGCATTATATCATTAGAACAAATTATCATAAAATGCTTGGAGCAGCGTCAAAATATCACTTTTGGCATTGGTAAGGAATTTATAGCTTTGCAAGATTCTAATTTAAAAATTTCGTAAGTTATTCAAAATTTACAATTTTCTTAACATGGCAGAATACAATAATATTTTGATTCAATTTATTTCATTAAATAATTTATATTTTTTAATTCAATTATCATTTGATTTCATCAAATAAATTCAATGTTCAATTTTTTCCCCTCCCCAGAGATTTAAAATTAGAATTTATTTTTTCAAAAAATTGCTCACTAAGCTAGATGACCACACATTCAAAGAGTATAAATTGGATTAAACTTCCTTTTTTGAATGAGAGATCTTTATAATACAAAGCAATAAAAATCCAATAGGATAAACATGGGAAGGAAGAAAGGGGGAATCTTATTGATGTGCAGTCTTAACCCTACAAGGCACCCAGTTTCATATGTGGAACATTGACTTTAATCGTTCCTATAGCGATAAAACTATTAGTAGCGGCATCTCTTGACATCTTGATAGAAGCTACTGACATTTAGCAACATAGTCATACGAATCTTTACCTAAAGATGTCATTCGTGCTTTTGTTATAGTGCACTCAGTGTGAAATTTGAATGAAAGTGATACGTTAGTTGTTTGTCTGAATTCAAAAATAATAAAAAGAATAGTTATTGAACAGTTTTGACTCGAAAAAAAAAATACTGTGTTATAACGAAGTGTCTATTTTGCAGAGGATTTTTTTTTTTTTTTTTTTTTTTTTTCATATTGCAATAGTAAACGTATTAGTAAATCCTATTTTTATGTATGTTCCACATACGGTACATGAGCTAAAAAGTTGATTTTTCCGTAAAATATGGTTTTATTTTTATAAGTTTTCCCTATCTTCTGATCACTCATTACAACCTATTTATTTTTGTCGCGCACTAAAAAAAAATTGAGCCTTGTAGGGTTAAGGTTACAATACCAACCATTCTGTCACCAGGTGAGCTTTGATGAAGGATCTCCCCAAAACAGTTTTAAATCTCCCCACAGCATTTTTTACTGTAGTTTTAAGTTTTATATTTAGTAGTGTTTTGAATTCATAAAAAAGATTGTTTTAATTATTTACAGAAGTACTTTTCACAAATTTTAAAACATATCTTTTTTTTTAAATTCAGATGTGAAGTAAATCACTGTAATTTGTGAGACAAGTTAATTAAAAAAACAAAAAGAAGACAAACACAAGATATAGTAGCTGCAGTTTTTAATGCCATTAGTAAATGTTTAAAATAGACATTAAATCCAATGAATAACAATGATAACATTGACACTAGAATACTTTTTAAACAACAACATATGCGGAGGTGTTTGTAGAACACCAGCAACGAAAAAATAAAACATTTTTTGAAAAATCTTTTGTAAGAAATTATTCGTACTTGAAGTTTAAAATATTTAGTCCCTGAAAATAATTGTACAGTGTCAATCAAGACAGTTATTTGTAGAAAAGTTCATTATAATTTTCAGTGTTTTTGATTCTTTCAGTAGTATTAGAGTTTGAATATAACTATAGAGTAAATTTCAAATAGTTAATAACTAGAAAAAAAATGGTAGACTTCCTAGTTATCTATACTAATCATTCTAGCAATTGTGAAGTGATTATTTAAACTAACTTCTCAAAGATTATGGTGTTCATCAAGGTGATTTTTCTATGTACATTAAAATGATAAAACTCCCGCTCTTTGATTGTGAATGGATCTTTTCAAGTTTTTTTTTTACTGCATTATTTCTGCCCCTTACAAAAATGTTACATTACAATCTAAAATGGCACTACATATATATATATATATGATAAAGGAATATCATCACAGCAAGATTAAATTATTCACAAACAACTGCAAATGAAACTTTGAAACAAGAGGCATCTGCTGTGAATAATATATATAGCTGCAAAATATCATGAATGTACAAGTTTAAATACACAAAAAATATTACAAATTATTGTATATATATATATATGTGTGTGTGTGTGTGTTCTCACATTAGTTAACGTACAATGCGAAATTAAAAAAATTAAACGGTCAAACAATATTAAGTAGCTCAAGTTCAATTTTTCAAGGCAAAATTAGTCAATTAAAATTTCAAATTTGACTTTTAACAAAGCAATATGGCTGCCGCTCACAAGTTAGACATTTTATTTATTTTTTTTTTATAGCTGAGTAACATTTGTAGAAAGATGTGAAAAATAGCTGTCTTAAAAATAAAATTAGTAATCTTTGTTCTCAATGACCCGATATTAAAGATTACTTGAATAAATTACCTGAATACAGGTAATGTCTTTTACTCTTAAAGAGAGTACGTGTTGAAATAATAATTCTCTTTAAATACTAAAAATATTTTTTTTCTTTTTACAAGTTTTCAAACCATCTGAGAATATTGTTGAGTTCCAGTCATCATAACTTTGGTTACAAAATTAACAATTGCACTTGCAGGTTGCTCTGGCTCTAACTCAGCAAAAAGATGACACTGGTTATCTGTTTGACTGGCGGGCTTGCGAGCAACAAATCCAAATACTCGGCTAGAATTACAAAAGATGACCATGTAAGTATCAGAATACACTAGCAGTTTTTAAGCTTAAAAACAGCACAAAACTAACAAGAAAATAATTTATTTTGGATAAATTAATTGGCTTTTAATTCTTTATATGTCCCAAGTTATAAAATGAATAAAAAAATGTATTTTAAACATATATTTTATTTAACTAAGATGAATTTTTAAAGATATAGTCAAACTCAGGGTTTAACCTGGCAGAAAAAAATTTCTTTAGCATTTTAACTAAAATGCTCAATCAATATTTTAGCTTTTTTGAAAGTTAATTTAATCCTAATACTATTGATTTCTTTTTCTTAACTTGGTTATATCCAATTTTGTTTTTTATTTCTTTTGTTCACTGATGATTTCAACTTAACCAATCATCCATACTTGTGATATATTAAGAAATATGAATCAGCAAATCTTTCCTTTGATTTCAACAGGTGCAAATAGTAGCACTGAAAACGCATCTATGAAGCAAATTCAGAATTCTGACATACTTTAAAATATTTTTTTATTTAAATTAAACCATTAAAAGTCAAAATTAAATGTATATACTAAATAAATAACGATTCCCGATATTTTCAATGTTTTTTTTTTAATTTTTGCCTGCAAATGTGTGAATAAAAATTAGCAATAGTTATATAGAGATATTTTATGAAATAATCCAGTTTTACATTATAAAAATAATAAAAATCATAATTTAGAAAATTTTATTCATGAATTCATCAACCGTGAATATTTATTTAAATCAAATTGGAGTGTAAAGGTTGATATTTTTTTTATTTATTACCAACTATGTGAAAAATACCAGAGCCGGGAATCAAACCTGGGCACCTCCGCTTAACGCACGGATGCTCTACCACTGAGCTACCCTGGCTGACAACCAGCTGACGTGATCAGTGTTATGTGAGAAGTGCCTAGCTGGTTGTCAGCCAGGGTAGCTCAGTGGTAGAGCATCCGTGCGTTAAGCGGAGGTGCCCGGGTTCGATACCCGGCTCTGGTATTTTTCACATAGTTGGTAATAAATAAAAAAATATCAACCTTTACACTCCAATTTGATTTAAATAAAAATTTTATTTAAAGCTTCGATGAAACTTTTCGTCGCAGGCTCATGACATCTTTAAGTATGCAACTTCTCTTGATATGACAGGTGACAAAACTGATTTTTGTCTACTCATCCTCTAGTCTGATGAAGAAGCTGCACCGGATCCACGTCAAAAAGTTTCGTCAAAATTTCAAAGTAAGGCTTTTATTATTTTTTATAATGTATAATAGAAGTTTCATTTTTAATTCGAGGAATCCAGTTTTAGATTTTTAGGGAAATTTTTACTGACATATTTTAGCAAAATGCCAAAAAAACTAATGGCAGTTTAAACCCTGGTTAAACTCCTGTTATAGTGAACTGTTTGCAGATTAGCAGAAGGCAAGCAGATGAAATGGAAGCAGTCATTTAATTTAATGTTTAATATTAAGATGTATATTCATTATTTAATAATATTTAATTGAACCAAATATATGCAATAATTTGATATAATACTGGAAACAGTATATGGACATAGATAATTTTTATAATATATCTGTATAGATAGATAGATAATCAGAACGTACAGTAGAAATATAATATCAGTACGCACAGTTACAATTTAAAGATGATTTAATATCAGTATTCAAACAATTAATATGATCAAAAACCAAAGGCCACCCAAATCAAACCAAAAAAGAAATAAAGTCAAATCTAAATGAATTAAAGCAAATTGGAATAAAATAACAGCAATATTTGCATTCTAATGTTATCAAGGGCCTGGTAGAATGCAAACATTCTAAATAAATGAATGTTTTAGAGTCACAAAGATAGCAAAAGCTAAGTATTTCTTTGTGCACAGGCACGAAACATCCATTGGAAATAAAATAAGAAAAAATTTATATCAAAATAAACTCATCACAACGTGTGAGAAACCAATAAATTAGTTAAAAAATTATGAGTGAAAAAACACCAATAAAATTTGTAATTATTGCATCAATAATCACAAATGAAATAATCAAGAAATAAGCAACATAAAAATATGAGAAAAGTGTGTCACATGTAAAATTTAACAACCAGATAGCCGTTAAAAGTACAGTTAATGTCTGTACAGATATGGCAAAGAAGAATGGAGTAAATATAGAGATATCACAAACAGATTCAAATCAAATCCTCAATTTAGGATTGAGAGTATCAGTATAGTAACTTGAATAGTACTGCCAAAGAATCCATTAAAATTTTTTTTTTAATTAAATGTGATAACAATTAATAAATGCTAAATTAAAAAAAAAAATAGAAATTGCACGATTTTATAATTATCAGACACTATTCGTAGATTAAAATTAAGAAGAATATTAACAAAAACAGATTTATGTAAACATGTTTTAAAATTAGTAAAAAAATTTACTTTAAAGGAAAAATCTTTACATTTATCATACAAGTCAAATTCCAGTTGGCTATTATTATTAAGAATAATTTTTAAATCTAAGAAATTAATAACATTACATTCCAAATCAGTGCTACTAAGAGATAGATTTTTCAGGATAATCAACAAGTAAATCTTGATTGGTGTTATGTTTATCCAAATGTGATATAATTATATCATCAATATATCTTAGTAATCTAAATTTAGTTCATTCAATGTCTCGCTCATAACAAAATTAATATAGATCAGCTAACATACTAGATGCAATACCACCTTATGGTAACCCTATATGTTGTTTATATAAAGAATTATTGAATAAGATGTAGGATAAACCTAGTAAGAGTTTTAAAAGGGGAATGAGCTATGTTATTATTTAGATTTAGAAACTGTAGATTTTCTACAAAAAGTTTATTTAAGCAAACATATCTTTAATAACAATATTATTAAAAAGATCGTTGAAATCAAATGTTTTAATACCAGTAATATCAGTAAGATTTTAATTTTATTTTTCAGTTGATTAAGGGTCTTTTTATGAAACTGAATTTTGTGAAAATGCACTTAAAAAAAAAAAAAAAAAAAAAAAAAAAGATTGGCTGAGTTAACCCCTACACTTTAAAAAAGTTGTGCATTTTTCACAAGTGAAGCTATGTGTAATTTTCTGTTAAGCTTACGGAAGCCAATTTAAAACAGTTTATTTAATAGAAATGTATATTACCATGTGTTGATGGGAACCCCATCTTCATTTGTCTGTGTCCATTTTCTGTCATCTATATCCAATCCACAGTGACTGATAGATTTCACAGGATAGTGACGCCGGAAAAATAATCTATAAATCATAAAATTACTTATTTATTCATTCATTTTAAAACTAGCTAATTTAGTATTTTATTTAATGATTTCTTTTATGACCAATTATTAGATTTAGATTTTTATTTGCCATTTTATACATGCACATCTCATTATCAAAGTAATGATAACATCTGTAAATGAAAGTGACATTTAAGAATGTGCTTCGTAAGCATTAAAGTATAATCCTAGCTGGAGCAATTGTGACTGAAACAGCCCAGCTTTTAGTTGTTTCTAGAGGAATGGTGTCTAATGTCATGACAATGTACATATAGCGTGGCACGACAAGCTCGGTAAAGCAAAGTAATGGATAGAAAGGAGAAGTTGAGTGTAAGAGACCGATTGGTATTGAAGTGGATTATAATTTCTAAAAAGAAAACACCTGCAGCTAAAGTGACTGGACAACTGAATCAGCATCTGAATTCTCCAGTGTCAATAATTACAGTTAGGAGGCACCATCATAAACAGAAAATTTACAGCTTTTATTACGCTTTTATTCACAGGTGTTTCCATTATTTTGATAATCACCAGTATGTAGTGTGGTGAGGTTAAAACATTCTTAATCTGTATGTAATGTGGTGAGGTTAAAACATTCTTAATCTGTATGTAATGTTGTAGCAGAGTGAAGGAAATAATTCATATGAATTCTTTTTAGAGTTCCAATTATTTGGTAAGAACAATTTATTTCATCTTAAAATTTTAACATTGTAAGAAATATGTTGAAAGTTTAGGCAGAGTAAGAAGAATATGTATTATTATTAGTTGTAGATTTATTAACAACTGAATCTGTATAAGAACTCACACTGTTTTTTCTCAGTTTTATTCTACACTTTATCTAGACTGTCATCAGGCGACGGAGAGAAAACTATTGCCTTTAATAGGCAGTTTTAGATTTTGAATGATTGATGATCACGGATAGGCTTGCATATATAGAGACAGGCTCATAGTAAATTTTTATGCATGGGGAAATCACAATTAAATGCACTTAGCTTGTATTATTAATCTTGAAATGTGCATGAATATTCTTTCAGTTTTTACATTCTAATGTGTTTTAAGTTAGAACCCAGCCATAAGATGTGTATTAATGTTAGTTTTTAAATTAGAAAATAAGTTCTTTTGAGTTCTTAACTTCTATGTATGAACATTTAAAGAAAAATTTAGAAAGAAAAATATAATTCCAAAAGCTTTGAGGCAAAAATCAGGAAGACAGCTCTCTCTAGAACAGGGGTGGCCAACCCGCGGCCCGCGAGGAGACTAACGATATTTAAAGTTTGATAATTTTGGTTAACGGATCAAAAATTAGTAAATTCATACTGACTTTTCAAAGTGAAAATACTTTTAAACGATTATGGTAGCTAAAGAGCTGTTGTAATGAAATATTATTAGATCCATTATTTATTCTCTTTATTATAGTTTTAATATATAGTCATAAAATTTTCACGATTCTATTGTTAATTTATGAATGAAAATAATTTAAATTAATGATTCTGCTCCGAATTTTCATCCTACCCTTCCCCGAAAAAAGTATATACATACATGAATCATAAACTCACAAACACATATGCACAGATGCATATGTACAGTCATTAAATAATAACGATAATTTCCTTTTCCGACTATTTTAATTGCAGCACCTATTTTTGACTACATATTCGAATTTCTGAGGTAAAGGCGGTTCGGAAAAAGGTATAGTTTATATTCTTTATATCAAGTCTTCATAGAGTTACAAGCAAAAATAGATCAGGGGTAAATCTCTATATTTAAAAAAATTAAATTCAGATATCACACAAAGTATTATATCCATTCAGATTATAATCGAAAAATAAATAAAACAATTTTAATTATAAAATAAAATAATGCTAATTAAGAGATGATGTGTGCGTCTAAACTTACTTCAATAACTATTTTAAATCATGCACAAGTAAAGTAATATATGTCACATATTATAACAAGAGACAGCCCCCTAAGATAAATAATCACTATAATTCGAAAAATAATGATAGGAATAAACCATAAATTTAGAAACCCATTTTTTTGATGATGCCCATTATTTTCGCGTAAAAATTAATATAGGTCGTAACTCATAATTTCTTAAAATATGCATTTATTAATAATTTTCATAATTCAAAAAATGTTTTTTAATCAAAAATATGCATGGAATATATTTGGGTTACTCCATTCTAACTTGAAAAAAAAAAAAAAAAAAAAGAGAGAGAGAGAAATTTTAATATATTAATTGTTTGGGAAGACATGAATTAATGCTTATTACATCCATTTAACATTAGCATCTCCATATTGTGACAAATTATAACTCTGTGAAAAATTGAGAGAAACATATAAACTATACAATTTTCCGGGCTGATTGGAAGCAAATAATTCAAAAAGCTTGAAGAAATTGGAACAAAAAAATGAAGTTCATATCAGTTTTAATATGTACACCCCTTAAGCAAAATCTAACTAAACCGTTCTAAGCTAGGCCTTATTACTAATCGATCGGCACCAGCCGCAAATCTCCTACACTGATTCACGGCAAAATTAGTCGCGAAAGAAGGGGAAGGAGGCATTTTTTTATGACTGTACATAAGATGCGGCCCGAATGAGTAAAATAGATTTCCAGTGCGGCCCACCAAATGCTTTGGGTTGGACAGGGCTGCTCTAGAACATGGAAGCAGGATATTTATGAATGGTACATAAACCTTCTTTCATTAATGCCAAAGAAATTAAATTAATTGAACAGCTTTAATTCTTTAAATGAGACATTGTGTCATATTCATTATTAAATCTTATGTCAGTAATTTTCTAAAAAAAAATGTCAATTTAGTTCCTGAGAATTCCTTAGCAAAATACATCTTTAACCTCCAACATTCCAGATATACTTAAATAAAAACTTTTCGGTGACCTTGCCAATGAATATTATGTGAGAAATGCCTAGCTGGTTATCACCCAGGGTAGCTCAGTGGTAGAGCATCCGCACGTTAAGCGGAAGGCCCGGGTTTGATTCCCGGCTCTGGTATTTTTCACATAGTTGGTATAAAAATCAGCCTTCCACTCCAAATTATCTAAAATGAATTAAGTGTTGATGATTAAAGAATTTCTAAATTAGAATTTCATGGTCTATTGGAGTTGTGCCACGATTAGTGCTGGACAATATCAGAAATTAAATGTCGCAATATATCACCAAGTTCGATATTAGTGATATATTGCGATATTTCTTTCAAGATAGGAAAAAATAGACATTTGTTATTTTTTAAAGACATATGCACACGAATTTTAAAGTATACAAGTATAGAGTGTTTTCCATGTATTTTCTGGTATATTACTACCATAACTTTATCATTAAAAAAAAAAAAAAATCATAAAAAGTGAATCAATATTTTGTGTTTCTTATAACTTATACTATTGCTTTTAGTATACCTCTGTATAGTTTATCCTCTATTCTTCCCATTTTAAGCTTTAATTATTTTAAAATCATATTTTAACACAGCTAATATGTGATCTGTGTTTTATTTGTACCAAGTATATCAAAATTCATAATACTACTAAAAATAAAGCTTAAGAAAAATTGTCTTAAGATGTAGGTATTAAATAAAAAGGAAAATCATTTTAAATAGTTAAGAAATGCCATTGGATACACCTTTTTTGGTCGTAGAGAGTAATATTTTTTACTTAAAACTCTTATATGCATCCTAAATTTCAGTCACTTGTCATTTTTATTTTTGTATCTGCTTACCAAATCATTACAATATCTTTTAAATGTATATGTGTTCAATTCACATTCGTAATAGTTTCACAACAATTGAAAATTGAATTATATATATATTATATATATATATATATATATATATACAGTCAACTCTCAAAAATCCGCAACCCTAAAATCCACAATTCTCTGAAATCCACATATCATTTGCAATGTAAACAAACATCGTCACAACTGATTTGTTGATTCGTGGATTGCAAAAATTCAGCTGTATTAGGAGATAAATCAATTATTAACTTGTGCTGGTGAATCACCGATCACTCAGCATGTTATTGAGGAGGAAATGATAAGTGTAATTATATATAATTATCAATAAATAAATAATATTAATTTAGGGGAAGAAGGAGAAAGACAGTTTGCATGAAAGATTTTCTCTCATGAAGATAAATATTCAAACTTTCTTATAGTACAAACGTATGTGATTGACCAAGAATTGCTGACTTTTTTGCAGGTTATAGAAAAATAAATATGTATGAATATTCTTACTTATACTATTGATCACACTTTTAAAAAATCTAGATAATTTGCATCTATAATATGATGTATAAAGATTGTTCTTTAAATTAAAATTTCATGAAATATTTGTACTTGTATTAGGCACACATTATTTCAGCATTGTATGTATAACATATAAATTGTTTCTTAAAGATTTGCTACTCAAATGAGGTTCTAAGATGTAAATAAAAGAAATTATTCTAAAATCTGCAAAATTCAGAAATCCGCAATACAATTTGTTTTAAGCTGTGCGGATTTTTGAGAGTGTACTGTATGTATACATTGTCAGTATAAAAATTATATTATTTAAACAAAATTATGTTAAAGTTTCATTTTGTTACTTAAAGTAACTCATTTTGCATTTAAACCAATTTTATTTAACATGTACGGCTTAAAAAAAAAAAAAGAAAAAAAAGAAGGAAAAGGAAAGAGAAAAAATAAATGCTACATAAAAAAAGTAATAAACTATCCAATATTATATAATTCTATAAAGAAGCTGTCACTGTAAAATTACTGAAGATAAACTTTATTTTACATCAGTCAGATAGCACCCTTTCTCCCTTCCCATGTTATCCAATGGGATTTTTGTCGCGTCGATTTATAAAAATATTTTATTAAAAAATGAACTTTTTTGAATTCTGTTTTTTGAATATTACTCTTTGAACAGGTCGTCTTTTAGCTTAAATTCTGTTTTTTGAATATTACTCTTTGAACAGGTCGTCTTTTAGCTTAGTGAGCAATTTTTCGAAAAAATAAATTTTATTTACTTAGAGATCCACACTTAGAGTCCATAATTTACTTATTGAAATAAAATATTTAAATTAATTTTTTCGAAAAATTGTTCACCAAGCTAAAAGGCGACCCGTTCAAAGAGTAATATTCAAAAAACAGAATTCGAAAAACTTCATTTTTGAATGAGATATTTTTATAAAACGAAGCAACGAAAATCCCATTGGATAACATGGGAAAGGAGAAAGGGAGCTATCTGACTGAAGACTGAAGTACAGCCCAAAGTGAGTTAAACACATGTTGAAGGTCGCATCTTATTCGCCAGAAGTTATCGATACTTTGAAATAAACCAATATCAATGAACCAATAGCAGGAAATGAGCTAAAACAAAAGATATTGTTTTCATTCGTCATAATAAGCGTTTGTTTTTATATCGCCTTGTCTGTGGTTACTGTGGTATTACACCTACGATCCACGAGTGGTGATGTGCAATATTATCAAATACTAACGGTAGTATAAATTCTTTCATATTATCGTTTATGGTCAGTAAATGCATGAATGTATCAATATACTGTGGGAAGTCAATATACTGTGGAAAAAGCAGATGGCTTTCAATAAATACTGTTTATTTTTTTATTATGCGATGGACTTATTAAAACAGTGATATTTTAGATTTGAGGTTTCGCACGCAGGAATAAAGGAAGAGGAAGTATATGCATTGTGGGAGTGATCGTTTGGGGTGGGGGGTGGGGTTATATATTTTTATTTTATCAGTGAGGGATGGGAGAAAAATAAGAGAATGGGTATTAGTATAAGATATTGCGCGCTCTTTTTGTTCGGGTTTCGTTCGCTGATCGTGGTTCGTTCGCTCGGGTTTCATTCGTGATGCGCGGAAGCATAATTCTATTAATACGTGGTTGGCGTTTAACAGTACTTATCGGCATATCGATTGATCGCGCGGTGCACACTAGGTAATATCGTTAAAGGGATATATCGTCAGAGCAAAATCTTAAATATTGTTATCGGGATATTTAAAAAATATCGATACTTGGGGATATATTGATAAATAATCCAGCCCTAGCCACGATTAACATTGTCACTTGATACAGCTGCGTTTGCAGACTCGGTGAACTTGCCAATGAATATTATGTGAGAAATGCCTAGCTGGTTATCACCCAGGCCAGGGTAGCTCAGTGGTAAAACATCCGCGCGTTAAGCGGAAGGCCCGGGTTCGATTCCCGGCTCTGGTATTTTTCACATAGTTGGTATAAAAATCAGCCTTCCACTCCAAATTATCTAAAATAAAAACTTTTAGTTTTACTCTTTTTAAGTTAAAGATATAATATCCCAAATCTTCTAATAGAAATTACAAGTCAATATAAAAATGGAAAAATAGGCATGAAAAATTCTTTCCGTTTCTTACTTTCTAGTATTGTCAGTAAGAGTGATTCCTTGACCAGACACTTTGAAATGGACAGGTACAGCTGTAGGTAAAGGCCTTTTAAGTAATGTTTCCGTCAAGGCTTTCTTGATTGCTTGGGGTCCAGTTAAAGATTCCATCTCAACTGTGTTCAGGTATAATACATTGCATGCTGAAATAAAATAGGAATGAAAGTGTTTTAGCCAGCTTCAAAGAAAACTATACAGGAGATAAGAAAATATAAAGAGTGAAAGCAGATGAGATAGAAAGCAGCACATGAGGCTTGCTGCTATCACTAAAATGGTCCATTCTAATTTTATGTAGCAAGCACAAGCATTTTTTAAGTGCCTATGTGAATAAAACTGCTTTCTTCCAGGAAGAATAAAAGTTGGGTGGATGAATTTAAATGAAAAAAATATATAATACTTAATGGTGTTTTCTTTATTTCCCACTTAAAAATTTTATAAATTAAGCAGTTATCTTTTTAATACTTTTTACAATAATTTATTTTATTACTTTAAGTTATTAAATGAAAACTCCCATTTGTTTTAGTTTGATTAAAAAATAAATTCAAAGATTTTATTTATATTTTAAGCTAAACAAAAATTGCATTTGGGTTTGTTTATCATAATTTCGAATGTATAATTTGCAAGTCTGATAAATCAGTTTTTCACTAGAAATTCATATAAAATAAGAAGCTACATTTCTACAAAGAAATCTTTCATGTAACTTATCTGTTCATTAAAATTCCTGGTACGAAACTGATTTATCAGGCCTGCAGATTATATGCTGGAAACTATGATAATTAAAATATAAACTTATAACACCTACTTCTCATTCTTACAGTGGTGTTGTTAGGGTATTATATGGCATTTGAAAATAAATGGGGTGTATACTTTTTCTTAGATCAATAAAAAAGAAAGTAGTAGATTTTGCATTAATATTTTTTTTAATTAACTTCAAAAGAAAAGCTATGTAAAGCAATTTAAGAAGGGATCCTTTTTTATTTTTATAAAAATAAACTAGGTTTAAGAAATGTTTGTATCTTGGAAATTTGTTGCTCAGAAGGTCTAGCAAAAGCACTAAAACTCTTATTCCTCAAAAATTCATTAGAATGGAAAACAATTATTCTTAATTTTATTTGCAAATATTTAGCCCTTTTAACACTTATTGGTTTTTGCACTGAAATCAAACATTTAACTTTTTTTTTTTAATGCAACAAGTTTTCAATATTTTTTTCCTTGTTTAAATAGATTTTGAAAATTTTTGTTATTTCTCTTAAACATAAGTGAAAGGTTAAAAGAAATCTGAAATGTCAAAGTTTCTTAAATACTCCATTTTCTACCAGAATTTGTAGCTGTAATTTTCTGCTAACAATATTCAGTTAATAAATTACTCAATATATTTAGATAGGTTATTATTGTTGAAATGTTATTAAAAACTTCTTCAGACTAAAATTTTTTATACATGTATGTGTATGTACCATAATAGTAGCCGTAAAAACCATTTCATTGATTTTAAATTTTATACAAATATTCTGAGTTGCATTGAATTAGCTGAATATTTTTTGTGCATCTAGTATTTGTGACTTGTGTACAGGGATCAGGCATGCATTAATTATTTTTTAATACTTTATGATCTATGGATGACATTTTTCTTTTTAAGGACATTTTAACTTATTGATGCCCTTAGCCACATATATGGCTATTTAGTTTTTTTTTTTTTTTTTTAATGTAATTATAATTTCTATCATTAATAGAAAGAACAAAAAATTGATAATTATTTGCTGCTGAATATCTCAATGAAAATAAAGGCCTGATAAATATATTTCTTTCTCTCTCTCTCTTTGAATTTCTATCAATATAAAATGAATAAATCACACACTACTAAAAATTGTCTTTCTGTTTTTCTGTCACTATAAATCATCCCTGAAGAGGCTAAATATTGTTATACTGTATTCAACAGAGTGAAAACTAGTATGTTGTGGCCACCACCATGGGTGTCGGCACATAGGGGCAAGGGGGGGCACTTGCCCCCTCCTGGAAAATTCTAATAAGTAAAAAATTATGAAAAAGAAATTTAATTAAAGCTTTAAAACTGCCATTAGAATTGAAATGTCCAAATAAAATTTATGTCACAGAGCCAATTAGATTCAAACCGACTCGACTTGCATTTATAGGTTGTCTCTTTCTAACTTTTCCCTTCAAATAGATTTCAAATTGACTTAACAGTAAGTTTTTTGGATTAGTGTTGGTTTGGAATAAGCTATATAATTTTTATAAGTAAAATGTTTTAGCTTAAATTATATATATAAAAATTTATTGTATTAAATGCTTACACAGAAGTTTACTTAATCACTTCAATCAACCAGCCAACCATTTGAATCGAACTGATTTTTTAAAAATATGCTGAAATTTTGCAGTGTTAAGTTTGCCCTCCTGAAAAATTTTCTGGCGACGCCACTGGCCACCACAAGACTTTTCTGTATATTTTACACAAATTCAGACAGTACAAATTATTAAATTATAATTTATTAAAATTATGTTCCATGTTGAAAGCAGACTATTTTTATCTCACAGAATTATAACTCTAAATGCCAAAAGAAAGTCAATTTTGTGCCAACATCAGATTTTTTTTTTTTTTTTTTTTTCCCCTTTAAAAAAAAAAAAAAAAACAATAACTTCGTTTTAAATTATCACAGATCTATAGTTCAACCATTCATTTTAAAGGTATTGATGAGTTCTTTTGAAAGATATTCTGAAAATTTACGCCCCCAGGGAAAAGGGGGGGGGGACTACTGGATGTGTATTGGTTGATACTGTTATATTTGATAATTAACACAATTATTAAACAAATTAATTTTATGTATATAACGAGAGATTAAATAAAAGACTGGTCAGTGATAAGTAATACAAATGAGGCATTGAGTCTCCAGATTTTTAGATCCATTAGTTAAGTATATAGAGTTGCCAACTCTCTAGATTAATTATCACCATTGTTCCCACTAAAATTTAAAGCAGATATTTCTATAAAAAATTACTGGCATTCAAAAATCTGGGGAGTTTTGCAAGTCTGGATGTTTATTATAAATATTATCATTAGATAAGTCTAATTTTAAAATATCAAAATACTTGTTTTATTCTTTTTTTCAAACAAACAAATGCAGAACATGCATAAAACACTAGACTATAGAAAGTATTAGAAGAAGAGAAGAATAATTACTAGAATAATCTTTTACTTACCAGCTCCCTGTGCTAATAATTCATTAGCAGAACTTTGTGTTTCAGAATCTGCCACTTGATCTACAAACCAGAATTTATATAAAAATTAAAAACGAAGAATTTTATTTTCCATTAATGTTCATTATGTTCAACATTATTCATACTACAAAACTAATGCAAAAGATTTTTTTTTACCTTGCTCGGGTAAAACAAGTTTGCAAGGAAGGGCTAAAGGTGTGAGAGAATGTTGGTATACCAGTGCAGACAGGCTTCCTGAAAAAGAATTTTAGAGATATTCTCATTATTGAATGTGTTGTAGATACATACCATTTGTAATTTTGTTAGGCAAATAAATATCTTACCAAACACTGGTTCATTGGGACAGCCTTTCAAGCGTACACCCTTAGATGTCGGCTCTATTAGAAAATGTCTAACAAGTTCATTGGATGGGTCACCTACAAATAATGTTTTTGAACTGTTTTAATGAAATATGTAAAATAAGTCTGGACAAGTTTTGAAACTGTTTTATATTATAAAAACATTAAATTAAAATTATAGCACCTGTAGCCCAAAAGATATTACTGAAACTATGTATTTTATATATTACACTGGTAATGATAAAAAAAAAAAAAAATCCACTTAAATAATAATAATAATGAATCTTATTTACACTCAACTCATTTCAACGATATATATGCAGTTTGTACCCTATTGTTTCTAATGTTTTATATCTCCATGATTCTTTGTCATTATTGTACTGACATTAACTGTACTTTTAACAACTATCTGGTTATTAAATTTTACATGTGACACACATTTCTTATATTTTTATGTTGCTTATTTCTTGCTTATTTCATTTGTGATTACTGATGCATAATTACAAATTTTATTGGTGTTTTATCACTCATAATTTTTTAACTAATTTATTGGTTTCTCACATGTTGTGGTGAGTTCAATTTGACATGTGTTTTTTCTTATTTTATTTCGAATGGATGTTTCGGGCCTGTGCACAAAGAAATACTTAGCTTTTGCTATCTTTGTGACAGAAAAACATTCATTTATTTAGCATGTTTGCATTCTACCAGGCACTTGATAACGTTATAATGCAAATATTGCTGTTATCTTATTCCAATTTGCTTTAATTCATTTAGATTTGACTTTATTTCTTTTTTGGTTTGATTTGGGTGGTCTTTGGTTTTTGATCATATTAATTGTTTGAATACTGATATTAAATCATCTTATTCCAACTGTACATACTGATAATATTATATTTCTACTGTACGTTCTGATTATCTATCTATGTATATATTTGTATATTCTGTTGGCATTTTCCCAAATAAAATTAGATGATAATTGTATAGTTTCATTAAGTATTTTATACCTTGGCAAATGTTCTAAAGGGATAGTTAACTATTATCTATTATCCAAATAACTGTCAGCACAAATGAGTAGAGTAGAAAACAAACTTAACATTTAAAATAGCTTCTTTCTCCCCCCCCCCCCCCTTTGAAACAAGTATTTGCTTGACAAATTATTACAATTGTTAGAAGAAAAAATACTTTATGATTTTATATTAAATTTAAATTGAGTATAAAACTGCAGCTTATTTCACAATATTCATGAATGAAAATATGATACATATTTTGTTCTTGATTTTATATATAGAATTATATATATGTAATAAATTGAAAATTACTTGAAGGGGGAGGGGGGGGTGGAGTATCACTTTGAGTAATGCAATAACAACACTGTGTGGAGGTTAAATTGTTTGCAAACTAAATAACTATACGATAATGCTGATTATTATACATGTATATATTTTTTCAATGTTTGTCTGAGACCTATAATTAATGACTAAATATCAAAATGTGCATCAAGTGATAGAGAAAACATGTTATAGACTTCATGAATTCATGAGTCATCACATATATTTTACAAACATAATTACTAATATAATTAACAAAAAAAAATAAAATTTCTTTCTTTTCAGAAAGTGCATTATTATTTTTTCAATGTGAATCAGTATATAAAATGTACAATTTATTAATAAAATTTTGCAAAAAAAAAAATAAAAAAATAAAAAAATAAATAAAAATAACCTGGCTGAGAGATATTTAAATGACATACCTGATTTATTTTGAATATTAGGAGGAGGAGTGGCCACTTTGAGAGCCAATCCATAAGCACCGGGAAAAGAATTGCTGTCTCGTACAATGAATGTACCGGGAGGTTTGTCTTTTAGAGCACTAATAGCTAGAAGAAAAAGAAAATACATTATTCTCTTTCATTAATAGCTTTAAAAATCATATGTAAATATCCAAAGAAGTATTGCATAAAAATAAAATATGGTTTGAAAATATATGGCAGATGATATTTTAATACTGGTAACTTATATTTATTAAATATATTCTAAGTAAATATTGGCAAACTCAATTTAATTCTATGAAATTGCAAGCATTTGTCTAGCAAATGTGCATATACCTCATGAAAGAATATGCTTGAGCTTTTAATTATATATATGTGGGATGGGACTTATGTGGGCGTTAAAAATTAACTAATACTTAATTACTATTAATTATTTAATATTTAAATAAAGATAACTGTTTTACATTTGTACAAAATTATAGTATGAATTAAAATTAAACTGCCGACCAAAACAGTCACATTTAAGAGTCAAATCAGATGATTTCAACAGTTCCCTTATTAGCACGGCCCACCAGCGGCCGAGCGGTTCTGCGCTCAAAGCTGGTAGATGGGAGGTGCCGGGTTCGATCCCAGGTCGCGCTCATCGACCTAGCCGTTCGGAGTTTTCCGTGGTTTCCTCCGAAACTTGCGTAAATACGGGCTAGGACCCCTTAGAAAGACCCCCACGGAGGGCATTCCCCCTCTAGGCCTAGGACACATCAGGAGTCAATCGGCCTTAAATCCTACAACCAACCCTTATTAGCACAGTTCTTGTCAAAAGAAAATAATACATAGCCTATATTCTATAAAATACTTCTTGTCAACACTAAGTACTACGGCTTCGTCTTTTATCACTTTAGAAAAGCATGCGGCATGATACAGGACACTGTCTCGGCGAAATCCCGTCGTCAACAGATCAAGGTCCCAACGTCAACTCATCAAGTTCCAAACGTCAACTGAACTCTCTCTGGAAAGTGCTCCGGGGCTCCGTCTATGGGGATGCGCGCACACGCAGGAGGTGACGTCCTACTGACATCACAGCTACGTCATTCCGTTAAGATTCTACACTCGTGGCTGCAGTGCTGGTTTCAGAATCAAATGTTAGGGAGAGCAAGGTGGCTCTACTACATATATATATATATATTATATGTATATAGCGAAACTACATTGTCTTATGATATTATGAAGAGTCCAGTTGTATAGAAAACTAGTTTATTGAGTGCTTTTGTCTGCAGCGTAACCTAAGTTGTAGCATTTCAAAAGTTAAGACAATTAAAATATGAAGATGTTATGACGGATTGGGGTCATGAACATGAACATTACGTATTATTTATAGCAACTCTTTAAAATGGCATTCTTTAGTTACATTTACTTTTAAATTAATAGTATTTGCATTAGTTAATTAGTTTATGATTGAAATTTTAGCTTGGTTTCAGATATCCAGGCTTTAAGGGGGTATATAAATTTCAGAATTTCACAATATATATATATATATATACTTGTAAATCTAATAGTATAATCGGAATAGTCAATCGGAGTAAAAGTCTGATAAGGGAAGTATGAATCAGTAAAATCCCTATTGAACTCAAACCAAGCTTAAATTAAAGAGCATGGTTTAAAATATAGGATAGCGTGCAAATTTGCTGCAACAACCCCCCATGGAGCGAGAAAACGACCCAAACAGTTTTAGCTGCTTCCTTAAAAAACAACAAAAGATATTTCAGTAGCAAGACGTTGCGGCGTAGTGGTCAGAGCGCTCAGCTTGAGTGACGAAGGTCCTGAGATCAAATCCCGGTGACTGCTTGCAGTTTTTTTCTTCTTTTTATAAATATAAATGAAATACAATATAAAAATATATGAAGGGAGGGGGGTCATGTATTTAATTCAAATAAAAAATATATGATATATTTTTAAATTATTAAAATATTTTATTTCAACTAAAATAAAAAGAATTAATAAATAAATATACTCTATATAAAGATACTATTAAGAAATATATAGGATAAAATCACCTCTTTGTGAAGAAAAAAAATCAGGTTGAAATTTACGAATTTATTTTCAAGTTAATGGCTGTGATTAGAAGTAAGAAAATGATCAAATCATAAGCACTTTTCACGATGAGAACAACATATAAAAAAAATTATTACGATTAATTTCATTACAATCTTGTTCAATGTTGAAGCACATATCGCGAACATTTTGGAAATTATTTGGTTTTTCTTTGAGATAACCAGCTTTACAAAATGCATATATAACTAGATTTTTAAATTTTGGAAATGTATGTAAACCAAGCTATAAACATATGCAAGGGCCAACAGAATAATAACAATAAGTAAAAGTTCTTTTTTTTTATGCATGAATAATAGTGCAATTAAAAGCAGATGAAAAAAAATGCAGTATAAATAATATTTTCAGTTGCACTATTCATTTGAAAAACATTTTTTCACTTGAAATAAAATGTCTTAATAATTAAACAGAATATTTATTTTTATGTATAAAAAATAACAAAATTAAAAGCAGACGATAAGCATTTCCTACTAGCGGCTTTGGTGTGAAATATTAATTAAAAAAAAAAATAATTTAGGGGAAAAAAATGTGCAATGAATAAAAATATTTTTCCTTAAATTATTCATTTATTTAAAATTATAAATAAAATTTAAAATGTAGTTGAAATAAAATATTTTAGTAATTAAAAATAGATCATTATATATTTTTTAATTGAATTTAATACATGTTCCCCTCCCTGAAATTACCCATATATTTTTATATTATATTTCATTTATATTTATAAAAAAAAAAAAAAAAAAAAAAAAGACTGCAGTCATCGGGATTTGATCTCAGGGCCTTCATTAGTCAAGCTGAGCGATCTGACGACTACGCCACTCCATCTTATTAATGGATTCTCTTTTGTTGGTTTTGATGGAAACAGCTAAAACTTTTAGGGTCGTTTTCTCGCTCCATGGGGGTTTGTTGCAGCAAATTTGCATGCGGTCCTATGTTTTAGACCATGCTCTTTAATTTAAGGTTGGTTTGGGTTCAATAGGAATTTTACTGATTCATACTTCCCTTGTAAGTGCGGGAGCCTTTAGAAATTTCCCTCATTAGATTTGTTTTATTCCTACTTAAAACTTTAATTGCTTTTTTCTGAAAACCTTATTTTGGAATTCTGTGGATGCTGCTATTTCTCAAAAACGGACGCAATCTTATTGAAATTTTGCACACTTCTTTAAAATAAATTTACCTTAGTGCATGAACAAAGATTTTTCCTTTTTTTTTTTTTTTTTTTTTTTTTTTTCCAACTGATTTTACAAGGCACTACGTGGGGTAAAATGTTTGGAAAATCATATTTTTACATATAACTCTGCCAAAAATTTAATTTCTTTTTTAAATCCTTTCATTCAAGCACAAATTTTACTTATCTACTAACAGATTTATTTTTTAATTTCAGTAAAAACTAACATGAGTCATACTGACCACTGTGGAGACACTTTTTTCTGAAAGTCTATGGAAATCAGGTTCCACCATCTGAATTTTCCAAATTTTTAATGAAAATTTTATAAAATATAGTTTAAATGTTGCTTCTTTAACCCTTTCCGTCTGAAAGCATACAATTGTACGGGTTAGACATCCACTCATATTTTTGCATCAGTTGCAACAGTTGTATGTAATAAAATCAGGAAAAAAACGATCAAGCTAATTAGCAGAAAGTGTAAAGTACAATTTTCAATCAACAAATGTTGGTTATAGTCCATATTATTCTTTCAGTTTGCAAAAACAGAATAATGTAATGCTTTAAGGTAAAAATGTTCACAGTCAGAAAGGGTTATAGACTGAAAATATGCTTTTTGTTTTTTTAACCTTTGAAACCCATGTAACTCATTAATTAATATTAATATGAAGAGGTGACTGCAGAAAAGGAGAATTGCACGTACTCAGCTAAAATTATTTTTTTAATTGTCTGTTTTATCAGTTTTTGTGTTAAGTGTTAAATTGGAAAAATTAAACATACAGGTGTATTTAAAAAAATTATTGAGTCGCAAATTTTGACGAAAATTCCTAATGAAATATATATATATATATATATATATATATATATATATTAATAATTTTGAATAGGAATTTTACTTGAAGATTTTTTTTATAATTTTACATATATACTGATAAATAGGACAGAAAGAAAGGAATTGGATTATCAGTTAAGAAATGTTATGTTTAGCTTTATTTAATACTATGTAATAAAACTACTGTAGAATGTTATGTTTGCAAAATACAATATTTACTGATAAACTTACCATCTTCTCTTGATATATTTGGTTTGTACCAGTATTTAGAGGTATCTTTTACAAATACAGGGTGATGATGAATTACTTCTAAATTATCTAAAAAGTAAAAGGATTGTTTATAGTTTACAAATTTAATGTTGAAAAATTAATAAATTAAAAATAAATACATATACTTAGTAGCATGTTACTGGCAAATCTCAGTATAACATCATTTTTTTAATACCCTTGCATCCTAATAGAGTAGCATTAGTTGGATTGGGTTTGGAGCCTCTATGGTCATCTTTAGCACATGAAGGTTTATTAGACCGAACTATGGCTTTAAAATAAACTGTAAACTGATAGATAATATTATGCCCAGGACACAGAGCCCAGTTTACCCATTTAAGGGCCCGGGGCTGTGATAATAGCGGAGGCCCCCTCCCCACCCACGCACATTTTTGTTTTTCTTTAATATGAATGTTCATCATTAGATAAAATTTTACAATGGTCATATTAGAATAAGATTCTCATTACCATTTAAATGAACTCTGAAACTGTTTGCAAAAAGTTAATTAACAAAAAATAAATAAATAAATAAATAAAATAAAAAAAATATTAACAACAAAAGAATCTAACTCACCAACGAAAGGAAAAGTTGCTGCATCAAAAACTTTAATGAATATATTTTACAGAATAAAAAAATTAAATTGGCTTCTTCCTAGCCTTTGCCGCGCTGAAAGTTTCAATTACATCTTTAAAATCCAGGTTGCTTGTTAAATTGTGCTCTGAGCACAGCAAAGCCAAACATTGCAGCTTATTCTGCTGCATTTTTGTTCTTCAAAGAGATAGAACTCTCTCTAATTTGTAGTTTGCTGTCTCGGCTTTGCAATCTGATATTGGTAGAGTTAAATAAATACATAATGCAATAAATATATTTGGAAAAATCTCATTTAACTTGTTTTTAAACATATGATCATAAATATGTATCGGTGATTTTTTCCCTAAGCTACAGCTTAACAAATATTGTGAAAATTGAGGGACTTCAGATTTTGTGGCTTCAAAATCTACTTCTCCTTCATAATCTTCAAGAAAATTATTAACTGATTCTTCATTTATTTGTTCAAGACCTAATTTAGTAATGAAATTGAAAATGCTGCATACTGAGTTATAAGCATCAATTCGTTTTATCATTTCTAAATTTAATCTATCTACTATCACAAATAAAGTTTCTACTTTAAGTTTTTCAAATCCTTGAAGAGTTACATGGCTAGTTGTTTCGGATTCGAGAGTACCATCGGTAAATTTTTTTCTTCTCAGTCTTTTTCCCTGATCCTTAGGTGAAGTGGCTACATGTGGAGACAGCAATTGAGATCTTTCTTTTAACTTATCAAATTGATTTCTGAAGGATGCAATATTTGCATCCAACCCTTTCAACAAGTTAACAGCTGTAAATAAATCAAGACCTGGTTTTTGAAGATAAATGCTAATTTTATTCATAGCATTTAAAATGTTGTGTGACAAAGTTAGCATAAAGGCTGTTTCGAAAGTCACCATTTTGCTGCGCAAAGACAATGCCTCATTACCTGTATCTGCCTTTTCATTGCTGTCTTCTGAAATTTGAAGCAAAATGTTTAAAATCTGCTCATAATTCACTATCATTGACTTGCAAGATTCAGCGTGACGAGACCATCTTGTTGTGCTTAAACTTTTCAAAACAATAATTTGTTTTTCTTTAGTAGGAAGAAGATTCAAAAGTAATAAGCTCCATCGGTGTTGTTGAAGATACAAAAAAAGCATATAGTTGTTGAATTAGGCTGAAGAGACTCATTGTATCGGAGCAGCATTCAACGGCATATGCTCCTACCAAATTTAAAGAATGTACACTACACGGACAAAATAGTGCTAAGCAGCTCTTTTTACGCATTTGAGTTTGTAAACCTTGATAAATTCCAGTCATGTTGCTGGCATTATCGTAAGACTGCCCTCTGCACAGTTCAATGTCAATATCATGCTTCTGTATAAATGAAAACAATTCTTCTGCCATCGATTTTCCTGTATGGCTACTGATTTGAAGAAAAGTAATAAACCTTTCGTAAACGATACCTTCTAGGCAGTACCTTATGACAAATGAGAATTGATCTCTATGAGCTTTGTCTATGTTGAATCCAAGATAACAGCAAAATATTTTGCTTCCTTAATATCAGCAAGAATATTCTTCAAAACTTTATGGCCCATCAAATCAATCAGCTCATTATACATAGTATTGGACAAATATGAAACATTTCCGTGTCCTTTGTTTCCATAATCAGTCAAATGTTGCTTAAAAAAGGGATCAAATTCTGCAATAAGCTCAATTATTCCTAAAAAATTTCCATTATGAATTGATGCTAGTTTACTGTCATCTCCTTTAAAAGCCAATCCTGTGACAGCTAAAAATTTAATTACAATTTTCAAAAATTTGTCTTTTTAAAATATTTTTACATAACAGTATCAAGGATTTAATTTCTGACTGTAAAAACAGAATTAAAAAAAAAAAAAAAAAAAAAAAAAATTTCTATTTACCGGGTTTTCTTGGCCTATCTAGGGCCCCCTTGTTCACTGGGCCCGGGGCTGCAGCCCCCTCAGCCCCCCCCTTAACTGGGCTCTGCCAGGACATAATGAAATCTTCCAAGTCCATCTGCCCCCCCCCCCCCCCACACACACACAGAGAAATTTATAATTGGGGGTTCTAATCATACTATTAAAATTTATAATAAAATAAATATAGTAATATAAAAAATATAAAAATGGATTGGAGAAAAAACTGGTTTAAAATATACATTTACAGTGTTCTCATTAGAGCATGAGACAGCAAGAATCTTGCATATTTTTTTTATTTTCTCACTTAATTTTAATACTGCAAGAAATTTGCACATTTTTTCCATTTTTCAGGAATCTATTAAAAAAACTTTTTTTAAATGCTTTCTTTTGAAATCTGTCCTAGTAGAAAAACCTGCTCAGATGAGAGGATTCAGACCATAGTTACCTTTGCTATGTACCTGCTACAGAAACCACACAAAACTCGAAGAACGTGAGAAAAAGATCACATGAATTCCAGACATGAATTCTGTTTGACCATGTAAAAGACCTTTTTATTATTATTCAAAGTTTATTTGGGGTCTCACTTAATTTTCAGAAATTTCGCATAGTTTTAAAAATCTCACTTTGTTTTAAAGAAAAGGTGAGAAATTCTTACTGAATTTTTTCCTCTGAGAACCCTGATTTCTAAAACTTATTGTTTTAGAATTAAATATTTTACATTACAAAAAGATGTATTTATTATTAATGCACTAACATAAGAACCTTTTCATAATAATTATGCTAAATGATTTTTAAATTCATATAAAATGCCGGATATGTCTTGATATAAAATATATATATATATATATAAAGTTTGTCAAATTTTATTGATTTAAATAAGATTAAAACAAAAACAACAATTCTCAACAAAATAATTGTTTCTAATTTAAACTATCCACATTCGATGGAACAGACATAATCAGCTTCCCATGACAAATGACTAATCTGCTGTGAAATTTTATATTAGTAAAATAGATGCTGATTATCAGAGTTTTTCATTTTGCTTTTATATATAAATATCATAAAAAATCGTACTATGTAAATTTTCTTGCCCAGGGCATGTGCCGCAAGTAAGTACCCATGTGATAACCAGGCTCTGCTACAAACCTCTACCAACGTCCATATCTCAGCCGGGATTCAAACTTGATTCAGGCATGGATGTTTGTATGTAAGATTTTGAAACTTATGAATCTTAGTGAATGTTCTTAAGGTATTTTCTTCATTAATAAAATGAGAAGAAAGAAGTTAAAAGAAAATTACAGTTCTCCCTGCACCCTAAGAAAGTAAATTTACTTGTTTGCCGACATTTAGTCTTAAAGTTAAATTCATATTTGATCAAAAATCACATCTATTCCATTAAACTTTGATACACTTCGAAATAATTAAGAATTACTAAAATGAATTTTGATAAATGAAAATATAAATTAATCTTAAAAACTGAAAATGACTGTTGTTCTTTAATTTAGTTTAACCTTTGAAAGAGACTTACCAATTAGAGAAATCATGCTAGAGGGTCTAGACTGCCCATAATATACAGTTGGTGAACTCTGACCATTAGAGCTGCTAACTCGAACAAGTCCATCATGATGCAAGCTGGCTGGAGAAGGAGTCCGATCCTTATAGTCCTTGCTGCAGATTTAAAAGTAATTTCTTTTATATATAAAGCTATCTTATTTTTCTGAATGAACTGTCAACTTAACCCTACAAGGCACCCAGTTCCATATGTGGAACACAGACTTTAATCGTTCCTATAGCTATAAAACTATTATTAGCGACATCTCTTGACATCTTGATAGAAGCTACCGACATTTAGCAAATGTACTAATACGAATCTTTACCTAAAGATGTCGTTCGTGTTCTTGTTAGAGTGCACTCAGTGTGAAATTTGAGTGAAAGTGATACGTTAGTTGTTTGTCTGAATTCAAAAATAAAAAAAGAATAGTTATTGAACAGTTTTGACTCGAAAAAAGAATACTGTGTGTTATAACGAAGTGTCTATTTTGCAGAGGCAAGTTCCTTTTTTCATATTACAATAGTAAACGTATTAGTAAATCATATTTTTATGTATGTTCCACATACAGTACGTTGAGCTAAAAAGTTGATTTTTCCATAAAATATGGTTTTATTTTTATTTTTATAAGTTTTCCCTATCTTCTGATCACTAATTACAACCTATATATTTTTGTCACGCACTAAAAAAAAAAAAATTGAGCCTTGTAGGGTTAAGTTTCTTTTATAAAACTTTCACAAAGAGGACAATCGCAAAAAGTTATATATTTTTAGCCTTGATTATAATTCTTGTAAAATAGATTTGAAAATGGAGGAGAAAAAGAGTATTCCAATTTCTAACCTTTTTGGTATTTCTTTCTTTCTTTTCTTTTATTTTTATAGCTGTACCATATGAGAAATATAAAAATAACTTTTAAAAACAAAGTAAAATTGAAAAAGTAAAATTGAAAATAAAATTGAAAGTAAAATTGAAAAGAAAGTAAATTGCAAGCAAATTATGATTTAAGTCATTCTAAATTTAAGTCAGTATTTTCTAGTAATTATTTTCAGTTCTGTAAAGAGTTTATGAAAATGTTTTATAAAAGACCATTTTTATTATTTTTGTATGCTTTAATTAAAAGTCATAATATAATATATGAAATCATTTACACTTTATCCTTCAATTGACACAAAAAAATTACACACAAATTAATAACAAAAAGTAAAATTTATGCACTGTAAAGTAAGCTGTTTATGCAATGTTTCACAGCACTGCTATACAAAATTAATGTTGCAAAAATTATGATTTAATTTAAGAAGTAAAATAAAATTTGTTTAATAATTTTTTGTAAATTACTGAAAATTCATACAGAAATTTTACTGATTTATTATAATATAAATAAAATAAAATAGTGATTAAGTATAATTTGAACAGTTATCACATTTACAACCCTTTGCATTTATTAATCCGAATCCTCTTTAAATATTGAGCAAGTATATTTTGAAGCATAATAAATATATAAATATAATTGTATATATTTCCTATCATAAATACTTATTTTATAAATAAATAAAAGTTTGGTGCATGCAAAGTATATATATTAAATGTAACAAAGTATTTAAAAAATAGATTTTTAGTTATTAAACTCATATAAGTAATTTGTTACGTTGCCACATTTCTTCATTAAAAACGAGGAATAAATGTACTTTGTTACTGGCATGCAACACACATAATCCATGCCACTTACTTATAATCACTTTCAAGTACACAGGACCATCTATGGGGGCTCAGTTTTGCATAATTTTCCCTCAAAGCTAACCTATAGCTTGGAGGAGAGAAGCTAGTATAAAGTAAGATTAGTATGTTAATCTAAGATCAGAGAGCAGATAAAGTAAAGGTTAGCTAGCTTAAGCAGATCTAAAATTTACATAGCATGCTTGAAATAGAGAGTAACATTATTAGGAAAGTTTCCGAAATTCATTCTAAATCATGCTTGAAACAAAAATTACTGATTTCATCCCATTTATTTAAAACGTATGCAGTTAATCACAATGGATTGTTAATAAAAGGGAGAAAGGACCTTTTTTACACCTTTTTAAAAAATTAATTTTCCAAATTATTTTCTATACCTAATTCAGAATGTTAAACCACATCACAGTCGAGAAAAATTATGCCTGCAACCAATTAAAAATATAAAGACTTCCTTTTAAAAAAATTAAATTTTTAAACTTGATTTCCTCTGTTTCTGATGTACACTTTCCCATGAGATTAAGAAAATACTGAAAGAATGAAAAGCTATCAAATTTTATATATGTATGTGACGTTTTTACAAAAACTTATGACAACTTGGTTTGTACAACATAATATTTTTATTGTAATGATCCTATGCTAATGCAGTTCTCTCTTAGTCAAGTAAAACTTTGCGAAACAGCCACAAATGCTGTAGCATTGGCGATTAGCTATGACATGGCTGCACAAAGAAATAAATATTTACATGGTGGAAATTTGCTTTGTTTGTGCCCTAATTTTTTGTTCCAAAAATCCTTGATTCTAATTGGTTATTAATCTTACTGTTGATAGTTTAGCTGGGTTCAGATATCCAAGGTTTAATTTAATATAAAATTTCTGTTTCAAATTCATATTGAGGTTCGGAAAATTAATTTTAAAACTTTTTAATTTTTTTTTTATTCCTTGTGTGATAAAGTGTCTTGCTATGAAATAAAGATTGCAAAGGAAATTTACAAATTATTAGTGATTATCTTGAATAGTAACTTATAATTTTTTGAATAGAACTAACTTAAACTAAAATTTAATTATTTTACAATCTTTCATGGTTTTTATTCTCTGAACCCCTGTTTTGAAAATGTGACCAAAAGATTTTATTTTATAGCACAATCAATCATGTAAATAAATAAATATTCATTTATTTCCAAAATTGTTTAAAATTTTTTCTTCTCTAAAATATTATATGAGAGCATAGGTTCTCTTGTATATATTGTTTAAAAAGGTTTTTTTTTTTTTTTTATGTGGATATATTTAAGGATATATAAAGGAAAAAAAAAGATTAATTTTGAAATTATGTTTTGATTTTCAAACCTAGTACAGTAGACTCTCAGAAATCCACACTCCTAAAATATGTAAACTCCAGAAATCTGCACATTACAATCAATGTAAACAATGAAATTTACATTAAAGATTCCAAAGAAAAAAAAAATCAAGGTAGCACTTATTTTAATGGTGATATTTTATGAACTGAATTTCATGAGATAATTAAATGTAATTTTAATTGAGGTCTGCCTTGGAGAACAACAACATTTGTATTTGAAAATAAATAACAACTATTCAAAGACTGCAAGGAAAAAGTTCTAAGCAAAAAAAAAAGTTTTATCTGTATTTTTAAATATTGTAATAAAATTTGTAAATTTATAATGCACAAAGCAATTGTATCAGATGTTTTTATACTTAAATTTTGTATTTTACTTTATAGAGCAAATTTTAATTTAATTGAAAAAAAAAAAATATAATATAAAACTTTATATCTTTTACTGCATTTATTTTTTAATTGTCCCCCCCCCCCTTTTTTTTTAAATATATTATTTACATACTTACTTATTATCTCTATCATTTTTAAACCATTATTACTGCATTTATTATTCTTTAATTGCCTTTCCTTTTTCATATATTATACATATTTTACAAACTTACCTAACCTCTTCGCTCCACAGGTCCACATATGTGGACCTCTATTCTTTCCTTTATAAAATCCATTTAATATTTTTATATTTTGACTAAACTAGTAAAAAGCTTTAAAAAGATATTGGTATATGGCAGCATGAAACTAAATTTATTTTCAAAATATGTTATTTTGTCGACTTTCATAAAACGACTTCAAAACAGTAGTTGACCACACGGTCGAAGAAAAGTACGCAATTTTCATAATTATTTATTAAGTACTTAGACACTAGCCAGAATAAAGAGAAAACTAATATTGATTGATTTATTTAACGGCATCAAATTTTTAATTGTGTTACAGTTAGGAAGATTTATGTAACTTACAGGGATGGAACAGCTGCGCCAATTGCGCCAGACTGCGCAAATTCGGTACCTCTGCGCAAACCTGCTCCAAAAAAGTCGTTTTGCCGTAAAATTGCGCCCGCCTGCGCCAAAATGCTTAAAATTTTTTTGTGCCAAATGATGGCTTTCGCTATTTCATTTTCGCACCGAAACCGAGGTTTTGAACTCCGTTTTTGCGTCAAAACATCGATGCGATTTCGTTTTAAGCAGGGTGTACTGAGCTTATATATTTCCTTATTTCTTATATTTCAAAAACTCTTACTACAAATCCTATTTTTCTTTTTCTTTCTTTTTTTTTTTTTTTCCTTTCACACATCACACGGCGGAAATCGCAGTCCGATCCTTATCAAATTTTTCATTACCAACAGTTGCCGCATGAAACATGATTCATTGAATTTTATTTTTTATCTATGAAATCGCTTCAACATCTGCTGGGGGAAAAAAAAAAAAAATCAAATCTAATTACTTTTACAATCTGTCGGAAGAACTACTCATAAATAAATCGTTAAGAAAAAAAAGAAGAAAAAATTCCAGTGCAGGGCATTGCGTAATCCAAATATTACTATCTCAGAACAGAACGGGAACAAGTATTTGTTTACATTGCTAAGAGTGTGTTTTATTAAAACCACAAGCTTTAAGGGGGGAAGAAAGAAACTGAAAGCTATGATTATGCAGTATTTTCATTTTTATTTAAACAATACCAATGGTTCAGTTATCTTAATGAGTAAAAAGTCGTTAAAAAATAAAACTTTCTGAGGGAAAAAAAATGTTTATTTCGATTATTTATCTAAATAAATAATGGATTCAAAGCTATTGAAATTTAAGGCCGATTGATAACGCAAAAATTCTAGGCCAGGAAAAAATGTTCTCCGTAGGAGACTTTCTGAAGGGTCTTACGCCATAATCATGCGAGTTTCAGAGAAAATCACTGTAAAATCAGACCTTTAACGGAGGAGTCCTCCGTGGGGAATTTTCTTAAGTGTTTTAGTCCGTATTCGCGTAAGTTTCGGAGAAAATCGTGGAAAACTCCGATCTTTAACGGGCCAAGTATCTACCGTTGGGGAAAAAAGAAAACTTTCTGTGCTTTTTGCTGGGATAACAGAATACGCGATAGCTAAGTTTATTTAGTGCATGGGTAAATTTAAGAAATTTTCGGATTTGAAAACGGGACTCTCACAAAAATCGACGGATTTAAAATAAATTCATCATAAAAGTCGCACGAGAAAATTACGTATTTTATAAATCAGCCGCAAAAACATGGCATATTTCAGTAATCAAATAATAATAAAAAAAGAATTTTGCTGATTTATCACTAAATAATTGCATATTTTTAAAAAATAACATCTATTTTAGCAATTAGTTTACTATCACGGAATTTTAAAAATTAGCAATAAATTATAAAATAATTCCGTATTTCTAATCATGTTTGAAAAAAGGAAGAATTTCATCGATTAGTATCGAAATAAAGCCTATTTCAGCAATTAATCGTGATTAAACATAAATTTTGCTAATTAGCGGCGAAATGATTGCATATTTTTTGTTATCAGCTACAAAAATATCGCGATTTACAGAAATTAGCTTTAAAAAAAAACTGTCGATTAGCAGCCAAAGAATAGGATATAAAATGTAAGTTTTGATTTTTGTGGGTAAACGATCCCGTATTTCCGAAATCTACAAAATTATACCTTATTTCGAGATTCTGCTTTGAAAAAAAAAAAAAAATCGCAAATTTCACTGATTAGCGACAAAATAGTTGAGTATTTGAGATTCAGCTTTCAAAAAAACGCGATTTTCAAATATTAGTAGCTAAATAATAGCGTGTTTCGGCAAAGAGCCGCACAATAATAACGTATTTTAGGAATCCGCTTTGGGGGGAAAAAAAAAAGCGCAATTTTTTATCGATATGGAGGAAAATAATAATTTAGTTCCGGCGAAACGTACATTTTTGACAATTAGCTGTGAAATATTCCGGCTTTTTTGAATTCATCTGCAAAATTTTCACATATTTCTGGGTTCAGCTTTGAAAAAAGTGTGAATTTCATCGATTAACGGCAAAGTTGTTTAGTATTTGGGGATGTAGCTTTGAATAGGACACAAATTTCACCGATTACCAGCCAGATAATTGCATATTTCGTTAATAATTGACCCCGTTTTCGATATAATTGACCGCAAAAATATTGCGAATTTTAGCGATCAGCTTTTAAAATAAGCGTGAATTTTATCAATTAGTGACAAAATTATGGTGTATATTAGCAATTGTTTGCTATTAAACGTAGATTTTATAAATTTGCAGCGAAATAATTACGTATTTCGGTAATCGGTCGTTAAAATATCGTGAATTCTGCCGATTAACGAAGGAAAATAGCATATTTAATTAAATAATGGTAATTAAACGTAAAATTTTTACTATTTATTACTAAATTGCTTCAAAAATATCGCGAATTTCGGAAATCAGCAATGAAAAAAGTATGAATTTTTTCAATCAGTAACAAAATTATGGTATGTATTAGCAATTATTCGCGGTAAACGTAATTTTTTAAAATTTGCAACGAAATAATTATATATTTCGGCGATCGGCTGTAAAAATATCGTGAATTTTTCCGATTAACAAGGAAAAATAGTATATTTAATTAATTAATGGTAATTAAACGTAAAATTTTGACAATTTATTACTTAATTTCAGCAAAAATATCGCGAATTTCGGAAATCAGCTATGAAAAAAGTATAATTTTTTTCAATGAGTAACAAAATTATAGTATATGTTAGCAATTATTTACAGCGAAATAAATACGTATTTCGGCAATCGGCGGTAAAAATATCGCGAATTTTGTCGATTTATGATAAAAATGGCGTATTTAATTAATAAATGGATATTAAACCTAAACATTTTACCATTTATTGTGAAACTATTCAATATTTCGGCTATCGGCCGCAAAATTAACGCATATTTTGCAAATCAACTTAAAATACTTGTAAGTGCAAGTCTGAATTGTAATAAAGTTATAAAAACGGTTTTTACATAATTTCAAAAATATTACAAAAGTACAAGAATTTTGTTTTATGTGAGATTATTTATTCATTTAGAATATTTTGTTATTTATTTATTTTTTAAATGTAGTATTTATCCTATGTCAAAATGTAAATAATTTATATATGTGTGTAATATTTTAATGCAGTTATAAATTTTTTATTTATTTATTCCCTCCACCACCACACACACATGATAAACTCCTTTTTTTTAAAGAAAAAAAAAAAAAGAAAAAGTTTCAGAAAAGTGCATCACTGTCAGTTTGCACTAAAATTAAATTTAACGCTTTGTATTCCACTGGGACTTCAAAGTCCCATCAAAAAAATTTCTCAATATGAATATAGCGTAAATTTACTACAGAATTTCATTGGAACTTCAGAGTCTCTATAGTTTAAGCTTTCCCTATAGTTAAGCTATAATTTAAGCTAAATTTAATATGAGATGTTTCTCATGCATAAAGAAATATAATAAAAAAGTTTCAAACTATTTTTCCAAAAATAAGGTAATTTGGGATATAAAGGGTTAATGTCGTACGATTTCAATCCTTTTCCATCCTTAATAACAAGGATTATTTTATCATAAATTCAGTTTTATTACTTTCTCTAATATCTAAACGATTAAAATTACCCATATATTTATTTTACTATTATCCCAAAAATTAAGATTTGGTTAAAAAAAATCCAATTTTTGTATAAATTTGGAGTTAGAGCATTCAAATCATTTTCACATCAATTTTCTTGTTCTTGTAATTAAGTTTCATTTGAATAGGTATGCACTAAATATTCGATTATTACTGAATAAGGAATATTCAGTACACCTAATAGTAACTGAAAATTCGATGCTCACCTACAATTTAGCTTTTCTTTTGTATATATCGTGGTACAAGTTTAAGAAATTTCCCTCGCCCATTTCTGCTGAAAATTTTCAAAATGTATTTTATTTTACATATGACGTTGAGATGTTCATTTTTATGTATTAACTAAGCGGAAAAATAGTTAATTTTTTGCAGAATTTTTAATTTTTCAAAAAACAAGAACTCACAGATTATTCTAACAATGTGCTCCAGACTGATAGTAAATTTGCTCCAAATCCATAACTATTTTGCCCGATATGCTCCAAATCCATAATTATTTTGCTCCAATATGCTCCAAATCCATAAGTATTCTGCTCCGATATGCTCCAAATCCATAATTATTCTGCTCCGATATGCTCCAAAATTGATATTTAGCTGCTCCAAAATGGTATTTTAAGTGCTCCAAAGTAGTGATCACGCTGTTCCATCCCTGAACTTAATAATTTAGAGTTTAGTTGTTTAAAGCCATACATTTGTATCGTACATTACTAACCCCCTAAATTATAAATGTAAGAAAATTATACTTTTCTGTAATGTACAATGTGAATGTATGTGTCTAAAAACCTTCAAGTGCAACTTATGTTGTTATTATAGCTTCGGGTCCTATCATTTTTAAACCATTATAGCATTAAAATTCTAATTCAGATATGGAGAAAAAAAAAAAAAAAAAAGCAAAATTCTAAAATCTGTTCAGTTTCTGGTCCCAAGGTGTACAGTACCATGTTGCAAAAATTATTTTATTATAAAACAAGCAAAAGTTTTCCACTTATGATGATTTGAAAAAGCATATCAAAATGCATTATTTTTGGTTTTGAAAGGTTCTTTCTCCCCTAAACACTGGGTTCGATCCCAGGTCGCGCTCATCGACCTAACCGTTCGGAGTTTTCCGTGGTTTCCTCCGAAACTCGCGTAAATACGGGTTAGGACCCCTTAGAAAGACCCCCACGGAGGGCATTCCCCCTATAGGCCTAGGACACTTAAGGAGTCAATCGGCCTTAATCCTACAACCAACCAACCAACCAACCAACCCCTAAACACTAGATTGTCCAAAGAAGTCATTTTGGCTGCTTTTTAATTTCATTTAATAAAATATAAATATTTATAATATTACAATTCCTTAGATTTTATGTGATTTAGTATACAAATATACACTGGTGTTTAAAATTAAAGCAACAACCTGTTTTCTCATTTTCTTCTTTTGTGCATAATTTTTAAACAAAAAACATAAAATTTAGATGGCCTGTTCGTTATCATACCATTAATCGAATTTTATATAATTTTAGCATGAGTAATAATTTTTAAACTAAAAATTATTCATTCTTTTTTCAAAAGTATGCTTTGGAAAAAAATGAAAAATTTCAACAATTTTAGAAAAGAAAACTTAATGAAAAGTGGTGTTAAGGATGCATGACAGATAGATAATGCCTTGAAATGTTACTCTCTGAATCTCAATTTTTCTTGCTGTATTAACTTTTCTTTTACTTTTATAATAGAGTTAAAAAAAAAAAAAAAAAGATATAATTAAAAATTGTAAACAATGAGCATCAATCACCAGAATAATAATAATAAAAATGTCGATAAATACTTTTATAATGAACATCTTATCCAATTTTCATGTTTGTATGTATATATTTTAAAAAGTTATTCAAGAAAAAAGAAGAAACAGAAAGGTGAATACAGGTAAAAAAAAAAAAATCCAGTTTTAATCTGACACATGGATGCATGTTCATCTTCATCTATCTGTAATGCATCCTTATGACCATTTTTCATTAAGTTTTCTTTTCTAAAATTGTTGAAATTTTTCATTTTTTCCAAAGCTTATTTTTGAGAAAAAATAAACATTTATTAGCTTAAAAATTATTACTTATGCCAAATTATATGAAATTCAGTTAATGATATGATAATGAACAGGCCATCTAAATTTTATGTTCATATGTTTATTTGTTTAAAATTTGTGTGCAAAAGAAGAAAAGGATAAAACAGGTTTTTCCTTTAATTCTGAACACCAATGTAAGTGCATTTATAAAAGTTGTATTAACCACCACCTCATCCCTCTTTGCTTCTGATATGTGTATTGTCCAAAAGCTGTCATTTAGAATTCTCAGGCAATCTTGTGTTAAGAAACAGTTCATCAATCCAAAAGTAAAACTATAACAGTTTTTAAATTTATGAAGTTGTAAGGCAATGATAACTTACCGAGACATCAATGGACTTTTGGGTGGTAATGCTGAACTGGTCGTTTCTGAAATCAGTAAAACGATGTTAGATAGCAAATATACATCATGTGTCATAGTAAAATATAGAATAATTTATCAAGAACAGATATATTCTGAATAATTTCAGTGATCAAAAATTTATAGAATGTATGTGGCTCTGCTTTTGTTTTTTAAATTTTATTGTGTGAAACAGGGAGGTATGAGGAAATATGTTGTAACTGAAATGTCCCATAATGCTTCCATTTCAAAATATCATTAGCAGGGGTCGATCTAGGTTTTAATTTTTAGGGTTCATTTCCATGGAAAAAAAAAAAAAAAATATCTGGAGTGACTCCACTCGACCTTTTGAACATTGAGTAATTAACGATTTTGTAGATAAAGTAAAGAAAGAGAAATTGTTCAATAAACAAAAGAGAAAATTGTAATAGGTTGTATGAATATTTTTCCTCATATAGTATGATATTTAATTTAACACTATTGTACTTTGAACCCATTTCGCCATAATGCTATTGTACTTTGAGCTCATAGATCATAATGATAAAAAATTTTTGTTGTGTCCTGTAAAAACTGATAAATACTAGATTCACCAAAATGCATATAGTTAGTGCAACAGTGACTTATAATATTTATATAAATTTTCAACTCCATTGGATAAGGCATTTAGACACTATCGCATTTTAAAGTTTGAGCGAATATGTAACAATGATAAAGAAATTTGCATTGTGTCTCTGTAAAAAGAACCATTAGTGCTAGATTCTCTAAAGTTCACAAAGTTTGTGTGACGGTAACCTATAACATATATAAAAAATTTCAATTCATTTGAATAAGATGTTTAGTCACTATCACACTTTAAATAATTTGAGCCTATAGCCCATAATGATAAAGAATTTCTCTTTGTATCCCTAACTCTGTAAGTGCCAGTCACCAAAATCTATACAGTTTGTGCAATTGTGACCTATAACATGTATATCAATTTTCAGCTCAAATGGTTAAGGCATTTAGATGCTATCGCAGTTTAAATAATTTCACCCCATAGGCCATAATGATACAGAATTTTTTGTTGTGTCCCTGTAAAAAAACTATAAGTGCTAGATTCACTAAAACCTATACAGTTTGTGCAACTGTGATCTATAATATGTGTATAAATTTTTTGCTCAATGGAATTAGGCGTTTAGATGCTATCATACTTTTAAAAATTTGGTCCCATAAACCATAATGATAAAAAAAATTTCTTTGTGTCCCTTAAAAAAGCTATAAGTGCTAGATTCACCAAAATCTATAGAATCCGTGCAACTGAGACCTATAATATGTGTATAAATTTTTTGCTCAGTTTAATAAGGCGTTTAGACACTATCACAGTTTCAAAAATTTGGTCTCATAAGCCATAATGATAAAGAATTTTTCTTTGTGTCCCTGTAAAAAAAAACTAGAAGTGCCAGATTCACTAAAATCAAGAGGCTTCATGCTATGTTGATTTACAATATATGTACCAACTTTCAGCTCATCCAAGCAAAGCATTTAGATGCTAGCATGTTCACTCACACACATAGTACATACATCACCATAAAAATAGTGAAAACGGACTCAGAAGATCTCAAAACGTATAGTAATATCAAAATCTCAAATTCAGATTTTTGACATGATTACAATACTTTCCTTTAAAAAAAAAAAAAAAAAAAAAAAAAAAGATAAACAAAAATAACTAATAAAACATTTATTTATAATATTTTACGAAGTCTCATTTGTTTAAAATTATTTTGTTTTGATAGCAATTCTTCAATTTCATGCACTTTGTAAAATGAACCTTTTTCTGAACCAAAATAAGATTTTTTTTTTTTCTTAAAAATTACTTCAGTGCATCTTGCATAAGAAAGTTTTTTTTCTCCATATGTTAATCAGATAAAAATATTTTATTTAACTGGTTTCTAGATAAATGGTAAACCCAGTGGCAGAAGCACCGTGACACAGTTGCAGACACAGAAAAACGGCTTGCGGACAGTTTTTGTCTGCACTGATAAAAAAAAAATTTGTCTGCAACTTTCGGATAACAATTCACTTATTGAATGAATACAACTGTTTATACTATATTGTTATGCAGTAAAATTGTATTTGTGTATTGTTGCACGAGATCACCACTGATGGTAAGCCACCCCCCCCCCCCCCCCACCACACACACACACACCAATCAGCTTTCTGGCTTTTTGAGTGTAAGCCATTTTCACCCCTGATTACACGCAAATTTTGCAGACAGATTATGAAATTTTAAAAGCCTGTCGTGGACAGCTACAAAACTTTATGCCACTGGGCCATAAAACTTAGCTGCCCATTAAAGACTGAATTATTTTTCCTCTTTAAAATTTTAACTACAAGGCAAAATGGTTACAAAATATGTTAATTGTGTGATGTGTATTGGCTCAGGTGCCCACAGGTTACTAGCTTAGTAAGGTCAAGTGAAAGTCTGATTTGTATTTTGATTCACAATTTCCTCCTCCTCCTAAATTTTGTTACCTTGATTTTGATAAGGTGTAGCAGGGGGTACAGGAAATGCTGGTGTAACTGGTCTGTCCATTCTAGATGGGCTTCCAGGAGGACTTGAGCTGATGACTGATGGGGACCATGAGGCATTGTCTGACATATAATTGCTCTAAAAATAGACTTCTATTTATTTTATATTCAAATCAAACTCAAAAGAATTTATAAAGTTAACTAAAAAATTTAAATAACATACTTTAAACTCAAAATTCACTAAAAACTTTCAAATTTTGTCAGGTGAGGTGTTAATTATTTATGTGGGATGTTCATTATAATAATATTATAGTTTTAAAAAATTAAAGAACACGCTTTTATAGAAATGTGAACTAAAAAGCACAAAATATCTATCTTAGTATTAAAATGCAGGGTAAGAGAAAATTGTGTGAGTGACACACCCATAATATTTACATACATTTAAATCTTTAATTAAAATAATTTAGAATTAAACAAAAACCATTTTTAAAAAATCTCCCCTGACTGGGCTCGAACGCTAGACCTTTAGGTTTGTAGCGCGGAACGTTACCTCACAGCCACAGCGTTCACGTAGGAAAAGTCTTTTTTTACAATATAGATTTTTTGTTTGCTCCCAGAGCGGTTACAAACATACATACAGATGAAGCTAATAAAAGCGTGTTAAAAAAGGCCCAATTTTGTTACATGTATATGAGATTCAAATGATTAAAAATCATTCCAATAGTGACATCCAGTAGTGACTGAAGCTAAATGCCTTATTTAGGGGGAGAGGGGGAAGGAGGTTCATTAATGACCAAGAGGGGGAAAAAGGTTTGTGACTGGCTGAGAGCCTAACTGCTGATAGGCACAATCTGATAATCGGATTTCTTGCCTGTAAAGTAAAACCTGATGAAGCTATGGCTTTGAAAATATTTAAATATTGCATTGCCACAGACAGTGAACGTCTACACAAATTTTTAGAAAAATTTAGCTAGATGGAAATAATTTGTTTTAAAAATAGATCGTAAAATATGACCTAGGAAAAGACAGATTGTAGTGGTTGCAATAAAGAATATTCTATTAAAGCTGTGAAACTTTTGGATGAATTACACACAGGAGAAAAACCTGGATTAAAATTAAGCAGTCATTTTCATATAGAATATAATTATATTTTATGGAAATTAATCTTAAAAGGAAAAATAAAAATGAATGAACTTTCACGACAGTGTTTGATTAAAAAGAATACAATACCTATTCTCGCCGATAACCAAAGACCATGTTATCCCATGAGAAAATTGGTTTATAGAATTATTCAATACTTAATGCATTTTTTTAAATTCCTTTTCACATTCAGAAAATTCACAACCGTTAAATTTGTACTTATTTTTTAAAAGTTATTATTACTTTAATTTTGAATGTAAAAATAGAAAAAAAAAAAGGGGGGGGGGAGAAAAATGAGAATAAATTTAACGGTTGTGAATTTTCTTCTGAATGTGAAAAGGGAATTCTAAAAATTATACTAGATAATGAGTAATCCTTAAATGGATTTCCCCATAGAGTGACATGAGCATTAGCTGTCAGCAAGGCTCCTATTTACCTCTTGCATTTCCCTGTTTCTGGCAGCCAAACCCTATGTGAAAATTTGTTTACATAATTACCCATTAACATATATATATATATATATATATATATATGTATATATATATATATTTCATTCTGTTTTCACATTCAGAAAATTATAACTTGTTAAATTTGTTCTTGCTTTAAAAAGTTTATTTTTTAAGTTTTAAATATTTCATTTTGAAACTATATAGTGTGGAAAATGCATTTAGTTCATTATGTATACAGTTCCCTTAACACATAAATAATTTTTGTAATTGTAATTTGTCTGCGACAGATAATAATAATATCATAGTTATCAGCTTGAGTTAGGTTCTATTTAAAAAAATACTTGTTGATAGCATAATCATACCTTGTTTGGTGTTGACTGTAAATAAGGCAGAGGTGAGCTCTGATTATCACGAGGACTGCTTGTGGGGCTTCGAGATGATACAGACATTGCTTGCAAAGATTGCTCTAATTTGTCTAATTTTATGTTAGCTGAAATAGAAAAGGATAAAATGTTAACAATAATAATAATAATACAATTAAAATATATTAAAAAACACTTTAAACACACATTAAAATGTATTAAAATCGTTTACAAAGCTTTTTGCCACAATGTTATGGCATCATCAGGTAATTTACACAAAAATGGATGCGACAATATCTTATATATACCAAGAATTTTGATATGGTTACAGTATAAGAATAACTTGAATAAAATATGATGAATCCATTTGTTACTTGAGCACGTAATGATTGGTTGAGAACAAATAAGGAAGCAGCAGGACTACATTCTGTAGGCTTCTGTAGGAGCAAATTTGTCAGGAACGTTTCAACATTTATGTTCAATATAAGACTTCATTCCTGACAAAGTTGCTCCTACTGAAGCCTACAGAATGTAGTCCTGCTGCTTCCTCATTCAGAACTTTGAAATAAATCTCAAGAATCCAGTTTTTTTTTTTTTTTTTTTTAAACTCTTTTATATATACGTATAAGAAGAAAATGTTGGATTAGTAAAAATTTTTTACTTTTGATTTTTGACAGATTTACAAGTTTTGAGAAGCCCTGAACATAATTTGACCCTTTTTAGAAAATGTTTGTGTGTGTAAAAAAAAAAAATTGTGGATGCTGTAATTTCACGAACCAATAGCTTGTTTGTAAATGAATTCTAAATGAAAATTCTTCCATGAAATGTTGTTAGTGTAATCAACAATTTTTAAAGACAAAATATGAATCATACTATTTATCTGTAGAAATAATACTTTTTAATGTATCTTATACAAAATTAAGACTAAAAACATATCATACTTAAAATATGTATTTTTCTCTCCTTATGAGTTGTGGTATTTAAATAATGGCAATAAATTTTGAAAATGTCTTTTCCAAACTTTTATTACTAAACTGCCCAACATAGAAAATGCAACACCATGAATGGTAGAATGTGATTGAAGCTGAGACACAGTAGACAAATGAAGCCAATTCCATTCCACAGATTCTCAATTGGTGAGAGATTAGAGACCTTCAAGAAAAGAGTCTTACATGCTACAAAGCTTGTCTGCTAATGACTGCGGTTGTGCATTGTCTTGCTGAAAATCTATTCTGCAGCTGCTGAATGTATGGCAGCATAACTGGTTGAGACACTAAGCATAACATAAAGTAATGTACATATATTTTTCATATACGAGGTGTGGCTATTAAATAACGAGACTATTGCTATAAAACATTTTATTTTAAATTTATACATATTTAGTTATCACCTTCAATATACACCCCTCCTCTATCCTTACAACGCTCCATGCGAATTTTCCATTGTTCGAAACAGAGCTGGAAGTCTTGTCCTGTGAGCTCCTGCATGAAGCGCGTCGCTTTTTCTTTCACAGCTTTAACTGACTCAAATCGTGTTCCTTTTAATGCAGATTTAACTTTGGGGAATGGATAAAAGTCACATGGGGTCAGGCGACTAAGGCGGATGGTCTAAAACTGGGATTTTGTATTTGGCTAGAAACGTCTTGACAGACAATGACGTGTGAGCCGGCGCGTTGTCTTCATGGAGAACCCATGACTTGTTCTTCCACAATTCGGGTCATTTTTCCTTACCTCTTCACGGAGTTGAGCAAGCACCTCAAGATAGTAATGTTGATTAATAGTTTGACATTCAGGAACCCAGTGAAGGTACACAATACCAAGAATGTCGAAAAAAAGGATCATCATCGCTTTGAATTTCGGTCATCATCTCCAAAGTCTTCTCAGCCATCTTGGAAACAGTTGAACCACTCAGAAACTTGCACGCATGATAAACATTCATTGCCATAAACTTGTTTTAATAAAAGATAAGTTTCACTAGCGGTTTTACCAAGTTTCACGTGAAATTTCACGACAATTCGTTGTTCTACTTATCATGTTTTCGGTAAAATGAAACAAACACCTCTTACACAAACGAAGGTTACGGCCAGACTGATTTCTCTACAAACACGGGAGGCCCTGCAATCGAAAGAGAAGGCTTTATGCTGCACAGCTGTCAGTCGTTCGGATTTGGCGCATATGTAGTTCATCTGTAGCAGCGATAGTCTCGTTATTTAATAGCCACACCTCATATCAGTATGTCTGTGTGTCTCTCATGTGTACCCAGGGGGTATCTAATGTGATGACATCCTAAACTGTTATGCCATCTTGATGAGACACAGCTATATCCTCCCACATTCCCAGACTCTCACCAGAGTACTACTAGTCTCGGTTCTATTTGTCTAATTTGTTGTTCCCTCATGAGAATCTGAAGGGGAATAGAAGGAGTCTGTTTTAAAAAAGTGATTGTCATTGATAATATAAAATAAAAATCTGTAAAATTCTTTTGTATAATTAATCATGTTAATTAAAATATTATGTAAAATCCTTTTTCAAGATATAATACATTGAGTTGATTATAAAAATCTGGTGCAATAATTTATTAACTTAAGATAACTAAGTTTAAAAAATAGATTGATATTTTTAAGTAAAACTTGAAAATCAGTACATTACAAAACCAGAAAAAACTCCATTATAAACAGGTTTGTATTTAATAAGAATATCATATTTTAAGTATGCATGAGATGTTTTTTTGCTGGGACCATCTTTAAGACAAAATTCTGCTGCAATTAAGTTTCATTTTTACAGATTTTACTATATTTTTTACTGTCTCTTTGCTTATTTAAAATAATGTCAAAAAATTTATTTTAAACCTTTTAATTAAGGCTGCGCCCATTAATCGGTTTGGTTAATCAATCAATGCTTAGACCCGATCAATTTTTTTAATCAAGTTAATTGGATCGATTAATTTGATTAAAATTTTTCAAAATCCGATTAAAATTTTCAAACTACAAATAAAAATAAAAATGCTGTTCTGCCTACAAAATATTTTTTCGCATAATTTACTAATAAACATTCTAAGAAACATCCATCAAACAATGAAAAAGCAATAAATAAATAAATAAATAAAAATAAATAAAACCTCACAAAAGAAGTTGTTGCACTTTTGTTGATAGAGAAAAGGGAGAGGACAGTTATTAAACAAAATGCCGCTCCATGTGCATGCTGGAGTAACACGACCTGTCTGTAGCCTTCTACAGAAAGTGTTGGCTAGGGTAATAGTATTCTCAGAAACAAGAAGTTTTCAAAAAATAGAAATGCTAAAAAAAAAAAAAAAAAATTAAAAGAAAGAATTGAGATTTCCAGTATCCCTCTGATGGGGAAATGTCAACAGAGTTTCACAATATCTTCAAGCGTTTATTGTCTGTTCAAAATTGCTGATAGTAACTATTGAAGTAGAAACAGAAAATAACGTTCTGTGTTCTAGTCCGAAGTGATAAAGAAGAACTAAAATATAAGAATTTGAGATTTTTATGATAATGATATGGAATTTTGAGAATTCATTTAAAAATAGTGACAAGCGAGATGGACAAGGCCTGCAAATATAAAACTAAAATGTGTGTAAATTCATTTAGACAAATTTTTTTTTTTTCTCAGTCAAACTTGTGAATAATGCACAATGTGAGAGTTTTATTCATCATTGAAATAAAATTATATAAAGAAAAATGAAAACCGATTAAAAATCAGATTAATCAACTGATCAATTGATTACTGAACTACGATTAACCCAGTTAAAACTCTTAATCAATACCCACCCCTACTTTTAATGAAATAATAACTTACAAGGTCCATTATATTTTCCATCAGAGGAGTCCACCATGCCTAAAAGGCCAGAATCTGTTTCTGGTTTTGAAGCATAGACATTACCATACACTGTCGAGGAAGCAATGACATGTTGTGGTGATGTTTGATTGCTGGCAATCTGTTCTTTAGCCAACTGGTGAGCTTTTTTGGTCGTGACAAAAGGTCTTTCTCTGTCATAGGAGGTGTCTGATTTCTGTCTCGTTAAAGTTTTGCTTTGTGTCTGGAACTGGGGGTATCTAGTAAAGAAAGACATGAAAGATTTTATTAAAAATTTTTTCAAGTAATTTGAAAGTAAATTTGTAATTATTTTCAGTTAGTAAAATGCATAATTTAATTCTATATATATCTTTTCCACCCCCACTGCATTTTAAATAAAAATATTCTACGCATAAATGCTACTGCACTTTAATTAATGTTTTGGGGGGAAATATAAAGAAATATTTCACTTTTAATGAGGTTTTATACTAAAAATATTTTATGCTTTTAAATAATTTTAATAATATATTTATTACTGTGGCATAACAAGTTAAAATTTAATTTTATCGGTGAGCGTTAAGGTCATGCAAAACCCATGTTAACCTATGCGGAAAGGAAAACAATCCCTATTATTATTAATTACATAATGCATATTTTTAAATTTTGTTTTCATATTCTGAAAATTCATGACTGTTAAATTATGTCTCGATTTTTCAAAAATTGATTTTTTAAATTTTTAATACTTTACTTTTAAGCAGTAAAAATGTATTATTATTTTTTTTTAAATATGTATTATGTAATGAATAATAATAATGGAGATAATAGGTTAATATGGGATTTGGATGACCTCTTAACTAATTATAATTTTATTTCTGACTTGAAGTTTGCTAAATTTTCCTTTTTAATTGAAAAGAAAATTTTTTGAAGAACATATTTTAAAACTGAAAATGATCAACATTTGAATGAGATGTGAAGTGAATATTTCATAATGCATAACACTAGTTTGTTTAGTTGCATAGCATAATGTTTTTCTTACCTGTAGCGTGTTACCTCTCTGCTACTGCTCCTTTGCGGTAGTAGAGGGGAAGAAGGAGCACTTGTATTTTTATGAGTTGGAGGTTTAATAGGAGCAGTCTGTGTTGAAGAATGGCCATTGTAGGTGTTGACATGTAAAGGCAATGTGTAACTTAGTCCCTACAGGATGGAAACATAATTCAGTATTACACAGAACAAATTTAAAAAAACATTTTAGTCATTTTAACTTCTACTTCTGAAATTTCAAATATGTACACTAGTGGTATTTTGACATCACATGGTTGAATAAAGTTAATGTTGATTTTTTATTAATACAGAAGTATGTAAGTAGTATGTAAATGAAGCTGAATTTTAAACATTAAAAAAGTTTTTTTTTTTTTTTTTTAATTATGCTATAGTTAAATTATAAGGATATAAATTTTTAAACAACTGTAAATAGAAAATTAACCTTTCCACCTTCTTAATGGCCGTATCACATGAGAGATTTTTGCCAAACATTTTACTAAACACAGCACATCAATGTATGGGGAGAGATACAAGATCAGCAGGTAATCAACTTGTTTGACCATTCTTTGAAAAAATTGAGTAAAAAGCTGAGCGAAATCTCTCGTGAGACATGGCCATTAAACTTTTGCATTTCACAAACAACTCCAACATTTGTCAATTGATTTTTTGATACAATTTAGGCTATATAAATTGAAATAATTAATGGCAAATATATCTAATGTTATTAAACACTTGGTTGTATGGATATGCAATCATGTAACACAGAAATTGGCATTTTTAACACAAATGCATAAATATCTTTTAGTAAATAAATATCACTTTGCATTAAAAACCTTGAGTTGCAATTTTTTTTTTTTTTTAAACAAAAAGATCCTGAAAGGAAAAATGTTAAAAAATGAATATATTACAGATAAACTTGTGAAATCATAAAAATGTCTTGATTACTGTGTAAGTGCCCCACACAATTTAAAGTAAAGCATACCTACAAAGAAATAAAATCTGTTTTAAACAGAATTTTTTTTTTAATTCCTTGTAATTTTTGTCTTCACAGATTTTTCTTTGTATATAAATTAGATTTAATTTACTCACCTGTATGATTTATAATATTTTCATTTGGGTAACCATCCTGTTAATTTACTTTCTAGAAGGTTTAAAATTTTAACTATTAACCAAAAATAGAAAAAAAAAATTGTTAATATTATTTAAATTCTGAATTATCTTTCAAATAGTCTTGCTGATAAAATTCTAGTCAGGTACAATTAAGTTTGTGAAGAATGCAATGATTCAAGGAATTAGTATCTTCTCATAAATAAATTCTCAGTTAAGAGTTAAGGGATGTTGCTAAAAATTCTCTAAATAAATAACTTTTTGGATCGTATACTATTCTTCCAGAGATAGTGTGGAGTTTTGGCAAACAGCTTATATGGATGAAACCACAGAGAGGGATTTAGTAGGGGTAGAAGAAAAAAAAAAAGCGAAGAGCTTTTATTTTGCATATTTCTATTCCTTTTCTCATTAGCTTATTCTTTTGTTTGCTTTGTAGCAATTTTATATACATTCCTCTCATTTTGAATATTTATATTTATATTTATTTATTTCAATATGAATGTCATTTAATCAAATCAAATAAATTTTATTTTACTTTTATCATCAGCAAATTATATTTGATTCATCTGTAATTCTTTATTGTCTAACGGCAGCTTTACTTCAAAATATCTTTCTGAAATAGAGTTTTTTGCCTAATCAACTTGCCCGCTTTCACCACTAAACTTTAATAATATACTGGGTCAGATGAGATGTTGCAAGTCTTCTCAATAGTTTGAGGGCCTTAAGCCCACCCTTCTTGTTGGGTCAGTATCTTTTTGACTATTTTTCCTTCATTTTCTGACTGGACTCATGCCCCAGCCCTCCCGGTTCCCGCTGTTCAATGTCTTTTTCTAGTCAATTTTGTCCCCTTATTACTTCCGGTGTGAGCCTGTTTTTTTTTTTTTTTTTTTTTTTTTTTTTTTTAACACACTTGACATTGTGAGTTTTTTTGCTTTTCTTACCATGCTATTTCTATGGGGTTTTTAGCCTTTTTTCCTCTCTTTTTCTACATTCTAAAGTGGCATTGGCACTCGAGGCACCCCTTTGCACTCGAGGCTTTTTTTTTTTTTTTTTTTTTTTGCTTCGACGATCCAGCAGCTTGAGATAATTTTCCATATATTTGGTGAATTACCACTAACATAAAACGATTTCACACAAATTTAGCATTTAAAGATTTTTATATAATTTTAAACTTCAAAGAAGGACATTTTTTAAATATATCAAACATAACAGTATCAAATCAAATGGTGATCGATAGTCACATCTCGAGTGCAAAGGGTTCATTTTTTCCCCCCTCTCACTTATTATTATGCATATTTGATTTTTTTTTCTAACATTTTAAAGTGTGATGCAGGGTTCCCACGGGTCAGGGAGAACAGAGAAAACCTGGAAAAGTCAGGGAATTTGAAATTACTGAAAAAAGTCAGGGAAATATCAGGGAAAATTTTAATTATTGCTCAAAAACCTGGAAAAATGATGATATAAACCTGGAAAATGCTTTTTGAGCATTCAATTTATATCACAAGTCATGTTACTATGTTATGTTTTATGTCGCAAGCTATGTTTTGTTTCATACCATGAGCTATTTTTTATGTTGCGAACCAAATTTTGTGACTGAGATTTCCTAAAATTAGGCCTGGAAAAGTCAGGAAATTTTATTTTTGAAATTGAGTGGGAACCCTGTGATGGTGTATAAGAAGCATACAATTAGAGCATTTCTTATCTAGACAGCTTGTAATAAAGCATAGATCTTTTTTTAAAAGATAGATATAAAAATAGCGTAAAGATTTTGAAGATGAAGAAAATAAAAGCAAAATCTGTAAATTGAAGAAATATGAATACTAACTCTCTTTCTATATAATATGTGATGGAACAGTAGCTTAATTAATTACATAATCTTTGATAGCTAAAACTTAAAATATTTCACCAAAAAACAAAATTCTTTGAATGTGTATATGATATTTGATTTTAAATTTTCTGTGCAGTTATGTTTCAAAATTTATTGCATAATAATTATTGCTCCTGTTTGTGTACCTTAGGTGGTGAAGTCTCCCTGGATGAAGAAGAAAAGTCTAATCCAAGACTAACATCTTCCATAGACTCCCCATTCGGAACTTTCTTTTGGGTTCTTCTTAGTTCTTCAAGCAGTAACTGTTCTTTTAAATGTTTCTCCTCCCAATCTTTGCCTTCACGGCGTGCTTTCAGTTTATCTTGTTGTTTTTGAAGCCAGGAGGGATTATCTCCTTTAAACCTTCGATGGACAAAGGGAAAAAACAATTTAAATAAACTACAGTGAAAAAAGTATTTTATAACATGTATATATTATTAATACACATACAGTGATGGACATAATTATAAGACACCTATCTAATTTGACAAATAGTGAAAGAAAAGATTCAAAGCTTAAAAATGTTTTATCAAATACATCAAAAACATAAATTTATTCTGTTATCACACGTAATTGTTTTACAGAAATGATATTTTTATAGAGTTTAATAAAAAAAAATTAAAAATACCATGGACAAAATTATAAGACACCCTAACATTTTAATTAAAACACCTGCTTTTTTTCGAAAATAATGTGCAATATGGAAATTTTCTGCACGCTGTTATGACGTCAGCAGTTAACTAAAGCACACGATAAATGACTTTACATGCATTTACAAACATGCTACGAGGTACAGAATTAAAAGAAAGTGAAATTCGCGAAATTTGATGGAACTGGTGCTTCAACTAATAATATTTAAAAAGTTATTAAACGCTCTAGATGTGCAATTAGAAATGTTTTGAAAAGAGGAATTAATGGATCGGTGATTAAAAGGTCTGGACGTACTCATTGCTTGTCCTCGAGAGACAGACAAAATGTGCTTTCACTCGCTACACAGAATAAGATGACCATCACAGGCATTAAAAATGCTTTGAAACTGAATTGTTCAAGGAGAACCATTCGCAGGGTGTTGCATAATGCTTCCTATGTGAAATATAAAAAATTGAAGAAAAAACCACCGCTTCTGAGCCGGCACAAAATGGAGCGTCTAAACTTCGCTAAACAAACTATGGCCTGGACCTCCAAATGGTACTCCGTGTTATTTTCTGATGAAAAAAAGTTTAACCTGGATGGTCCCGATGGGTTTCAATATTATTGGCATGATTTACAGAAGTCTCCTTATGTACTAATGAGCTGCCAAATGGTTGGAGGCTCAGTAATGGTTTGGGCTGGTTTTTCGGCACAAGGGAAAACGGATATTGTTTTTGTGCATTCAAGAATGAATTCCGAAAAGTATAAGAATCTTCTTAAAGATCAACTAGCCATATACGGTGAACTTCTTTGTGGCGAAAACTACACTTTCCAGCATGATAACGCACCCATTCATGCATCACACAAAACAAAAAAGTGGCTTTCAGAGTGAAGTATTAATGTTCTCCCCTGGCCTTCTCGCTCCCCAGACTTAAATCCCATCAAAAACCTGTGGGGGATCTTAGCTTGTGCGGTTTACCGAAATGGGAGGCAGCTGATATGTGTCGAAGACCTAAAGAATGCTATAGTGCTTGGGAAGAACTGTCTTGCGATATTTTGTTAGAATTGATAGATTCAATGCCGAATCGCATCTTTCATGTTATAAAACACAATGGCGACTCCACCAAATATTGAATAACCATGTCAGAGGATTTTCTTTTAGACCATTAGTGTCTGCTAATTATGTTGACCACTGTATTTGGGAAAAACGGTTCGTGTCTTTAATTTTGTCCATTATGTTTTTAAGTTTTTTCATTAAATTGTATGAAAATATCATTATTATAAAATAATTATATATGATAACAGAATAAATTTATGTTTTTGACGTATTTGATAAAACATTTTTAAGCTCTGAATCTTTTTTTTCACTATTTGTCAAATTAGATAGGTGTCTTATAATTATGTCCAGCACTGTAATTTAATTGTTATAAATTAATTTAATGCATTGCATATCTTAAAACAAAAAGATAAACTGTTTTAATTCTTAAACTCTTTCCTTGGATTATGAAAGAAATCTTCCAGTGATGTTAGAGGTATGTTTTATCTTTATTTTTAAATGTTAAACTCTTGATTGAATTCAATAAATTGTTCAAAAAGAAAATTAATATGTAATTAATTTAATTGAACTATTAAATTTAATACATTATTAAATTAGTTGAGTTGGTCTTCATTTTGGATATTGTATCATATCAAATACACATTTTTATTAATTTATTTACATTTAAGGAAAATTGATAAGAAAAAAGGAATTCATAAATAGTAGAGTGAGCCCACACAATAATAACTTATTCATCATAAATATGCATACTTTCTTTATATTAGAATCACCAAGTCCACAGATTTGGCTAATGCTTAAAACAATATCAACATATTAACAACAGTCCAAAAATTAAATTATATTATGAAAATTTCAGACTAATGTTTTTTAACCCTTTAAGCGTTAAGCCCGTCTTTTTCTGTTATGCATAGTCAAAATAAAAGGTTGGTGTGACTAAATCTTGAAATAAATGTTGCATTTTTCAAGAAAGCAAGATTAATAAATACCTGTAGTATACACTACTAAATTCTCATATATATATATATATATATATACATTGCATAGTATTAATTTTAAAAGTCATTAAACAGAAATACTGAAAAATAGCTAACGCTGAAAGGGTTAAAATTGTCTGATCAAGCAAAAAAAGTATTTCTGAGAGGATAAGTGACTTTTTGTACTCATTAGAGCACGCAATATCTCATAAACAATAATCAATAATTAATTAAAAACATGGCCACATTTTTATCCCATCCCAAAGATGTGCTCATTAAATTCAGAAAAAAATCACATTAGTATTGTCAAAAATATCTTGATTTAAACGATAAAAAGAAAATAGATTTATTTTAAAAACGGAAAGACAAAAAGTCATATAATTTTACTCACTAAGAGTTCAATGTCAACCTAATGCATAAAAGTAATAGAAAGATAAAAACTCACCATTATCTTCTAAAGAAATTATTAACCAGACTACCTAAAATATCAGCATCATTCAACATTTAATGTTTGGTTTTAATTTTAAAGTTTTCTGATTATTTAAAGTAAGTAAAATATTAAACCCATCAATGTTGCAGCAAAAATGTGGACTTGGATTTGCTATAATCAGCATTATTTTTTAAACAAAATGTTAACCAGTCTGAAAAGTAAAACCTTATAAGCTACATTAAAGTATTTAGCATTTAAACAGCAATAGGGTTAACATTGACTTTGATCAGAGCAAAAATAATATTAGACATTGACTTTGTTCACAACTAGAATAAAGATCTTTGAGATTCTATCTATAAACAAGCATGAGAGTGCAGAAAATTAAAAAAAGAGGAAACACGCATGTTCATAAAATTAATTTCAAATGAAAAATAACACGTGCGGGGAAAATTATACAAATATATTCATAAAATTTATTTCAAATCAACATTTAACATATTGATTATATTGATATTATACATTATTGATTGGTGGTGGAAAATGGAGGGGGGGGGGGTCATGAGCGAGAAATATTAAACACAATTCTACTTCTTTATGGGTTCTAGAATATCCTAAAGTAAGTTTAAAATTAATATTGACATTTTTGTTGTGGATGGATAAATATTAAAAGATAAACGGCTTCCCACAGAATGTTTGATCAGCAATGGTTAGAGATGGAAAAAAAAGGGGGGGAAGGAGCAGGAGAAAAAAAAATTACATGAGTGAGAAATATTGAATAATTCTGTTCTTTTATTTGTTATAGAATCTGATAAAGCACAGCACGTATAAAATGAATATTGACATTTATATTTTGGATGGAGAAAGATTGAGAACCTAAAGTCTTTCGTGGAGCGTTTGAACACTGATCGTTATAGGAGTTTGATTTAAAAAAAAAAAAAAAAAAAGCGGAATTAATGGAAATCACATAAAAGCGGAAAATCACGGATCTGCGGAAGAATCTTATGCCTGTATAAATCAAAAGCACACGAAGATAGGTAAATATTGCAACAGAAATGGCATAACAATAATTAGATCAGCACATTCTATGATGAAATTTAATAACTCGGGCTTTATATAAATTAACAAATCTATATAAATAAGGAAAAGTGTGTCTGTCTGTATGTGCTCTTGTGTTTTGGCCACTGATCACAGAGTTACAAAATTTGGCAGAGGTAGGCTTGGACCCTGCAGTGCTGCACTTCATCGAACCATTTTCATCTCATCGCAATTTTTTTAGTTTTCGAATTTCAATCTTTTAAATTATTATTTTTGTCCATTGATCTTTCTGTTATGTGTCTGTCTGTGTGTATACCAGAATGCAGGGTAATGATATCAGATCTCTTGCTAGAGGAATAGCTTGGACCCTGCAGGCACGCACTTCATGGAGATTTTTTGTATTTTCTAATTTGTATTTTTTTTTTTTTTTTCAAATTTATCCATCGGTTTTTCTGTTACATTTTCCTTTATTTATTCTTTCCTTTTAATTGTCTCTGTTTCTTAGCAACAATTGCTATACTATTTATTTTATTTATAAAGTGATGTGCTCGTTCAGATTACACACTGATGCCTCAGCATTTCTTAAACCAAGGATTGAAAAATCTCAAAAGTTTTTACATGTCCTGTTGGATACATCACCTAGATACATCACTTAAAGAATACATGCCTTAATTAAACTTTTAAATGCCCAAATATCTTATTCAAATGAATATAAATAAAAAACATTCACATATTTAGTACAGATCTGTTCAAAAAGAATTTAATTTTATCCTTAGATTGACATTGTTTAGTTCATTTTAATTTAAGTAAAAGATAAAATACTAATGTTATTTTTGAAAAGGTATTTTTGATTAAAAATATTTGCATGCCTGTCTGGACATTAAGGAGAAAAAAAATGCATGCCCAGTCTGAATTTTTACATGTCCCGAGCTTGTTAGGAAATATAATTTTTAATATAATCTAAATTTTACAACTGACAAAAAAATAAATAAACTTTAGCCTTTCATGCTACTGCACATACCTCATAGAATCTGAGTAGGTGGTGTGCTTATCGTAGTACCCCAGAGGTTGGTGACCGTCCGACAGAAGTCTCTTCCTTTCGACCGGACTTGGTGCTAGATAGGTAAAGGGTGACGTTGATTTTCTTGCATGGTATGGACCCTCTTCTTCATCATCTATAAAAACATCATGTTTCTGTGAGTAGTAATTGAACTTGGAAGTAGAAGGCTGCACTACTTGTTTTGTGCCATTCACACTAATAATACTCGTTGGCACTGAACTAGGTTTTGGTGATGAATATTCTCTGTGGATGGTAGTTTTGGTTATGTTAGAGAAAGTGTGAGTTTGAGGAGTCTGAGAGGAGAGTGATGCTGTAAATGGTCGTAAACTACTATATACAGGGGCATCCGGTATGGATTGGATCTCTTTTAGCATTCCGTGAACTAATTCATCTAATTCTGCTTGCTCGTCCTTGAAATTTGAATAAGGTGTAGATCGTAATGCAGATTGTTCTGAGGGATTGTGACTATCAATATCTGAAATAAAAATAGTTGAAATTATTAACTCGGTTTATGCGAGAGCTCGCATTTTTTTTTTTTTACTAATGGTGGATTTGTTAAATGAATTTTTTGATATAATAAAACATTACTTTATAATCCTTATCAGTGATAAAATGTGCATGAATTTTAATGTGAAATAAACATATTTTATTTCAAATCTGTTGGTTAATTTAACTAATTAATTTTTAATATATAACAGTTTGGCAAGAAAAATGACATAAGTCAAAAAATAGTAATTTTGAGTTTGTTATTGCAAAATGTGTACGAAATACCTCAACATGCACAAAAATGATTAAAATCTCTATCTTGAAAATTATCCAGCTGAAAAGCAGTTTTGTCAGATTCATTATAATATTAATTAGTTTTTATTGTTATCTTTAACTTGATTTTTCTCAAATACTGTGTTTTTAAGTTGTATCACTTTTCTTTCTGGGATGAGATATGTTAAATAATAGTCAAATCTTTGTTTATCTTAAGTACTTGAATGAATAAAGATGACTAAAAAATAAGCAATCTCATATTGAAACATACAACCATCATAACGTTTTCAAGGGCATAGAATGAATGTTGCATGTAAATACGGTGATATTTCTTAGTCCTGTATGCTATTTGCTAAAAATTTGCATATATATATAAATGTGTTTTGAAATATATATTTAATTGCACAGTGATTAGGAAGTACAGTATCCGCCGCTTATTAAAATCATATTCGTCCTGGGCTAAAGTGATTTTATTAAGTGGCTGATTTGTATATCCGACGAACGCTTTTGCACACAAATAAAAGGGTATTACTTTCCTGAATTTGGAAAGAATTTTCAAAAGGTAACGAATAATGGAATCAATGAACAATATTAATTTTTGAAAGATAAATGATTAATTGTTCCTTCAATATAATAAATTAAACACATACCAAGTTCTGATGCACTTTTCTTTGAGGAAAATCATTACTTTGCAGAAAGTTCACGGTATTCTTTAAATTTAAAACACTTTACGTTTTAACTTCTTGCTTCTTAGTTATTAAAAGATAATTTCTAATGATTATTTTGAAATAATTGAAAATGAATATATATATATAATCACTTGTAACTCATTACCGTGCTTTGAAGAATACATTCTTTGAAATTGTTACTGAGACAAGTGATGGGGCATGTTTAATTTGCAATTGTGCTGCAAGTGTAAAATTTTTGACAAAGACAGATGACGTAGATTGTTGTTTTTTGTTTTCTTTTTTATTAAAATAAAAAAAATCAAAAATTAAAAACATGCAGTGTTTATTAACCGGTGAGGCTGATTTTATTAAGCGGTGGTTTTAAAATAGTTTGCATTGATTTGATTCCGGTTCTGGCAATTTGATCATATTAAGCGGCTGATTGTATTATCCAGGGAATTTATTAAGCGGCGGTTACTGTATACTGTGTTTAAAAAAAAATTAAATTTTATTGAACAATAAAAGCATATGATTCAGTTAAGATTAGGGGAAATCATTGATTAGTAACTTAATTTTATACATTCCTCGGATATTAGTCATTTGTCTAATGAATATTATTTTTTAAAAGTCTATTAATAGAGTGTGTAGTTTGGAAGAAAGATAATTAAAGACATATTAATTAAACCTTTTTATATTTCTCACAAATATGAATATTTGAAAGTCACTATGTAAACAACATAACAAATTTACACAGAAAATTAAATAATCATTCATTCTTAAAGTATATACATAAAATAAGTTGTATTAAAAATCAAATCTTTATTTTAGTGATATTTATCCACACATATATATGTTGTATGAGTCAATAAATAATGGACACAACAGACTAATTTAGACATTGCAAAGATAATCAAGATAAGTTTCGTTGGAATAGTCTTGTCCTTGTAAAAATTTATTTGTTCTGATTCATTGTTTGGTAAAATGAAGTTTACAAATATTTATTTTAAGTTGCCTTTAAGTTAAGTTTATTTATTTATTTATTTATTTATTTTTTTTTTATGGCTAATAAATAGATAAAAATGTGAATGATTCAGTAAGATATTTAAATGAAATTTATATGCACAAACATCAAGACTAGTTGAGTAATTTAATATGCATAAAATGTAGTAAATTGCACAGTGAATCATAAGCAAATAATAATTTAGTTTTATTTCTTAAACTTAAATCAATAAAACAAAAATAGTGGGGATAGTCTTTATAGTTTTCAGTCAAAATTGATATTAAAAATTTTATTTAAAAATGAAAGATATAGTTAATAATGATTAATTTTTAAAATAAATAAATAATAATTTTCATTTATGTACTACTACAAATTGGGCTCACTAGATGGTGAGAGGTTGGTGGTAGATATTCGTGCCATAACCATGTACTACTACAACATTGAAATAATTAATATTATTTACGCTTAATAATACAATAAAACCTATGTAAACAAATCTTATTTATTACAGAATCCTGCCTGAATGAAAAACATATACACACAAGGTACAGGCATCTGTTCGATTATAAATTTGTCTAAACAAAATGTTTTCTGGCTCACCAGTGGGCGAGCGGTTCTGTGCTTAAAGCTGGTAGATGTGAGGTGCTGGGTTTGATCCCAGGTCGCACTCATCAGCCTAGCCATTCGGAGTTATCCAAGATTTTCTTCAAAACTTGTATTAATTAATACAGAATAGGACCCCTTAGGTAGGGCCCGATTAAGCTTTGAAACTTGGGAAAGCTCAGTATCATTTCTGGGCCCCCTTTCATTTCGGATTTTTTTTTTTTCATTCATATACCTAGGTGGTTTCTACACACAACATTAAAATCGTATAACTTATTAATTAAGAACATTCAAATTTTTGAGGCAAAATAAGATTTTTCCCGAAATAGTGAGTATTTTAACTTGCTTTAGGCGACCTTTCTCTGAAAAAATTCAATCTGAGGGTGAAAGTATGAAACAGAAAATCCAAGAACCTGTTTTTAGTCATTTTGGGGCTCCTCTTAAATTTTAGAAGGGAAGCTTGTGCTTCCTGGGCCTTTTGGGTAATCAGGCCCTGCCTTTAGGAAAAACCTCACTGAAGGCACTCACCCTCAGGCCTAGGATCCTAGTGCCGTGAATCGGCCTTAATCCCCACAACACAACATAAAATATTTTCTATTCTTCAATGCTTATATTTTTAATTTTTACCTTATTTATTTTTTTAAATTAAGATTCCTTTTTTAAAAATAAAAAATTTGTTAAATGTTTATATCCTTAACTATATATGTGTATATATACACATATATCGAAATTATACACCTCTACCTTAATTAATATTGGATAAATATAGTATTTAGATTTCAAATTGTTAATTCAAAATGCTTCTAACCAAATGCATCAATGCAGGCAAAGAAAAATACTTCTAATACAAGTTAATATTTCTAAATCCATTTGTTAATCACAAAAATTCATTCTTATTTTAATCCTTTGGAATGCACTCTTCTGAATTAATTTTGTTACCCTATTGTCTAGGATTCATTATCTATCATTTATTAATCTAAATTTAACAAATTGCGAAAAAATTGTTGAATCTTTCATGTTATATATATAAATAAATAATATATATATATATATATATAATAAATAAAAAATTTTTGCCATTTGTTACTAGAAGTTATACATAATTATTTGAGATATACAGGTTAAATTTGCTCATTACTCATACAACCAATGATGAATACATTCATCAATTATGGTCAGTAATAAATTGAACTTAATTTTTTATTAAATAATTGGTTTTCTTTACCAGCTGAGTCATATTACATACTTTAAGTAACAAAGTGAATTCCTCAAATATCAAGGATTTGTACCAATCATAATTGTTGGATTGTATGTTGTCTAAAGTATATGTCAATTCTTCAATAAAATTAATTTACATTAATAGAAACCAACTATACTAACATTTTATGAATATAAAAAGTATCAAGATAATTGCATATTCTTGTTAAATTTTTAACAAGAATATGTATGTTAAGATATAGGTAAGATAAGAATATAGGTTCATCCAAGTATGTACATTTTCGTTCTTGGATGAACCTGATTACTTTTATTATTTAATTCTTATAAATGTCATGATTTCTTATCTGTTGATCTTGCAATATCTTAAATATATACACTTTTGATATTCACACACCTTTTATTTAACTCAGTTTTCTGTCTCTTTGTCTGGGTCAAATCTTGCAGTCAGTTTTTTTTTAACGATTTCTAAGAGCTTAATTTTGTTTAATATTACAGTCAATAACAATGCAATATGCAAGCATTTACAGGGATCTATATCTCATTGGAGCAGGTTCTAAGGTAAAAAATCTGGCTGTGTCAAATCTTGGGACTTATTTTTTATGCACTTCTGCTGGACCCATTTTACCTAAATTTTAGACACATGCAAGCATTTTTAGAGAGCTATACACCCAGGGGCAGGTTTGGAGAGGAAAGTCTGTTGGCTTATATCAAATCTTTCGATTCATTTTAAATGCATTTCTGCAAAACCAATTATACTGAAATTTTAGACATGAGTCCATAATTAATGACAATATAATACAAATGTATTTTTGGAATCCTATTTCATCAACAGCATGTAAACAAAGAAATTTATTTTATTTTATTTTTTTTTAATGATGAAAAATATGTTATTCTGAGTTCATGCAAGTTTAGATTTCCTGCAATATTTCCCAAAATTAACATTATAATGTAAAGAATAAAACATTCTGTGTGGTTTTAAATTAGTTTATTTCTGATCCAACAACATTAATGAAATTACAGAACTGAAAGCAAGTTCCTGGTTTTCATTTCTATAAGACACTAACTGAAATCATTAAGTCTTAAGGGCCCTCTTCACTCACCGCCACCGGAAGCCGAAGCTAATGTTATTCTATGGGAAATTTTTCTTCACAAATAACTTACTAATATGAAAACAGAATTTAAAAATATGTATTAATATTTTTAAATTCTGTTTTCATATTCTGAAAATTCCCAGCTGTTAAACTGACGGACCTTTTTTTTTTTTTTTTTTTTTTTTTGAAGCTGCAAAATACGAATTTTCAATAATGTGAAATTTTTTCATTTTGCAATTTCAAAATAAAATATTAAAAATTTAAAAAATACATTTTTAAAAAATCGGTCCGTCAGTTTAACAGCTGGGAATTTTCAGAATGTGAAAACAGAATTTAAAAATATGTATTAGTTACTAAGTTATTTGTGAAGAAAATTTCCCCATAGAATAACATTGGCTCGGGCTTCCGGCGATGGTAAGTGAAGAGGGCCGTTAACTGTAAAATTTTAGAATTACTCAAAAAAAAAAAAAAAAAAAAAAATCAGCAGAAATATAATGGGATATCCAACAGAGTGCACTGCAAAGGATTGAAACAACCTTTTAAAAAGTGAGGGTTGAGCACATGCACATGCAGTTAGGTAAGCAAGATGGACTCACCCACATTCCGAATACCAGAACTAGATGAAATTCCAGAGTCTATACTATGAGGCCCTTCTACGTCAGCAAAAGTGTCTTGATTCATATTGGGATGAATCACTACGTCAGTGTATTTCTTCTTTGAGACGGTAGCATAGAGGCTACCATCTAAAGGACCTTCTGTGTAAAGAACTATGATAAATTATGTTAAGACTGTCAGGATTTCACTTAAGGTTACTGATTTTGTTTTCATGTAGCATTTGGGTACAAGAAAAAAAAAAAAAAAACCCAGGTTGTAAAATATTTTATTTCATTTTTTATTATTTCAGTTCAAGATAGAAACAAGAATGTTTTGTGAGGAAACAAATTAAGTTTGCATTTTGTATCAAAAGAAATCTGTCAATAAATAAGTTATTATTATTTTAAGATTTTACTCAATATTTCGGAAATTTATATAGAAATAAAATAAGTAAAAGTTATTTTAAAACTTTTTTTTTTTTAAATTATTTAAAGTTGGAAACATTTATTTTACGTTTACATACTTTTTATGATAATATATAATTAGTAAATAAAATATTATGTAATAAACAATCAAGGGTTTTTTTTCCTTCATAATATTTTTTTTTTTTTTTTTTAAATAGAGACTGCAGCATTATAAATGTTTTCTGCTAAAGCGCGTTTCAGACATGACAAGTTTATAGGCAATTTTAGAGCCAACCACTGATCAGCGCCGATTTTTCGGAAAAAAATGTCTCTATTCCCAGTGTGATAGTACGCACCGAACTTGCCCAACTTTTTCAGAGCTGTCTTGATAAAATTGTCTCTACTACACACAATTTTTCCACCGACTCATCCAATTAGGATGCGCTATTTTGATACGTCCTATTTCCAAGATGGCGGAACACGGGAATCGCTTAAAGTGGAGATTTGAAGATGAAATATTATTATTAAGAACGTTAATTTTACCATTAAATAAGAATTTTGAATTAATCGTTTTTATTTTCATATAGCGTTATGACAATAGTTGTAACAAAGATCAAAATAGAAATAATAATGCGATATTTTACACAAATTAAAGGGAATTTCAGCACTAATCATTGCGTATTTTATTTGCGCAAAGAAAAGTGACAAGTGTCAGAAGTTAGTCTTCTTTCATCCAACTTTTCACCCGTCTATTGTAACCTCTATGGTGTTTTCATAGAGATGTAAATTTAAATTATGTAATATTTAGATTAATAATTTAGAATTCTTAATAATAATTACAGAAGTCAATAAATTTGAAAGGTGTTTTTGTATAATTTAAATATTTAAATTTACTGCTTTTTCGATAGCCAATAATTGATTGTTTAATTCAGTGTAGACCATCCAAATATATCTACTGCTATTTTATTAAAGAGCTATTTTGCTAAAAATGTGTTTGTTTGCTGAAAATATGTGACAATCTTTGAACTGAGAAATTACGTTCATTAAAAGAAGTGTGTGTTTTGTCTTTTTTTTTTTTTTTTTTACTCTCATTTCATAAACATAATTTTGATCAGGTTTATAAAAATATTCCGAAAATCAGTCATTGAATAGTTTTTTTTTTAAATTAATTAATTAATTAATTACACAAAAAATACAATTAAGGATGCACATCAGTTAGATTCACTGTTTTCACTTCCCCATATTATCCTATGGGTTTTTGTTACTTCATATTCTAAGGATATTTCATTCAAATATGAAGGTTCTCTAATTCTGTTTTTTGAATTCCACTCTTTGATCATGTTGCCTTTTAGCTTAGTGAACTTTTTTTTTTTAAATAAATTTAAATATTTCTTCTAGGAATTGTAAATTAGAGTCCAAAGTTTACTTTATGAAATAAAATAGTTAAATTCAATTTTATGAAAAAAATTTCCCAAAGTTTAAAGGTGACATATTCAAACAGTGTAATTCAAAGAACAGAATTTGATAAACTTAATTTTAGAATGAGATATCCTTACAATATGAAGTGACAAAAATCTCATAGGATAATATGGTAAGGAAGAAAGTGTGAATCTCACTACTATAATCCTTTTTCTCATATTTTTTCCTCTACAAAATAAGCTAGATAATGCAATTAGTATTATTGTAAGCATAGCAAATCCTATAAATTATTAATGTTTAAAAAAAAATACATATAGAGCTAAAAGTGATAATTTTAAAATGCTCATATCAACAAAAGACAAAATCATGCAAAAATAATCATATAACAAATGGGAAACATGCTCATGTCATAACTAACAATACTAATAAAAAAAAACAAAAAAAAAAAAAAACATGCATTTTACTATTTATTTATTTGTAAGCAGCAATTTAAATTTTTTTTGGAATCTATTTTATTTTCTTTAAAAAAATTTTTATACTTACAAAATTATAGTTTCATGTATGAAATGTGGTGTTAAAAAAAGCTAAGTATTTCATTCATTCATAAAGTTTAGATTTGATTTTCAATTACTTTTTTGCAGCATTAAAAGATTAAATAATTACTTTGCTTATAAAATATTTTGGAGTAAATTTTAATTTAAATATGTTTAATAATTTTAAATAAACAGAAATAAAAACCTTACATGCTTCATGGCTTGGCCGAAATATTTTCAGTGGGGTACCGCGCCTTGTTCACCGGCTCAAATAGTGTGGAAGTCTTCGATCTTTGTTGCTGATCATCTGTGTGTTGACTGGCTCTTGTTAGTAGGTGGTGCTACAACTTATCAATGCCTGCCGCATCATTGCCAATGCAAAAATTGAAATGATTAATAATTTCATTGGCCTTGCGATGTGTAGCATATATGTAGTCATTATAATTAGCAATTTTCAAAATTGATATTGATTTTGTCTTCATTATACATTTTGGTTAGGGCTGTGGTGATTTTCCTGTCATAATATCATGGCTGTGTTCTAATTCTGCATTCTAGTTCTAATTTTTCTTTTTGATTTACCTATGTAGCATTTGTTATTAACTTGACTACATATCGCAAAGCTGTCAAAATTTTTAACCATTCCGATTCTTGCAATGACAAAGGCAGGCATTGATAAGTTGTGGTGCCATCTACTAAAAAGAGCCAGTCAACACACAATCAAAGACTTCCACACCATTGGAGCCAGTGAACCTGGCAGGGTGCGCTGCTGAAAATATTTTGGGCAAGCCATGAAGCATGTAAGGTTTTTATTTCTATTTATTTAAATTTAAGCTTTGTATATTTATATTGTTTAAAATGTTTAATAATATTTCATTGAAAACTCCTTTTTTTTTATTCTATGCTATTTACTTTTAATTTTTTTCATTGTTAAAATATCCTGAAATATTACCAATGACATATTAAGTCTACTTTTAAGCTGTAGGTTCTGGTCTAAAGAGCCTTAATGTACAAAAAGTAACCATAGAAAACCAAAAGAACCCATTTATGTATAGCCTGGCAAAAGCAGAGGAAACGGGGCCCATGCCCATTCCACCCATGGTGGGTTGGGCTTTCAATTTAGATTGACTTATTTCAGTGCCTCTTTATGGTTAAAAGTTTAAAAGAAATACATGGCAGGGGCCTAGGTCTCGAGAGTTGTACTTCCGCCACTGAATATTACTACTCACTATCAGTACTGATTATAATATATTTTAAAACAGTGCTGGTAATGTTTTTACATTAAAGTTTACAAATATCATTCATTTATACTTTAATAAGGTATATCCTTTTATAAAAAATGGTGTAATGAAGTATCATTTTCTAATTTGATAACATTCCTAATATCTATACCATGCACCTGTAAATAAAAATAAGGTACCTAAAAGAATGAACTTCAAAAGATTATTACACTGTTTTACTATATTGTATATTCCTTTCTGAAAAAAAATTTCTACAAATTAACAAAGTTTCCTTTGAGAGAACGTCATTTTGCAATTTAAACTGAGCAGCACAATTTACAAAAAATATTTATTTACACACTGAAAATATTGTTTTTAAAAAACTGCATCAAAAGAAAATAAAATTTTTATGATTTTTATTTTTTGTTTTGCTCTCTTTAAATGTATCTGAAAAAGTTTTATGGTTATGGATTACTTTCATTTAATACAAATTAGAAAACAAAAACACAGAATACTGTTTAAACAGCATTTTTTTTTAAAAACAGTTTACATGTTTCGTTAAACCAAAATGATTATAACTAAACATTCTGAACTCTTAAGCCTAACTGTAATCCATTAGATAAAATATTACGATCAGGTGATACAAATCAAATAAATGCAGGTGCAGAAAGATTGTAAAATTATTTGTAAATAATAAATTAAGCCAAACGTTGGTAAATCATATTATATAAAATACTTATTTAGGACAGCACTTAATAAGCAAATTTAAATTGCTGCTTACAAGTTATTTCATAAACAGAATATGTGATGAAGAAACTTCATTGAATAATTGATTTTATCAGTCAAATGACAACTCACCATTGAAATCATCAAGGAAACCAACATCTGTAGGGAAAATAATGCTACATTACCTATACTTCAACTTAATATTAAAAAATATATAACAACAACCATCCAATATTTTGTAAGGTTAGATGAGTGATTAGATATAGAGCAGAAGAAGAATTATGTGGTAAGCTTTTGTATAATGCATTCTGTTGAAATATTATTATTATTATTATTGTTGTTGTTTTTGTATATGAATACAATTTTTAGTTTAAAAGTAGGGGTTACTTGATTAAACATCAGTCAAATTCATTATTTCCCCCTTCCCATGGAAACCTATGGGATTTTTGTTGCTTTGTAATATAAGGATGTTTCGTTCAAAAATGAAGTTTTTTGAATTATGTTGTTTGATTTCCACTCTTTGAACGAGTCACATTTTAGCTTAGTGAGAAATTTCTTGAAAAAAAAATAATATAAATATTTATTTTGACTGAAAATTATAACACCAAGATTACTTAATAACATAAAATATTTTATATTAATTAATTCAGGGGTGAAACTTTTCAGGGGCTACCCCTGAATTCAGGGTTTTTGAAAATTTTGCTGTTTCTGATTTTCATGTAAATTATTTTGTTTTTACAGAAATTTCTTACTTTGAATGTTTAATTTTCCTTATAATGTATTAAGAACTCTCCAATTATCATTTAATACAGGTAGACATATGATGTTTCATTATTAAATCTTCCCTATCTGCATGCAAATATCAGTTTTCAGGGTTTGTGCATACTAGGTAGTTTCACCCCTGTTAATTATATATTTAATTGCTCACTAAGATAAAAGGCGACATTTTCAATGAGTGGAATTGAAAAAAATTCATTTTTGAATGATAAAATATGGATCAGCAAAATTCCATAGGATTATATGGGGCCAAGGCCATAGCCAGAAATTTTTTTTCAGGGGGGGATTCAAATTTTAGTACTTAATGTTGAGTGTTTACAATGAAGGATTACTTGAAAAATTTCAACAAATCTGAAAATTTCGGGGGATTTGAACCTCCCAAAACCGTTTTTTGGTTGTGGCCTTGCATGAGGTAGAAGAAAGGAGGAATCTAGAGAATGTACAGACTTGAAAGAGAAAAGATTATAGTTATAATTTACAGCAATATTTTTTTTAAGAGGTTACTACAGATGCATGAAAATTATTTGAATAATTGTAAATTTTCATTTTTTGAAGTGAAAACTTCTTTAGGCGCGTTGAGCACTTTTGGGTGAAGAAAAATCTTTGAACTCCCGTCATCGTCAGCTGACGCTTTCCATTTGAAGTGAAAACTTTTGGGTGAACAAAAATCATTGAATTTGCGTCATCGAAACGCTTTCCATCCTTGTATGATACAAATAATGTATCATACAATTAACTTGCTAATGTGAAGTATTAGTAATTATATACTGTATATTGTTTTAAAATCTGGTGCGGCTCTACACGACTTCTCATCTCCGAGCACTGTCTCTATTGCAGTTAGACCTCACAAAACCGTGAGAAAGCCCAAAGCTGGCATTTTTCTCAAGTTTTTACAATCTGGTGCGGCTCTACACGACTTCTGTCATCTCCGGACACTGTCTTTTAAAGATTGCAGCCGGAAACGTTGCAGTTAGACCTCACAAAACCGTGAGAAAGGCCAAAGCCGCAATTTTTCTCACGTTTTTACAATCTGGTGCGGCTCTACACAACTTCTCTCATCCCGGACACTGTCTCTATTGCAGTTAGCGCATTAAATAAAATTGTAATATAATTTTTGTAGTAGTAGTTTATATTACTGAATAAAAAAACACTTCATTTAAAAGTATTTCCTGCACAATAAAATATTTCCTGACGATTCAAGAAATACACACGTATTGTTCACGTTTTCACTTCTGTCGGCACTCCCGAAGTGCAACTTTTTTTTTTTTTTTTTCAATTACTTATTTAATGCATACTATAATTCAAGAAAACAACTTCACGTGTTCATCTTCACTTGGTCTTTCATTTTTTAAGAATAGTTTGGAGAATAATTTTTACACTTTTGAACAGTGTTCAACAGTATTTATGACTTTGGTTCATTTCTCTGTGTTTTCATTTTCTTAAATATTTTTAGATTTCTATGAAGCTGATAGATATTATGGTGTTTTAGATTTACAGTAAAATGCCTTCTATTAAATGTTATATACATCTTATTTGTGTACAAGGATGTGAAAAATGATTTGGATACATTAAGGTCTAAGAGACTTTCTTCTTATAAGCACATTTCATCTCTTTATAGTGTGCTAAACATATAAAATCAGCATACTTTTTTTTTTAGATTTTCCTATAGAAAATGGTGTGATTCATTTGGAGAGCTACAAAAAAAAAAAAAGTTGTCATTGGGGGTGGGGGAACAGGGCCCGACTTAGACTACCTGGAGCCCCGGGGCAAGCCTATTATGGGGGGGGGGGGCTTGCAGTGGCATAAGAGGTCTTTAGGTTGCAGAATTTCTGCATACGCCTGTAGGGGGCATTTGCCCCATATGCCCTGCCGTTAGTCAGGGCCTGGGGGGGGGGAGTACCTTTTCAGTATTGTTATGTATTTTCTACACATTTCATTTCAATGATATTGAGAAAAGTACTTATAATTTAGTATTTACGATGTGATGGCTAAGTTTAGTTAAAAAGTGTTTTATGAAATTCTAAATGTATATTTATGGAAATAAAAAAACAAGACAGACAGCCAAAAATCATAAATACTTTTAAAATTTGTTGGAAAGTGGAAAAATGTACTCCAAACTAAAAAAAGAATTATCAATTATATGAACAAGTTAAATAATTTTTTCTTGCATCATTAAAACAAAATAACAATAAAAGAAAGTGAAAATTTACAATTATTTTAACACATTACAATCATTTGTAAATGGCATTAAAATAATTTTAGTACATAAAAATAAAATTAAAAAAATATATCATATTATTTAAACATTGTGTAGTATATAGAATCAAAGCATTGGTACACAACTATTTAAATAAAACCACTAAAATTTATGAAGAGAATGGCCGACAATAAAGAAGGAAAGGTCAAATGATATTCAAACAAATATAGAATTTAAATAAAACTTTTTGTGAAGAAAAGACTACCTTCAATTTTTACTTTTTTTTTTGGAAAAAAGTTTATGCTTATCAACTACAGTTAGAAAATAGGATCTTAAAAGTGTTGTATGCTGCCTGCTATAATTTTTTATTTTGTAGTTCTGTATGTGGGTACTAAATATGCATGCAAAGTAATTATATAAAGATTTTAAGTTAATTGATTTAAGAAAAGATTAAAATTTAAATAATTCATAATACAATTACAAAGTGAATTTTATCGATATTGAAAATCTCAGTTGTTATTTTTTATCGATTAATCGACGTTTGCAAGGAATTAATTTATTTTTAATTTCTTTGATTTGATGGCAACAGTTTATTCTCCGTGTTGCATGATAGCTTTACATGTGGTTACTCTGATTTTTTCCATTTTTCTCTCTGGTTTCATTGATCGTTTGATTTAATATTTTATTTCATTTCTCCTTCAAATTGGTTTTGCTGCTCGATTGAAGCATGAACAATATATATCTGTTATTATTAGCTATATTGTTTTACGAAATCTTACAGCTCCATCTGCTTTAAAGAAGTACATGCTTCCTGATGAGTTAATACTTCTATTTTTAAGCATTTTTTTAATTCCAATTAGTCTTTCTGTAGTCCTTTATTTTTTCTTACTTTTTAGCTGGTTTCTTAATTCCTGAATCACTTTTAATTAGGGGTGGGAATCGATTAAGAGTTTTAACTGGGTTAATCGTAGTTCATTAATCAATTAATCGAATTTTTAATCGGTTTTCATTTTCCTTTATATAATTTTATTTCAATGAGGAATAAAACTCTCATATTGTGTGTGTATATATATATATATACATATTATTCATAAGTTTGACTGATTTTTTTTTTTTTCAAAAATTTTTGTCTAATCAATTATATCTGTTTCATAGCTGAAATTTAAATCAATTTTCTGAGTAATAATTGGTGACTTTAAGTGTTAATTTTATATAAATATTTTCACTTGTTTATTTTATTTATTTATTTTTTAAGTAAATTATTTTTTAAATTCATTTTGAAAGAAACATTAAATGAATTTACACATATTTTAGTTTTATATTTGCAGGCCTTGTCCATCTCGCTTGTCACTATTTTTAAATGAATTCTCAAAGTTCCATATCATTATCATAAAAATCTCAAATTCTTATATTTTTGTTCTTCTTTGTCTCTTCGGACTAGGACACAGAATGTTATTTTCTGTTTCTACTTCAATAGTTACTATCAGCAATTCTGAAGACAATAAACGCTTGAAGATATTGTGAAACTCTGTTGACATTTCCCCATCAGAGGGATAGTGGATCTCAATCTCTTCTTTTTTTTCTTTTATCTTTAGCATTTCCATTTTTTGAAAGCTTCTTGTTTCTGCGAATACTATTACCCTAGCCAACACTTTCTGTAGAAGGCTAAAGACAGGTGGTGTTACTCCAGAATGCACATGAAGTGGCATTTTGTTTAATAACTGTCCTCCCCCCTTTTCTCCATCAACAAAAGTGCAACAACTTCTTTTGAGAGGTTTTATTTTTATTTATTTCCTTTTTTTTTTTTTTTTGCTTTTTCATTATTTGATGGATGTTTTATAGAATGTTAGTTAGCAAAATATGTGAAAAAATATTTTGTAGGCAGAAAAGCATTTTTACTTTAATTCGCAGTATGAAATTTTAATTGGATTTTGAAAATTTTTAAGCGAATTAATCGATTAGATTAACCCGATTAAAAAAAATTGATCGGGACTAAGCATTGATCGATTAACTGTACCGATTAATCGGCACAATCCTACTTTTAATACATTTAATGAGTTCCTTCATCAATTTTCTTCGTCAATTGGTATAATGGTCCTTTTTACTCATGTGGGTGTAAGTAATTTAAATTGGTTTTGTCTCTTATTGGATCTAAATAGGAATTGCAACATTTCTGTGGTAGTTTTTTGTACTGTGTGAAAACCAGTTTAATTTTTGCTATGTTGGTATTGGCATGTATCTATTAAATGCTAGAATTTTAATGTTAAACTTTATTATGATATATATATTGCACTTATAAGGTTTTTTTTTTTTTTTTTTAAGGTAATAGGATAGGAAGAAAATTCCTATAAGTGAATCTCAAATGAGCACACAGGTGTTTCAATAGTAATTTTTTAAAATATATATTTTTTTTTTATATTTAAGTTAATAACTTAGGAAAATTAATAAATACCTATTACTGAACAGTTTTTGGCATGGATAATAAATACCTTTGCATGTTATATAATTTCAAAACATTCGATAAATGCTTACCATCCATGCTGTCTTCGGGTATTAAATCAATATTTTCATAGGAATCATATTTGACAAGGGGATCATTTGCACCTTCTACTGGAAACACAGAATCTTGCACAGATCCGTTCCCTGAAGTAAAGTAGTTTTTGTTTAGTTCATGATAACAAAATATATTAATTATTTACTACTTTAATAATAAAGAACTGAGAAGCAAATGGATGTACCTCTGAAATCCTCTCTCTGGTAAGAAAAAAGCAATTCAACCTTCCCCGTAGATGGAAATCTAGAATCTGTAATGGAATTATATTGTTATAGTGATCAGCATTTAAAATGGAACAATATTTAATCTAAGAAAGAAGCAAGAGAAATGATATAACAGTCGACTCTGTGAAATCCACAATAGGCTTATGCAGAATACAGAACATTGCTCTGTATATACATATTTCTCTTCTTTTTACTTAACGAACATACATATGTAAGAAAAGTATTGTAATCATGTAAAAAAAATCAGAATTCGAGATTTTGGTATTTCTATACGTTTTGAGGTCCCCTGAGTTCGTTTTCACTATTTTTACGATGATGTATGTATGTGAGTGAACATGCTAGCGTCTAAATGCTTTGTTCGAATGAGCTGTAAGTTGGTACGCATGTTGCAAGTCACCATAGTACGAACCCTATTGATTTTGGTGAATCTGGCACTTAAAGTTTTTTTTACAAGGACATAAAGATAAATTCTTTATCATTAGGGTCTATGGAACCAAAATTTTAAAAGTGTGATAGCATCTAAATGCCTTATTCAATTCAGCTGAAAATTTATACACATATTATAGGTCACAGTTACTCAATCTGTATAGAGTTTGGAGAATCTGGCACGTATAGTTTTTTTTACAGGGACACAAAGAAAAATTCTTTATTATTATGGCCTGTGGGACCAAATTTTAAAAAGTGCAGTAGCATCTAAACACCTTATTCAATTGAACAAAAAAAAAAAAAAAATTATTATACACATATTATAGGTCACAGTTTCACGATCTATATAAGTTTTGGTGAATCTAGCACTTCTAGTTTTTTTTTACAGGGACACAAATAATTCTGTATCATTATGGCCTATGTGGTGAATTATTTAAAGTGTGATAGCATCTAAATGCCTTATCCATTTGAGTGGAAAATTTATATACGAGTTATAGGTCACCATCACACGAACTATATGAAATTTAGAGAATCTAGCACTGGTTCTTTTTACAGGGACAAAATGCAAATTTCTTTAACTGTGGCATACAGGCTCAAACTTTAAAGTGTGATAGCGTCTAAATGCCTTATCCGATGGAGTTGAAAATTTATATGAATATTGTAAGTCACTGTTGCACTAACTATAAGCATTTTGATGAATTTGTAGGTTTTTACAGGGACATAATGAATTATTCATTATCATTATGTTCTACGTTTTCGGTAAAATAGCGTTAAATTAAACATCGTGTACTATACAAAGAAAAATACCCAAACACCCTATTGTAATTTTCTATTTTGATTATTTAACAACTCCTCTTACTTTACTTTATCTGCAAAACCGTTAATTACTCAATGTTCGGAAAGTTGAGTGGAGTCACTCCAGATTTTTAGAATATAAATTTGCAATGTAATGTAATACAAATTATATTAAGTAAGTATTTTAATTATTTAAAACAAAATTTAATAATAAATAGAATAAGGAAAAATAGAGATCCATCAACAATTACTTTAAATGCAGTTAAAATAAAAGTAAAATAAATCTATGGTATAAAAGATAATTTCAATTGAATGTATATATTAATAATTGCAAAAAACATAACAAAATTTTAAGTGTATATTTTGCAAAATTTTTGCTAAAAACGGATGTTTTTCATAGAATTTCAAGCAATTTGATTGAATTCCAGCCAAAAATTCTTCAGTTACAATTTTTTTTTTAAGGAAAATAACTGAAATTTGCTCAACTATTAAATGCAATTTTTATTGTTTACATTCTGAAAAAAAGCCGTGAATTATAAAGAATTGCGGATTTCATAGGATCAACTATATATTAGTAAAATCCATTTATAAAAAGTTTGTGTTAATTAAAAAAAAAAAAAAATGAACATGGCGAATAAACAAACATAATAAAATTTAAAATTACACAAATGCTTTGGGGCACAATTGCAGTATAATAGCAGGAATGTAGTGTAGTTTTTAAACTGTACTTATAACCATTTTTTTCTCCCTTAATAAAAGGCCATGCTTAATTATTTGGACCCAAAACACTTGTTGCATGTTTTTAGATTTTAAGATGTTTGTTTATATAGTTCTTATTCTGCATCTAAACACAGCTTTCTGCTTAGTTATAATGTTAAATTTTTTTATTTTGTTAATATCCTGTTACTTCAAAGGTGCTTTTAAGGCTTCTCTCAATCTTTTACAATTTCCCTATTTTCAGCAGCCATATCCCAAGTGGATATAATCCTATGTAGAAATTTGTCATAAAAATCATTCTTTACCTAATGCAAGGGTGATTGTGACTCAAAGGTAAAAACCCTGAAAATTAGAGCCTCAAATTAAAAAACCCCCAAAATATCACATAATACTCAAACTGTTTAGGCCAGAATCCCTCAATCCTTTTACATATCATTCACATATCACCTGGATAACAAATGAACAACCAATGAAAGCAAAAAATAACTTCATAGGAAATATGAGAATACAGATGGGTTGAGTAAAAACCCTGAAATCAGGGGTAAACCCTGAACACAAACACCCCTGCTAATGTATTTTTGTAAATACCACTTTTCACATTAAATTCGAGTGCATATCGGCCAATAGGTGGAGCTGCTATGCTAAAATTTTCCTTGTGAATGGAAAGGCTATTATACCTCAGATTCTACTTAGTAAAACTGTACTTAACTCGGTGTATTGAGGGCCATTATGTAAGACTATACTGATTCAATTTGGGTGTAGTATATTGGCTGACAAGTGCTGGTGCAATATAACTTGTGAATATGAAGCTAAATCTCAACTTCTATGGCCTGTAAATGCACCAAACTTGATATGCAAGACAACAATATGAAAACTTATGCTGATTTAATTTGGGTACATGTTGGCTAACAGGTAGCATTGCTATTACTTACCACCTGTGATTTTCCCACATGACAGTACCTCAACATGTGTTGATTAACCCTTTCAGCTCCATTGGTGAGTTTTTTTTTTTTTGACATTTTACATTAGGCTAATTTAGATTAAAATGATGTTGAAACGAAATGACTTAGCATATCAGATATGTGTACTTGGTCATCAAAATATGATTGTTTTGCTTCCGTTTTGGAGAACAAATGTGATTTAGCATTTTTATTTCTATTTATTTATTATTATTATTATTTGTAGAAAAAAGGGTTTTATTTGTATGTTGTTTATTTATGTGAAAATATTTGGTGCTAAAATAGTTAAAATGGCACCAAATTCCATGTCTAAAGTCTTTATTGAGCAAAAAAATTTTTATGCATGTTAAAAAATAAGTGACACTTTCATAATAAAATAGTATAGAAGAAAGTTTTGTCATGCCTGCAGCATACTAATTCAAATATACATAAAGCCCTTTTTTATTAAAATTTGCATGTCTGAAAGTATTTTTATCTCTATTTATAAAAATCTTTACCTGTATTGGCACTATCCAGTTCATGTTTATCGAATGTCAGATGATCTGATTCAATTGTACAAGTGTGGAACTGTAATTGGAAAATGGTGTATCTTGCCAGTGGACGATTACTTTTGTGGTAACATTTGATGAAAACGTCACCCCTCACTTGCAGACCTGAATCAAAGGATATGACAATCTTACGAGACTTCTCAGAAGCTGAACTGTAAAAAAAAAAAAAAAAAAGAAAAAAGAAAATGTACATTTAATAATAAAAAAAAAAGATAATATAGGTTTTATGAAATAAAAGTAGTATATCAAAACAATAGTTGAAATTCAAAAGCAATTCAAATTTATAAGACTAATAATATTTCATAGCTGTTCTATAAAAAGATACTAGTGTCAAAAAACTATAATAGTTGGTAGCTATGACATTTGGCTGCAGTGTCAAGATATCTTGTTGGAAATTCATCATTATTTGAATATATTTATATATTGTAAATGCTAACATATATTTTTTGATTAACCAAGCTGCATGTTCAAATAGCACCCATTTCTTATTTATTTTTTTCTGTTTTAATATTTACTTAAAATAATTTACTCTAATTCTTTAGTTCTTTTTTTCTCTCCATGAAACCTATGAACACATTAATGTTACTTTAGAATTTTTTAATTATTCATGAATTCATCAACTGCAAATATTCTGTGAGAAATGCCTAGCTGGTTGTCAGCCAGGGTAACTCAGTGGTAGAACATCCGTGCGTTAAGCAGAGGTGCCGCTCCCCGCTCTGGTATTTTTCATGTAGTTGGTATATAAAAATATCAACCTTTACACTCCAATTTACTTAAAAATGAACATTAATGTTACTTTTACCATTATTCTTTGAAGAGTATATTTACTTACTGATAGAGTGAAACTTTGGCAAAAGTCAATAACTGGGTGACTAACATTAGAAATTTCTTTGATTTTTCCATGACTATTTTTCACCATTTTTCCTGACATACACCTCCCCCCCTTAAAAAAAGAAATAAAATAAAACAAAATTAGTGAATAATTTATCAATTTACAATATAACAAGCTTTCAAATATTTCCACAAAATTTGTCAAATTTTTCTGACTACACCATGATTTTTCCAAACTCACTTAAATTCCTTGACTTTCCGTGATTCCCTGATTAGTGACTATCTTGAATAAAAGTCAATTCATAGAAAATTATTTAGTAGGAGTATAAAATAAAACAAAAGGGATTCATTTATATTTTCTTTTCTTTTTTTTTCAGAATAGGGAAAAATTCATGTTTATATCAACTTTGAACATTAATGCTTTCTAAAAATCTGATTAGATCTATTGCCTAATAGACTTATTTCCATTACTAATTTAGAAGTTTACCTTTGCACACAGCACATGGATAAATAATAGTTATAAATATACCAAAATAAAAATAAGTAAATAAACAAATAATAAGAATTTATTTAAATCTAAGATAATGTTAGAGTTATAGTAGAGAGTTAGAGCTACGCCCTATTTTCTATAACTGAATGTTTTAAAATGTTTAGCGTTCTTTTTATCACTTGTTTACAAAACAATATAAATCAATTACAATAATGAATTAATGTTTGACAATATCATGAAATTTTTTACATTTTCTTAGACAAACTATTTTGTAACTATTTTATTTCAATAGATTATTTATTTATTTGGCAACATATAGAATTTTATTTGGTCGGAATAACTTAAAGTAAATATACTTACTAAACTGGAGATGTAAAAATTTGTTGCATTCCTTGATACACTTTTATGAAAGGTTTGCAACCTAAAATAATAATAATAAATTCAAAGCCAAAAACAGCAACTTTAAAGCTACATGCAAATGAAAATTCATAAAGTTAAAAAAGAAAAGAGAAAGAATATTGAAAACAAAATCATCACCTCCTTTTGAATCAAAATTTGGCACTCCGTGAATTATGACTCTATGTAGGTAGAGAGGATTGTTGTTCATCCGTATAGCTCCCGATAACAAACCAGCAAAATAGTGGACATACCTTGTCAAAAAATAAATTATGCATACTTTAAATATGTACATTTCATTAAATGTAAATGTACACTCTATAACAAAAAAAAAAAAAAGACACACCAAGAAGAAGTAGGGACAAAAATTGGTAGATGGGGTGGAATGGGTGGTCCGAATGCGACAAAAATTGGTAGATGTGATGTACATGTGGAGAAAAACAATTGATTACAGTTTCAGAAAATCTGAATGATTTAATCAAGAGAAAGGGCCTCACAAAGTAAACAAGTCAATAACACGTTGGTCCACTTCTGGCCCTTATGTACGCAGTTATTCGGCTTGGTATTAATTGATAGAGTTGGCAGATATGCTCCTGTGAAGTATCGTGCCAAATTCTGTCCAATTGTTGTGTTAGATTGGTAAAATCCCGAGCTGGTTATAGGATCCTTTTTATGATGCTCCAAACGTCCTCAGTGGAAGAAAGATCCGGGGACTGAGCTCACCCCCACTGAGCCGCCTATTAAGGGTATTTGAAGTCACTGAAGTACCAGTTGCACGTAGGATCGACGATAATGATGAATTGGTGCTTGATTCCATCAAAACCTGTATGTATGTCAATTTGTGTCCAGTTTGCATTACTCCTTCTTGGTGCGTCACTTTTTTTTGTTATAGAGTATATTATAAAAATTCTATTTTATTTTTCCCCCAAGTTAACACTAGTAAAAACAACATGAAGCTTCCATTAATACTGAAAAAGCAAATGTAATTAATAGTTGATCCCAATTAAAAGAATATAATATATTTCCATTTCTGTAAAATATCATGATAATCATCATCACATTTTAATTAGTTTTCATCAAGTGTTGAATTTCAACTCTTCATATTTTGCAAGTATATAGAAATAAACTAAAATAAGCAATTAATTGGTACATTTAAAACTAGTATGTTGTGGCCATTGCAAAACTTCCTTCCACATTTTCCTATACAAATTTACTTAGTAAAAACAATATATTTAAAATTATTATTTATATTAAAGTTATCTTCCATGATGAATGCAGATGATTTTCATCCTAGGGAACTATGACACTAAATATCCAAAGAAAACCTGTTTTATGATCCCCAAAATGATTAAAAAAAAAAGAGAGAGAGAGAAAAAAAGTTGTCAACTTTGTTTTAAATTATCACACATCGGTGGTTAAACTATTCAATTTAAAAGTATTGAATTCTTTTTACGCATATTGAAAATTTTCCCCCTTTGGGGTGCGCCTCCCCCCTCCTCCCTAGACAGAAGGGAAGTGATGCATCTACAAATACAATTTTTTTTTTCTAGTTCACTATTTTTATTATAAATAATTATTTTTAGTTTCATAAAGATTTATTTATAATAATTCTTATTAAAACAATTAAGATATATAACCTTTTACTTATCTTCACGTTACATCTTGGTATACTAGTTTCATCTGGGGCGCCCCAGCTTGGTCACTACCTTTGCTTTGGTGTTCGAAACTGTGGTCTTCTTGTTTTCTTGTTCTTTTAAAGACTTTTCGCCATTGGCGGTTAAGGATAGCACCTTCGTTGCCATTACAACTTCTGACAGTTGTAATGGCAACGAAGGTGCTATCCTTAACCGCCAATGGCGAAAAGTCTTTAAAAGAACAAGAAAACAAGAAGACCACAGTTTCGAACACCAAAGCAAAGGTAGTGACCAAGCTGGGGCGCCCCAGATGAAACTAGTATACCAAGATGTAACGTGAAGATAAGTAAAAGGTTATATATCTTAATTGTTTTATTAATTTAATTGCTTCATGGATAGAATGTTTCAAGTATAATTCTTATTATTTACATTTTATTAAATTTTGTCCTGTACTGCCATGTTAAAAATTTAGGAAAAACAGTATGACAATGTCACTTGTTGGACGATTTTTACGAAAATTTGATGAGAACTAATTTATATCAAGGTACAACTACATATCAATTTGTATGAAATTTTGTGCTGTAGCTCCCGAGATACAGTTGCCACAAAATTTTGTCAAACACACAGACAGAAATTTCTCTAAAAATGGTCAAATAATGTTCTAGATCTCTCAAAACGTGTAAATCCATCAAAAACCCGAAATCATAAATTTTTATGAAATCAATACTGTTATTCTATTGAATATAGAATAAAGTAAAAATACATATGTATAATACAAGTAAATAAAGAAAAGCTCAGGCGAGAAACATACCTCTTTTGTGAGGGCTGCATATGTGTAGACAGTTTATCATCAAAAAATTGTTTCATGGCAAAGCGATCCAAAGCTTGGTCCGCACTAAAAAAGAAATGGAAACGATGTAGAAATTATAAATATCAAAGAAGAGTAAAGTAGTCTATGAACAGAAAATGTCTGTGAATTTTGTCTGTCTACCCATAACTTACATTATTTAATATCATTTAAATAAAAAACACTTTTTTAGTATAGAAGAATTTTCATAAACTGAAGTTTACTAGTTAAATGTATAAAAATAACTTTCATGTGCATCTAACTTTATAAAATAGACAAAAACAGTTAATGGAGTGGTGTTAGTGATATCTCTATAAAAATACAATTATAGTAACTAGTATGCTGTGCCTACTACAAAACTTTTTTTTTATATTTTCCTATACATATTTAATCAGTAAAAATAATTTATTAAAATTATTTTCCAGGAAGAATGCAAACGATTTTCATCTTAGAGAAAACTAACTCTAAATATTCAAAAAAAGACTGTTTTATTCTGTATAAATAACATCTTAAAAATTGCGTTTTCATAACGGTTATCTCACATATCAAGCTTGTATATATATAGCATTCCCGTTCTTGGGGAAATTTGCAGTATAGCAGCGCCACCTACTGACCAATATGCATCCAAATTGAATCAGCATAGTTTTTATAATCTCCGCCTCACACATGAAAGTTTATTTGATTATACACAATAGAATATGAGATATAGCCTTTCCTCAAATTGTGGAAATCGCTGTATAGCAGCGCCACCTGCTGAGCGATTGATATCGAAAGTTGGTAGGCACTAATTTAAATCAAGGTGCACCTACATATAAATTTATATGCAATTTTGTGCAATAGCTCCTGAGATATATTTGCTACAAAATTTTTGTCACACACACAGCGAGGCATTTTCTAAAAATGGTCAAATAATGTTCAAGACCTGTCAAAATGTGTAAACCTGTTGATCCGGAAGTCGAAAATTTTTATGAATCCAATACTTTCTTCTACTAAACATAGAAGAAATCAAAAATAGTATACTCTCGGATAGCTTTTCTAAAAAAGAATATTCCTTCTTCACTTGACTTTTCAAAAATAACTGGAAGCATGATCAAAGCCTGATTTACACATGGCCCAAGGGTCCTTCAATTTTATTTATTTTTAGCCTGAAATTTTGTTTTTAGTTCAAATAATAATTATCAATAAATGTATGTTTCAATAATATTTTTTTTTAATTGAAAGTTGAGCACTTGGTAAAAGACAGTGAAATGACCATTGCAATTTATACATTTGTTGCTCGCTAGATTATGTATGAAACAATTGCTGATTCACATGGCTTTCAAATGCAATATTTCACAGATATTTTTGCAAATAATTACATAATTATTCTTGTTTATTATTTCACGCTGTTAGAGATTAATGAAACATACATAGAAAGAAAACTAGAATATAAACGAACAACGAACTAAAATAAGGATAAATGTGGCTATGAAACATTTATGAACTTGTTCATATAACAAACAATATTTGAGAAATTATGTTTTGTGGTGAAATAGGGAAAAAAAAAATAAGTTTGTTTTTTCGAGAAATAAATAACTACCAATGCTAATTTATACGTTCATATAAAGTATAAAAAACGATTAAATTTTTTTTACAGTGTAGTAAAAGTGAGAAGGAGGCCAAAGTGCACATTAGGTCCAGGACCTACATCTATCACAAACAAAATAAGAAGTAAGAAGATAAATACATTTTATTCATACCTGGCACAGATGTTACTATAATGCATATATGCAGCAATCACAATACCCGCTCTTCCTTTGTCACCCTATAAAAATAATAATAATTAAATGAACTGAACATGCAAAAGAAAGAATTTAAAACGATATTTATTTTTTAAAACAAACTAAAAATAAACTGTTTTTTATATATAATAAATATATGTCTAATTTCATAATCTATGTGAATTATATATATACTATTTTTCCTTCCAATCTAGTTTCGGGTTTTTACATTTTTTGTTTGCTTTGCTTTCAGCTAATCACAGCCTAGAAATGTTATCATACATGTAACATCAGAAAGCTATGTATTATTGTTAATAATATTCAGAAATAAAGCCTCTAAAGACAATCGTTATATTAAAATTTGAACTAATTTTTAAGTTTTCGAATATTGGCAAAATACTTTTTATTCTACGATCAAATATGTATGATTCCCAGGGACTTGTTGACTATCCATTTCAAGTCCTTAGAATCAAATCTGGAAATAAAATTACTCAGAAATTTGACGCATGTAATGTTAATTTATTTTTACATTCCCCCCCCCCCCCCCTTTTTTTTCCCTTGAAAAATTAATTACTTCCATTACCCTACTACCGTAGGTAGTGAAAGTATTGTATTCGGTCTGAAAATTCGATGTCGAGATTTCACCTGATTTACACGTTTTAAGGTCCAAAAAAGTGGTTTTTGGCAATTGGTCAGTGTGTATGTATGTATGTATGTATGTGGAGAATCTTCTGGCTATTATATCTCGGAAACTAATAAAAATAGAACTACGAAACTTTAGAATTGAAACAAGTCTGGTGTACGGATGAATTTTCCAAATTTTGGTGAAAATTGAAAAACCCAGGAATGAGAGTAGAAAACGAGCAAAAAGTCTGAAAATATGTGCAAAACTCAAAGATGATTTAATTTTTGCAATAAAACAAAAAACAGATACAAGAAATCCCACTTTCCATAAGTTAATATGGGAATATATGAAAATAAATTGTTCAAGAACATGTCAAAACAAAGAAAATTAAACAAAAATAAGAATATATAAAAATAAAAAGTTGAAAATTACTTTGAAGAAATTAAGAAAAGTCTGAAATCCCTATAAAAGTCTGAAGAATCTCATCCCTGAAAACCGGAAATGAGACATCGGAAACCGGAAGTGGTACTGTATTCTCAAAAACGGCTCTAACGTTTTTCTTCAAATTTGTTATATAATCACTCTATTAGATGTCCTTTCGAATGATATAGTTGGTTAGTTCAAGAAAATGGATAGGCGTCTTGTATAAATAGCTCAAATTCAGGTCCCGCAAGGGCGTTCCTTTAAAAACGGCTGTACGGATTTTTTTCTAACTCGCCCTATTAACTCACTTTTAAATATGCTTTTGTATGTAATTATTGTTTACTTGTCAATAATTGAGTTTTGGTAAAAGTTGATATCTCAAAAACGGCTCTAACGATTTTCTTGAAAATTGTTATATTAATCCATTTCTTTCTTATGTATCACGTAGTTATTAGAGGAAAATTTACAGCTACCCTGTTTAGGTAGATCTCGAAAATTGGTGTTTCAAGAAATAACTCTACCATTTTTTTTTTTTTTTCTTATTTTTTACCTCGCTATATGTAAGCTTCGTTTTATATGTCTTTAGTTTATCTTACCACAAAAATGTTAGGTTTCTACTTCTTTAGGTCACATTATCTCCAAAAAATGCATATACTATGTGTAATAGTGGGTAATGGAAGTCGTGTGGTTGTTTCACACCAGATTTTTTTTTTTTTTAACATTTCATTTTAAAGCTCTAAAGTGCCAAAAAATAACAAAGAGCATTTTTTTTTTCTTTTCGTTTTATAGTTTCAAAATAAAATATTAAAAAAAAAATTTGAAATAAATTTTCGGAAAATGAAAATCAATTTAATGACTGTGAATTTTCTAAATATAAAAACGGAAATTTAATAAATACATTAGGTAATGAGTAATTTTTAAATCAAATTTCTCCATAGAATGAAATGGGGTCAAGCTGCCATACAATTTAGGTAAAGTATCCCTTTAATAAAGGAGCTTCGAAACTAGAATTTTATCGCTATGTTAGAATTTCAATATTTTTGAACGCGTCACCATTGCCTGTAAAAATTGTTTCCCGGCAACAAGACCAACAGCGCGCGAAAACAAACAATTTCTTCGTTCCACCTCTGTGATCTCTGGAAAAATATACAGTACCCGCCGCTTATTAAAATCACATTCGTTCTGAGCAAAAGTGATTTTATTAAGCGGCTGATTTTTATATCCGGCGAATGTTCCTGCACTCAAGAAAAACGTATTATTTACCTGAATTTGGAAAGAAATTTCAAAAGGTACCAAATAATGGAACTAATAAACAATAGTAATTAATTTTTAACGGATAATTATTTGACTGTTCCTTCAAAATAAGTGAATTAAACACATCCCAAGATCTGATGAACTCTCTTTTGAGGAAAAGCATCAGTACTTTGCTAAAAGTTCACGCTTTTCTTTTAAATTTAAAATATTTCCGTTTAAGCTTCTTGTTTCTTAGTTATTTCAGAATAAGAACTAAAAATTGTCTTTTAATTAAACATTATAAAATAAAATCACTTGCGAATCAAATCAAATTTGTAATTTATTACCGTGGCTTTGAAGAAAACATTTCTTGAAATTATTACTAAGACAAGTGATGGGGCGTGTTTAATTGCTGTAAATGTAAAATTTAATATTGTAAATGTAAAATTTCCGACAGAGAGATAACGGTGGGATTGCTGTATTTTATTTCAAAAATAAATAAACTAGTATGTTTTGGCCACCACAAGACTTTCTTCTATATTTTCCTATACAAATTCACGCAGTAACAAAAAAAAAAAAAAAAAAAAAAAAAAAAATCCAGTTTTTTTCGTTAAAAGTAAAAAAAATCGATAACTTTGTTTTAAATTATCACATATTTATAGTTCAACCATTCGTTTTGAAGGTATTGACGAGACCTTTCGAAAGATACCCATCTTGAAAATTTACCCTCCCCGGGGGGTACTTCCCCCTAGGGGGGAAAAGCGATGCCCCAAATTTTTTCCTAATTAACTACTACTATTATCAATAATTCATATTAATTTCACAATCACAGGTTAAGAATAACTCTCATTATGTACATTTATACGAAATTTTGTCCTATACTGCCATGTTAAAAATTTAGAAAAAATACGATCACAGCGCCACCTGTTGAGCGATTGATCCCCAAATCTAATCAGCCCCAGTTTATGTCAGGGGCCAACTAAATACCAAGTCTAATTAAATTTCGTTAAAAAAAAAAAAAAAAAAATACGATTTTTTTTCTAAGTTTTTTTTTTTTGTTAAAAGTAAAAAAAATCGATAACTTTGTTTTAAATTATCACAGATTTATAGTTCAACCATTCGTTTTAAAGGTATTGATGAGACCTTTCGAAAGATACCCATCTTGAAAATTTACTCCCCTCGAGGGGGGACTTCCCCCCCAGGGGGGGTGGCGAGGCTCCTACAAGTACAAAAAATTTTTCCCCGTTGACTATCTCTATTATAAACAATTCTTGTAAATTTCATAATGCTTACTAAAAAATAATTCGCTTTAAGCACATATATACAAAATTTTGTCCTATATCACCATGTTAAAAATTTTGAAAAAGCGGGATGGCAACGCAACCTATAAGACAATTTTTACCAAAAGTTGATAGGCACTCATTTATGTCAAGGTGCAACTACATACCAATTTGTATGAAATTCTGTGCAGTAGTTCCTGAGATACAGTTGCCACAAAATTTTGTCACACACACACACACAGACAGACCAGAGCCTCCTTAAGTAGATGCCTAGCGAGTCGCTCGAAAACTTGGCAACAGTACAAGAAGAACATAGCCAGTAGATGGCGCTTGATACCGTACGTAAAGTTATGTTTATTTCCCGCGAGCGCGATAGAATTGAGCTTCAATTGAGTTCTGGTTTATGTTTTATTAATTTAACAAATGTGAGAGTTTTTTTTTTTTTTTATAATATGGTGTATTGCGTCGTTCCATTTTATAAATCAGACAGTAGCCGTGAAAATATATGTTTCCACGAAATACCAAGCAATGCAATTCAGCGTAAAAAATTGCTTCCAAATATTTCCAGACAAGGTATGTAAACTGCATAAATAATTAATGCAATATTGCCAACCCTCCGGATTTTTTAATATCAATAATATTTTTCACAAAAAACATTATTTTTCTTTATTATCGTAAATTGTGTGATTAAGACGAAGATAAATTTAAAAGAAATTATGATATAAAAATTCGAAGGGTTGACACCTCTCTGTTAGTAAGTTAGATTTAACAAATAAAAATAGTTATGCTTATTACAAAATGAAATAAAATTTTTATTTATTGATGTAGGAATACAGAAAAATAACTTGTTCTTAGTTACTTTCAAGTTACTCTATATTGGTGTATTTTGTAGTTTTTTTCATAAAATGAATAAAACTATAAAATACTCCAATATAGGAACAAGATTGATTTATATTTTTTTAATACCACTGTTTTTTAAAGACTTGTGTAAATGCGTATAAAAATTTGATTATTTCAGTTAAATCGAAACAAAAGTGTTGGGAATCTTGAAAAGAAAAAATAGAAAATTTTTATTTCTACTTTTGTTCTTTTTAAAAATATTAAGTTTTAAGATTCAAAACATTACTTTTATTAACCTTTTACCACAGAAATGGAATATGGAATTAAAAATTCATGTAAAAATTAAATATCATGAGTACTGATTTGAAAAATTATCAGAAAAATGAAAAATATCCCCACATCCATACACTCACATATATATACACACAAACACATATACTGGCTAAATATAAATCAGGGGAAAACTCGATATCGAATTTTTGGACCGAACACAATACTTTCATTACCTACGGTAGTAGGGTAATGGAAGTAAAATTATTTCAAGGATGTTATTAATTTGTCCTTAAATTTGCCATTCTTTATCAAATTTTTCAATTTGAAACCTAATACGAGTTTTAAAATACAATTGTGAATTTCCTGCATTTGTTTGTTTTTAAGTTTTTCTGATAATAAATATGCATATAAATCAATCGCTAAAAACTAAAAAAAAAAAAAGTTTTTTGTATTCAGGGAACCTCAAAACGTGACTTTATTCAAAAACCTGAGTTGAAGATAGAACTTCAAAAAAAATACTTTTTTACATTATAGGTTCGAAAAATTAATTTTCCTTCTTCAACAGTATTCGTCGACATAAAAAAGTGTACCAAAGCACTTCCGTCAATTACATTCTACAGAAAAGAACGTTTAGCTTAATTTTGGGTAGCCCTGTATGTTTTCAATAAACTATGTGCACATCAGATTGTGCATTTAAATTTAGTCTTATATGAAAAACACTTAACACAAAATGAAATACACTTTCAGCATTTTCCAAGTATATCCGAGATAGACAAACCGACGCCCACAGACCAACCGCTAAAAACATTTTTCGTTTCAGGAGACCTCAAAACATGTAAACATAACACAACTTTATTTCGAAAATATCTATCAGTTTCGAAAGCATACCCTCTCGGAACTGGTGGAGCTAATAAAATCTTGGGGAAAAAAAAACTTTTCGTGCGAGAGAAAACTTATACTCAAGAAATCCTTAATTTTAAAAATTTAAATCTTAATGGTTATTTATTTATTTTTTTCTGACGGACTAGACAACAGATTGTTTTCTTCTCCAATTTTTATTACTGAATGTTAACTTATCTCGTTAATGTGCTGGTCTATTTTTCTTATAAATAATATAAAATTCTCGATTTAAGAAAAATAATTCACACCTAATAAGGTAAAAATTTAACGTAAAGGACATGACCAAAAAAAGAAAAAAAAGACATGATTTTAATAATTTATCATTATAAATTATTCATTCTAAACTGAACTCATTTAAAGTTCAGAGATTTTAATTTATATAAACGAAACTTTCATCTGATATCTATATTAAAAAAATTTTTGAAATTTTTGAAATTTTTATTGAATAAATATATAAAAAATAATTTAATCGCGTGATAGACATGCCATGTTTTTGCTTATTTAATTTTAAATTTCGTTTTTTAATTAATAATATATTAAAAAAAAAAAAAAGGTGTTATTTATTTGATACGTTGTAATTCAATTAGTTAAAAAGCTAAAATAGGTCTTGTCCACTTTCGAAGAAAATTAAACCCTATACTTTTTTAAATATAAATATTTGGATATTTTTTTTGAAAATATTTACGATAAAGCACTTTCACATCATTTTTTCAAATTAAAAGAAAAAAAAAATACAATTTTGGACTTTAAATTGAAATTAATAGCTAGATTTTATATGAAAAATATAACTTATCTATGAAACAGAAGAAAATTGTTGCTCTGCGTAGGTGCTGTCACCTAGCGTTAGTTTTGTTTTTTAAATGTTGCCTAATTTAACATTGGGATTCGAAGCGCGTGGAAGGCATCTACTTAAGGAGGCTCTGGACAGACAGACATTTTCTAAAAATGGTTAAATCGTGTTCTACAGCTCTCAAAACGTGTAAATCCATCAAAAACCCGAGGTCGAAAATTTTTACGAATCCAATACTTTCTCTATATTACATATAGAAGAAAGTAAAAATCACTGTGTAAATAAAAATTTGTTTAGCGCGCATAAATGACATTTTTGCTGCTGAAGAGATTTTTTTGAGTTTACTGACCGGCGATGCTGATTTCAGAAATGTAGTATAGCTGGCCATACTCGATGCATCCATTCTTCTCTTTGCACAAAGTAGAATAACTTATTCTCCACACGATCCGTAGTCAGTAATTCATAGACACATGTTACAATATCCCTGCACATTCCCTGTTCTTCACCTGAAACAGCATAAGGTTGAGTAGTTGAGGTTTTACATATCGCACTAGTGTTACAATATGGGCAAATGACGGTCTCAAACCCACCTTTGACATCATCATTTTGATCCTCCGTAGAGGAAGAAAAAAAGTTATTTTAGGATAAAAGGAGTAATTCCAGTTGGAATGCCATATGGAATAGCTTGATTTTTAATATTATTTCGGTCAGAAGATAAATTTTACATCGATGAATGCGGGAAAACGACTTTTTGAAGAATGATATATGCGGGTTCCATTAACATTATTTAAATACAGTTTGTGCAGGGACCATAGAAATAAAACGATCAATGCGGGAACGATAGGTCGGGGTTTCAGTGTATTTACTTTTTTTTTTTTTTTTTAAGAATAAAAGTGCAAGAGACAATAAGTGAATCTGTCTTACCTTAGAATGTATGACGGCAATGTTTTGTGAGTCACTGTTAACCCATGAGTCTATGGACTTACAAATACTGCACAGTCTCTCTAACGGTGGAGCAAGATTGGAAGGCCATCCGAACTCAAGAACCTGGAAAACATTGCACACTATTAACACACACTAACAAAATGGATCAGTAATTACATAAAAGACCTAATGATTTACTCATTATTTCGATGCGTATCTTTCTTCAAGTATATACTTTTAAAATTTTCAAATATTTATAGATAAGTTTTTTTCCATTTTTGAAACGTATAGGCTGCTTTAAAAAAAAATAATCAAGTTTTATTCGAAAATTATGAATTAAAACTGAATACTGATACCCACACTCATAAATTTTAAATTATGTATTTAGTGATATTAATTGATACATTTATTGATAAACAGGCTATAACACAGCATTTTTATATAAAACAATGTTTATTTCAAATTATAATGCACTTCAGATAATTTTGCGCTACCTTCAACCCAATTTCTGTACTGCAACAGATGGATAATGAAATATTTGACTATGTTTGTGTTTATGTGAGTTATGGAATTCAATAACGGTAAAATGTAAAGCTGCACAATGCACAAAAGTTCGAATCAAACATCCATAAAAGCTTTTACAATAGTATGTATAAGCATAACACTGCGCTGCAAAAAAAAAAAAAAAAATTCGAGCCCTGATACCATTCTTGCTGATTCTTACGTAAAATGACCTCCTGAATCCAAATGTGATCTCCATTTTGTTCAATCGCCCACCGTTTTTTGCAGGACGTCACCCCCTCCCGCAATATTTAGCAGTTTTCTAACCATGAATTTAAAGGGTAGAAAAAGATTATTTTAACTGTTAAAAAATATATATATATAGATATATATATATGGTATAATAAATAATAATAATAGATTAATAAAAATATAACAAATGTAATTTATAATTTTAGGGGCGAATCCCCCCCTCACACACACACACTCTAAATTGTTCACTTGCCAGAAATATTCATGTTTTAGAAATTTTCACATCTGTAGATCATGAGAAGATATTTAACAGTTTAAATAATCCATTACCCCTCTCTAATTCAAATTTATAGCCATAAAATTGCCGAACTGTTATAAAAATAGGGTGGCGTCCCCCCAAAACGGTGGGTGATGAGACAAAATGGACGTTATATTCCGATTCAGGAGGTCATTTTACAGAAGAATTTGCATGAATGGTATTGGGGGGCAATTTTCGTGCAAAGCAGTGTAATTAAGAATAACGTGCGTTACCTTCTAGTAACACTGCATAATTGACCCTATATAAAATACGGAGAAAATTATTAAAGAATTTAAAAATGATGTTAATATACCACGAATACATAGATGTTTATTCCTGATCTTAGATCTGAAAATAATACCTGCAAATTACATATTTATTCCGACACGACATTTCCACTGCAAATCTATATTCATTTTCAAATGGTTGGTTGTAGGGTTTAAGGCCGATTGACTACGCTAGGGTCCTAGGATTATAGGTGAAATGCCCTCCATGGGGGTCTTTCTAAGGGGTTCTAGCCCGTATTTACCACGGAAAACTCCGTACGGCTGGGTCGATGAGCGCGATCTTCCACCATTTACCAGCTTTCAGAGAAGAATCGCTCGGCAGCTTTTAGGCTCATCTTCAAATGGAAAAGTAAAAAAAAATCTTACAAACTGTTTTTTATTTATGTATAAAGCCATATATATTTTAGTGATAGCTTAAAAAAAAATCTCACAAACTGTTTTTTAATTATATACATACTCCTATTTTACTGATCTCTTGCATCAAGTGTAATATTGTTTTAGCAATTGGAAAACATTCAAGTCTGAAAATGCATTTAAAATTTTTGTGCTACCCATTGAATCAAATTTTGGTACTATTATAGTTGCAATTATAAGATGGTGAAATAGTTTACTATACGCAGCTAATGGAGGTGAAGGTAAGCATTTGGTTCAGCCCTGAACAAATGTTTTAACAATTGATGTTAATCTCCTCCCCAAAAGGAAAAAAAAAAAAAATAGAATGTGTTTATAATGATAGAAAGAATTGATTGATAAAAAAATATGGAACTTTGTAAGCAAACGCCATAAGCAGTGAAAACGCGTAACAGTTGTTTTATGACGAAACACTTAACGCACGATTCCTCATCAGTCTCCTCCACCATTAAAAAAAAAAACTAGTTGGCATAGGTGGACTCTGCTCAGTTCCCCATCATATTTATGTTCTCATAAATTTCTAGTGCGGAGACATATTATAATCATGTTAAAAGAAATGAATTTGACCAAAGCTTGATACAGTGACAGAATGAAATCCCCGCCTAATAGGCTATCCACCGTTCACTTCGATATATTTATCTTATTCTAATCTATTAATTTATTTTATCAGGGTCAATTCTGTTGTTTAGTTTTCATGCTACTATTTCCAATGCAATAATCCTCAAAATTCATATTTATATGAAAAATTTACAATTTCGCTATGTTGATAAAATCGTAAATTACGAATAATTTACGAAATTTTCCTATTAGAATATTTGTATTCAATCATGTTCAAACAAATATCATAAATGCAATTTTGAAGTTGTCTAATGTATTTATGATCCTCAAAATGGAAGTTTATGCTCAAATTTGCCTTACTCTGCCATTTTAAGTAAATCGTAAATTCCAAATAACTTACGAATTTTTTAAATTGGAAAAATCATAGTCTATGATATTCATGCCAGTATCCAAAATAATACTTAAAAAGTGGTTTGACATCTTTACGATGAAAATATCCCTGAAGATTGACGTTTATGTGAAATTTTGCTTTATTCTGTCATGTTAAGAAATTCGTAAGTTTCCAATAACTTACGAAATTTTTATATTGGAAAATTCATAGTCATTAATATTCATGCCAGTGTTCTAAATAATATTTTAAAAGTAGTCTGACATCTTTACGATGAAAATATCTTTCAAAATTGACGTTTATGTGAAATTTTGCCCTATACTGCCATGTTAAGAAATTCGTAAATTTCCAATAACTTGCGAAATTTTCAAAGTAGCGTATTATAGTTACTGATGTTCATTCCGGCATCTAAACTGATATTTTAAAACTGGTCCGACATTTTTAATGTAAAAAGTTTTCATTTAATGCACGTTTAAGTGAAATTTTGTCCTATTCTCCCATGTTAAGAAAATCGTAAATTTCTCATAACTTACGAAGTTTTTTAATTCGAATGTTGCAAATGAATAGGGTTCTTGCCAGTATCGAAAGTAATATTTTAAAACTGATCTGACCTCTCTGCGATCATTTGTTCGTGAGATATCGTGTTAACAGACTAACAAACTAACGGACTAACACACTAACGGACTAACACACTAACGGACTGACACACTAACACACTAACAGACACCCTACAGACAGACACCAGACAAATTTTGTCATTTTCGGATTCCTCACACCTGAAAACGTATAAAAAAGTCAAAAAACCGAGGTCGAAATTTTTCACGATTACCTAAGTTCCCCATACCTATAGTATGATGGGGAACTAAAAAGGACAAGTTTGTGGAGACTTGTAAACTGATTTTTTGCGCTAATTATATTTTAAAAATGCTTCTATGTATCTTAAAAATATATATTAATTTTGTTGTTTCTTTGTATGTAATATAACAATATTAAATTTGGTTTAGTAATACATCTCTCATAGACCGTAATAAATGGCAAATCTTTTGTGAATGCTTTTCTCAAACCAGTTGTGCAGTTTATACTATTTTCAATAAAGAATATGCCATAATGAACTTGAGTAACATATATCAGGTGGAAGAAATTCTGAAAAAATTACGAACTTCAGAGTGCAGACAGATAGGCAAACCGAAGTCATAAATACTTTTCAACTTTGTTGAAATGTGTTTTTTTTTTTTTTTTTTTTTTTTTCTTTTAAGATCGTAAGAAGACTTTTAATTTAAGACAACTGTTTTTTTATTATTATTTTAATTTATGGTGTTTGGTTTATAAAATTCTTAATTTTTTCCATTCAACGCTAGCTCTACATATTATAACATAGAAACAATTATGTTTCTGAAATATTAAGAGCGGACAATACCTAATCTCGCCGGCAGCCTTGGCCCATATTCTATGGGAAAATTTGATTACATAATTACTCATTACCTAATGTATATTTTTCAATTCTGTTTTCACATTTAGAAAATTCATAAGCGTTCAATTAGTACTTGTTTTCCAAAAATTGATTTTTAAAAATTTTAGTATTTCATTTTGCGACTAGAAAATGAGAGAAATGCATTTTGTGAAAAATCGCATTTTTGAACTCAAAATTAAAATGTAAAAATTAAAAAAAAAAAAATGAATTTTTCAAAAATGAGTACTCATTTAACGGTTATGAATTTTCTGACTGCGAAAACAGAATTAAAAAATATACATTAGATAATGTGTAATTGTCGCAACAAATTTTCCCATAGAATAGCATTGGCGACGGCTGTCCGCGGGATTAGGTATTGTCCCCTCTTAACTTTAAGAATTTATCAATCGGTTAGGTGTGTTTTCAAACTGTAATATTCGAAGGAATAAAGACATGAAATAGGTTATAATGTGGGGAAATATATACTAAACTGGGTATTCTGTTCTAGTCTATTCTGTACTAGACCTATTGCACTAGTTCTAATGGATCCACTTAAATCAATTTACCCGTATAAACTTTTCGGTACACTGTTTGAAAATTTTTGGCAACATTTTAGGATACAAAGTTAACCACGAAATTTGGTTACGTCCTTGTAATGGGTCATAATCCTTCTGCAAGAGAATTAATTGTAAAGGCATACATAAAGAAATCATCATCATCATTATTATTATTTTGATAAAACACAGAAAATACTGCAGGATCAGTGCCTGATTTAAGGCAGGGCATTCAGGGCATGTGCCCTGGGCCCTCACACTGAGGGGGCCTCCAAGAAATTCCATCATACATTTAAAAAAAAATAGTTGAAAGGAAAAATTTCCAAATTTTGCTATAATAATCGTTATTTTTTTGTATTTTCGTCAATGGATAATTAAAATTTATGCTGCACTGTATTACTGCATATGTACTACTAATTGTATTACTGCACTGTTTTATAAATTGGCGGTATGATCTTTCAAGGAAACTGTCAGCACATCGAAAAAATTGCAATATTTTCCTAAACGCAAATACAGCTGCATCCTACCGAGTTAAGCCTTATTCTTACCAATAAAATGAAAAATAAAGTGAAGTTAAGAGAATTTTTAGACGCATGGTTCAAAAATATGCAGTTTGTTTTGTTTTTTGTAATGTTAAAGTACGAGGAAAAGGGGCCCATTGAACATCAGTGCCCTGGGCCTCCAAGTGAGTAAATCGGTCCCTGTGCAGGATCTCGAGACGTTTTTCTGTACAAAATTCCATATCAGGATTTTAGTGGCAGAAAATAACAATAAATAAAATAAATAAATAAACAGAAGTAATCACATTTTTTTCCACCAATTTGCGATAACATCGCATTTTTAGCACGAGGAAATTTCGGGGCAACGAAGTTTAAAAAAAAAGGAATATAAACTAAAACTGAAGAAGGGAGGGTGAATCATTGTAAAAGCTCTATTATTATTTTCGTTTATTTATTTTGAGAATAAAAGTAATTTTCAGCTATCTTAGCAAAATGATATTTTAATTAAATCTGTGAATGATACGTATAACGTAACTGAAAAGTCCAGTGAGATTCTCATACTTCATTATCCTGCATTAACTGGTATTTATTATCTCACATTCATATGGACCAACGCCAGGTCAGGCCAAAGAACGCTGAGAAAGTATAAACAAATTTAAAACAAAATACTAATACACAATGTTAAAAAAAAAAAAAAAAAAAAACTATTATGTATCACAAACCTTTCTTCTATATTATTGTACATACCAGCTCCACTTACTATTTAACATGAAAAAAAAAAAAAAAAATTAATCATAGCTTCTCACAATAAAGCTTTTACATGTGAAGTTTGATGAATTTTCAACAGATGCTGAGATGTGGAAATTTCGAAAATTATAAATGGTGACTAATATAGCGCCACCTGTCGACCGATACACACCCAAACAAAGTTAGCATCTGTTTTCAAAATAGTCATCTCACATATCAAGTTTAGTACATATACACGCCATAGAAGTTGAGATTTTAGCCTTCCTATTCATGAGATAAATTCCAACACAAAAGCGCCACCTGTTAGTCGTTACATACCCAAATTCACCCAACAAAGTGTTCTGTAACGGCCCTCTTATATACCAAGTTTTGTGCTATTATATGCAATAGGATATGAGATATAATACCCCTTCTGTTTACGGGGAAAATTGTAGCACAGCAGCGTCACCTATCGACCGACTTGCACCCAAATTAAATTAGTATAATGTTTCATAGCGGTCATCTTACATACTAAGTTGTGTTCGATTACACACAATAGAACCCGAAATACAGCCTTCCCTTAAATTGGAGAAATCGCGATATTGCAGCGCCACCTGTTCAGCGATTTACATCAAAAATTGATAGGAACTAATTTATGTCAAGGTGCATTATATAAAATCATGTTCTGGATCTCTTAAAACGTGTAAATCTGACGAAAATTTTTAAGAATCCAGGTTATCTATTCTCCGACCAGACTATACCTCAATTTCTGCTGTGGCAGTCGTTATTTTGATCACGTGACGTCACATTCTGACTTTTGATTTGATGCAGGCCCGGACTGGCTCCTTTGGGGGCCCTCGGCTAGAAATCGAAAAGGGGCCCCTTACTGAGGATTTTTGAGGAAATAGGATATAAAAATATGTAACTTTTGAAAATTAGGCTTACATATCTAAAAAAAATTTAGCTTTTATAGTAAAAAAAAAAACACCGCACATTAGAATGTAGGAAAAGAGGGGGGGGGGAAGAAGCTAAAAAACCCATAGAAATAGCATGGAAAGAAAACCAAAAAAACTCACAATGTCAAGTGTGTTTAAAAAAAAAAAAAAAAAAAACACGCTCACACCGGAAGTAATAAAAGGGCAAAACTGACTAGAAAAAGACATTGAACAGCTGGGGCGTTAAATATATCGTCCAGGGTTAATACGATTCGCCTAAAACTCGCCTTAATTTTAATAAATTATTTTTACTGGGTGAATTTGTACATGAAAATATAGAAGAAAGTCATGTGGTGGCCACAACATACTAGTTTTAAACTTGTGATTGTAAAATTAATATGAATTATTGATAATAGTAGTAGTTAACTAGGAAAAAAATTTTGTGCATGTGGGGGCATCTTTCCCCCCGCCCCCCTGGGAGGGGAAGTACACCCCCGGAGAAGAAAATTCTCAAGATGGGTATCTTTCGAAAGGTCTCGTTGATAATAGCAATAGTTAACAAGGAAAAAAAAATGTGCATGTGGGGGCATTGGTCCCCCCCCCCGGGGTGCAAAGTTTCCAGATGGTATCTTTCGAAAGGTCTCGTCAATACCTTTAAAACGAATGGTTGAGCCACAAATCTGTGATAATTTAAAACAAAGTTATCGATTTTTTTTACTTTTAACAAAATAAAACTTAGAAAAAAAATTCTATTTTTTTTTTTTTTTTCTTAACGAAATTTAACCAAACTTGGTATTTAGTTGGTCCCCGACATAAACTGGTGCTGATTTCATTTAGGGATCAATAGATCAACAGGTGGCGCTATGATCGCATTTTATCTAAATTTTTAACCTGGCAGTATAGGACAAAATTTCGTATAAATGTGCATAATAAGAGTTATTTTAAACTTGTGATTGTAAAATTAATATGAATTATTGATAATAGTAGTATTTAACTAGGAAAAAAAATTGTGCATCGGTTCCCCCCCCCCCCCCCCACCAACTCCACCACTGGGGAGGGAAGTACCCCCCGGGGGTGCAAAGTTTCAAGATGAGTATCTTTTGAAAGGTCTCGTCAATACCTTTAAAACGAATGGTTGAACCATAAGTCTGTGATAATTTAAAACAAAGTTATCGATTTTTTTTACTTTTAACGAAAAAAAACGTCAGGGGTGACGAGCACTGGTAAAACGTGCAAAATATGCTCCAGTAATCGTCATACCTTTAAAATCTTTATATTATGTCAAATTTTAAAAAGTTGCACATAAATCGTATTCTACATTTCATAAACATCACATACAATGCTTTATGAACAATGTCAAATACAGCAAACAACAAAATATATCAAGAAATGCATATGTCTTTCCTTAATCATTTGCTTTACGTTGACTCAATCCAATTGTAATTTAACGCATACTTCCCTTATTTTGCTTCTCCCTACTCTTCCCCAATAGCTGAAATCGAACTTTTTATGTTATAAGAAGCAGAAGGCTTTGAAGAACCTTGTGCGGGTAGATTCAAATTCATACAGGTTATAAAACGGTTATTTTAACACTTGTTTTAACATGGTGACGACTACTGGTGCAGATTTTAGGGGTGACGAGCACTGGTGTCTTTACCTTACACGTTTCATGTTGAAACATCTCAGACAGTGTTTTATGTAGAGTCTTATTACGAGACTTAGCGAGTGAGCATCGCGATAAAGAAATTAGTTATATTAGGTAAGAACAAGAATTGCAGATCCAAAGAGACGTAACTATCGCAATCTAGACATCACATTTAAAATTTCTCAGCTGCTTAAGATAGGAGAAAATAAACATACAGAAAGAAAGCGTACCAACGGCAGTGTGGAGAAAGCGGGCCTCTGGTCTTGAGGAGGGCCTCCGAAAAAACTTAAGTTTTAAGTATATGTATCTGTTGAAGTTACTGTGCCGTCATTTTGACCTGGATCATCCGTTGCAATTCTCCTTTAAGGTTGTTAGACTGAATGAGACCGCTCACCACTATAAATCAGTTTAGAGCGATTGTTCCGATATAAAAAGCTTGTGACCGACAAGCCACAATACAAAACTAACAGAACATTTTATGCAAGGTTCCAATGCCCATGGACTCCACTGTTTGGACTTTCGAATCATTTTTAAAACTGACTTTAACTTTTTTTTATGGTTAAACATTAAATGAAGACCTCTAAGACATTAAATGAAGACAAGGGGGCCTCTAATTAAGGGGGGGGGGCGCTCAGTTAAACTTTTACCCCGTGGCTCTAGAATTGTAGTTCTGCCACTGGATGAAGCACGAAGCAGCGTGCTCCATGAATGAAACATTCTCGACTTGACTTGCACGCGAATTCTAGATGAAAACAATGAAGAAAGACAATGTTTCTTAAAGACAATCGCAAAGCTTCAATACTTGTTTGCATTTACAATGTTTGGTCGCGAACTTGTGTGAAATTATGAGCATTGCACAACACATAATGAGTCAAAATTGATTGTAACTGCGAGAGATTATTGGAAAATAAATAGTGGAATTACTCTAATGTAACTAATTATAAAGCAGTATATTTTGAGGGGTTTTCTGGGGCCCCCTTACTCCGGGGGCCCTCGGCAATCGCCGACCAGCCGACCTGGCCAGTCCGGGCCTGATTTGATGACTGTCATTCTTTAAGGACGGTCGCTATGGCAATCGGATCGGAGAATACATACCCAGTACTTCTATTGAATATAGATATAGAAGAAAGCAAAAAGCCAAAAACGTATATAAAGACAATGACTTATAATCTGCACAACCTTTGGACAAAATTTTTGCGGATTAGAGAACGTTGACTGTATATATAATAAGAATAACCATGCGCATTTCATTTAAAAAATCCTCATTCAGTACTTTTATTGAGGGCCTAGTAAGAAAAAATTAACTATAAAAGTTATCTTACAATAAACTAATTTAAAGCCAGTTACATAATCATGAACATCCTTTATTATTCATTCGATGTACATTTATTTTTCTTTAAAAAGCCATTACAATCATACATTTTTAAATCATATTTTAAAGTATTATATACATGCATGCAGAAGTCATTTAAGAAAGAAAATAACAAGAAATCATAATTACCCTGTTATTGAATTTAGCCAGGTCGTAGCGTTTTTCCGATAAATTAAATACCTAAAAAAGAAAATTCAGACGCACATTGAATGCAGTTCATTAAAATCTTATAACAAACTAAAACGTACTTGAAACTAAATAGATTATATGAAAAAAAAAAAAGTGTACAAATTGAAACTTACATTACAAAAAAGAACGTGAATTCATAACTAGTTATTTTCAGAGCCAATTATTTTAGAAATGCCATTTATTTAACTTCAAATGATACAAAAAGAAATGCATCCTATACATAGGCACTATTCTTATTCAAATCCTGTAATGTCCACTTAAATGTTAATGCTTTGTAATTACTGTAATTTCAATTAATTAAAATCTCTAGCGTCAGTTCTCCTATGTTATGAATTTGTTCTGGAAAAACTAATTATTAAACTTTCGTACAAGTGTCATTAAAAAAATATATACATATTAATTAAAATTTTATAATTGAATAGAATATGTAATGTGCTTTATACTTTATATGTTAATAATGTTGTTATACCATAAAAAGGAAAGAAGGAAATATTAGATGAAATAATTTATGTTCATCCGATTTTCATGTTAAAAAAAAAATTAAGAGTATGTATCACTTATCGCTACCGACAGTAGGTAAGAAAGGAGAGTTCTAGCCCATGAGGGGGGTGCACTGGTGCACCGGCAAGTCGTGCGGGTGCCGCACCACCCCCTGAGGGGTCTAGATGGGTTGACGTTGACCTTGAGACATCCTCTAACTTGATCGTGAAACGTGACGAGGGTATTAATGAAGAAATTTAATTAAAAAAATTAATGAATGATTTATTGTAAAAGGTGACGATGGTTTTAAAGTGATGTTTGCGGTAGAATGAAAAAAGCAGGATATTGTTTGTGAGTCATTAGGAAATTAATTAGGAGGTTAATTAAGAGGTTAATTAAGAAATTAATTAATAAATTAATTTAAAAAATAAATTTAAAAATTGAGGGATAAATAAGAAATCGATGAAATTTACGAATGTGGATGTGCATAGAGTATGAAAGAAATAGAGAGGTTTGACTGGGGTTCGAACCCGACACCTTGCAGTAAAAATATTTCAGTAGTTTTCACGTGTGTGTGAGTGATTTTTATAGTATATGTCTGCACTGTTCTTTTAAAACTATAAATGCTAGTGTCCGAAAAGAATTCAATCGTTTTAATGATATTAATTAGAGAATAATAATTAAGAAAAATATTAATTAAGGATCTTCTTGTAAAAAATCGTCAATTATTTTCCGAAAAAAAGGCAATGAAAGCAAAAATTAAGTATAAAGAACGAAAGAAAGTTTAGAAACATAGATTTTGACTGAGATTCGAACGATTCAACCATTTAAATTATATAAATTTACAGAATAATAATTAATAAAGTATTAATTAAGCATTTCCTTCTAAAAGATTACGAATGTTTTATGAAAAATGACATTGAGAGTTAAAATTAAGTATAAATAATGAAAGAAAGTGTAGCAATAGAGACACCTGACTGAGATTCGAACCCGGCGCCTGTTTGAAGTGAGGAAACAGTAGTTTACAAGTACTTTAACCACTGTTCTTTAGAAATATACCTACACAGATCTTTTTAAACCTAAGAATACAAATGTTTGAGAACGACTCAACCATTTAAATAATATTAATTACAGAATAATTAAAAAATAATAATTGAAGATCTTGCAAAATTCGCTAATATTTTATGAAAAAAGATGATGTATGTGAAAATTAAGTTAAAAGATGTTTAAAATCTCAAATGTATAAGTGAAATTAAATTAGAATGAAAGACGAGAATTGTTTTTTGAAAGATAACTAAAAAGAGTGATTTAAATTTCTTATTAATTACTTAATTGAAGAAAGTTCGTTAAAAAAATACTTTTCATCATAAAGATTTTTTTAATTGTGAATACTAACTAGCATCCATTTTAAACTGTTTATATTTTTTTACTAAATAGAATAAAGATCGACTTAATTCGCCAATGGTGACGTCACAATGTTTTTAGGGAAGAAGGTGACCATCCCTTTAAGCATTTTCTTAGAATCGGGGGAGATGCTATTGTACATTCAATACAAGAAAGAGGAGGAAAAATACCAGTTTTATCGCTACCTTTAACCGTGTTTAAATTTGATTATTGTTAGACGTTTTAAAAATATAAATTCATTTCTTTCTATCTTTAGAAGAATCTTATTGATTATTTGATATACAATATGGGAATATAATAACTTTTAATAATAGACATTTTCAGTAGATTTTTACAAATCGCTACAAAAAATTCATTACAACTTCAGAAAATCAAAAGTTTTTTAGATATATTTTGTAACTTTTTCGAATAATCCTTCACATATTAGACTACACCCTTACATTTCTTTAGTGTAAACCCGTGAAATTTTACCAATAAAATCAGAAATAGGGTCGTAAAAATAAGAATTTGGCATGATTTTAAATAAATTTTAGGATATATCTACAAAAATTTTAGAGTATTTGGCGATAATTCGGATTTGGTGAGAAACACCTAGTATTAATTTCGAGTGGAGTAAAATTTTGTCACATGCTAACTTATTTTTGCGTGAGTGAAGACATCTCTTTTTTAACCTGAATTCAGTACTACATAAAAATTATTTTTTCAAGATGGATGTCAGAACAGATATTATTTTGTTAAATACATTTACTCATATATTCAATAGATCACATCTACGCAAATCAGAACTAGGGATTATAAATCAGCTTAAATTTCGAATGAATGAATTTATCAATTCAGAAATTAGCAATCAACTTTATGAAAATGTTGATATGTTATCTGATGAAAATTTTTATACCTGTTTAGATATTGTTTTAAAAGAAATGATAAAAAATGAAATTAATTGGGATAAAGTTGTAATATACTTAGTATTTTCAAGTGAACTTATGGCAAAGCGCTTTAAGAGATCTGGAGAGTTTATCATACTTTGGATAAAATTTTTTAATATCTTCCAGAAGTATTTAGGTAGTTGGATTATTGATAATCAAGAATGTATAAAAGTCAAAGAAGTGAAAAAATCATTTTTTCAAAGAATGTGGAGTTTTATCACTCGATCATAATATGAAAATTGTAAAAATATTATCTGCTATGTTGAATTATGTTCAGTTCAATCTGTAAAAGAACAATGTTCAAGAAAAATGTATGTATGTAATGTGAAATTCAAAGTAAATAAAGAACTTTAAATGGGAATTTTGTTTAAGAAAAAATTATTTGAAGTAAAATTCATCTTTAAAAAATAAATAAATAAAAATAAAAATAAGTTGATCAATGTAAAAAACTGAAAAATTCACTAAAAATATAAGAAACGCATTTTCACAATAATAAGATTGTAAATGTAAGATAAAATCACAAAATTACCAGCATAAGAGACTGTAGGTATTCGAAAAAAAATTATGAAGTCAACAATTTTGGTGTTAAACAGCACATCTTATTTTACAAAGTACTAAGTTTTTAAAATCATTTAGTTTGAACTTTTTCAAACTTATACTTATAAACAGAAATTTTTGTGAATGTAAAATTTTTTACACAAAGTATTTTAGAAAAAATATCATCTCAGAAATTAACTAACTTATTTTTAGAATAAAAATATAAGAAACTTATTTTTACTAATGATAAGAATGAAAATGTAAGGTAAAATCTCATTCTTACCAATTTAAGAGACCGCAAGTATTTGAAAAATCATGAAGTATGGAATTTTAATGTTTCACACGTGTTAATAACGCGTCTTATTTTACAAAGTACTAAGTTTTTTTAAAGTCATTTAGTTTGAAGTTTTTCAAACTTATACTTATAAACTGAAATTTTTGTGAATGTAAAATTTTTTACACAAAGTATTTTAGAAAAAATATCATCTCAGAAATTAACTAACTTATTTTTAGAATAAAAATATAAGAAACTTATTTTTACTAAAATATTTTTGTACAAAGTATTTTAGAAATTTAGATAACTTGTTCTTGAATAAAAATATAAGAAACTTATTTTCACAATAATAAGATTATAAATGTAAGATAAAATCACAAAATTACCAGCTTAAGAGGTTGTAGGTATTCGAAAAAATCACGAAGTCAACAATTTTGGTGTTAACAACACATCTTATTTTACAAAGTGCTAAGTTTTTTAGCCATTTAGTTTGAAGTTTTTCAGACATATGCTTATAAACTGAAATTTTTTGTAAATGAAAAATTTTTTACACAAAGTATTTCAGAAAAAAAATATCATCTCAGAAATTAATTAACTTATTTTTAGAATAAAAATATATGAAACTTATTTTTTTCTAATGATAAGAATGAAAATGTGAGATAAAAACTCATTCTTATCAATTTAAGAGACTGTAAGTATTTTAAAAATTATGAAGTATGCAATTTTAATGTTTCACATGTGTTAATAATGCATCTTATTTTACAAAGCACTAAGTTTTTAAAAGTCATTTGGTTTGAAGTTTTTCACACATATGCTTATAAATGAAATTTTCGTAAATGAAAAATTTTTACACAAATTATTTTAATACAAATTCTATCTCAGAAAAATTAACTTTTTCTTTTTAGGTTGAAAATGTAAGATAAAAATCTAACACTTATCGAATTTAGAAGCTGCAGATGTATGATGAAATCATGAACTTGAAACTTTAAGTATTAACAACCTACCTTCTTTGAAAATACTAAACCACAAGTTTCGACAAATCTGTAATCAACTGTTAAAAAACATAGAATATTTTTTTCCCTAAAATGTTTAACGTAGATGCTACATCCATAAAAATACAGAGTGAAAGTGTACAAATTATCTGTTTAGACATGTTGATAAACTAGAATTTTCCACAAGATTCGAGTATTATAGCAAGGTATGGGATAATATTTGGCTAAATTTCCACTAATATTGGCGATAGTTATAAAAATTTGGCATGAAATAAGAGAATTTGCCGTAAATTCTTAAGTAAAACTGATGAACGAAGAAAAAATTTGATTTAGTTACAATCTTTTCTCGCTGTAGAGTTGTCTAAGTTCTCATACTTAGTAGTTTTTAAAGTTTTACTTTTAGAGTGATTTTTTATACTTTGCTAAACTGAAGTACAAAATGGATAATACTTTACCGTGTGAGGAGACACACGTTTCTGTTCAACAAACTCCTTCATCAAGTTTTGAGGATGAGAAGTTATCTAAACTTTTTATTTGTCCAACTTGTAAGAAGTCATTTTTAAAAAAATCCTATCTTACTAGACATGTCAAGGTTCACAATGACATTAAACCTAATATTTGTTACGTGTGTGAGAAAGGATTTGTTACTTTACATCGTTTAAAAAGACATATGGAAACCCATAGAAAAATTTCCATAAGATACAAATGTGAATATTGTATTGAAAATTTCAATCGCAAGTGTGATTTATTTAAACATAAGAGATTATTTCATCAAAAAGTCTTACCTGAACATCTATGTATTATTTGTAAAGATGCTTTTAAACACAAGTATGAATTGGAAAAACACAAGAGGGTGCATTATCGTAAACCTGAGTATCTATGTGAGGAATGTTCTATAACCTTTACAACAAAACATGCTTTTTCAAACCATAAGCGAAAAAGTCATAAAAAGACTTTACATACATACTGTTGTGACGAATGTACTGATACTTTTTCAAACAGACGACATTTTTTAAAACATAAAAGAAATATGCATAAAAAATCTTTAATGCAAACTAGATGTGATGAATGCAGTGAAACTTTTCAGTGTAAGTATGAATTATTGCAACATAAGAGAAAGAATCATCTTAAAGACTTTAACATACGTAGAAATTGTAATGATCGAAGCACTAACAATGAATTATCAACAGTTAATAATGACAGTGAGAATCTGGACTTGTTAAATTTTTTGGATAATTTTCACATTGAATGTGCGAATGGTGTTTTTGACTTACATTCCAACAACTTTCAGAATGAAAATATAGACTTAGACTTAAAAATTTTTTTGAACAATTCGAATGTGGAATATACAAGTGGAAATAATATTGATGATTTATCTGCCAAAGATGAAAATAAGGACTTAAATAATTTTAACCTGATACAAACTGATTTACCTCTAGTAAACTATGACAATGAAAGTCTGGACTTGTTAAATTTTTCGTATAACTTTAATCCCAAGTGCTTGAATATTTTTTCTGCTAACGGCGAAAATATGAATTCGAATAATTTTAGTGCGAAGGAAAATGAGTTGGTGACAGATAACTTTAACAATGAAAATCTAGACTTGCTAAATTTTTTGAATAACTTTAATACTGAATGTATGAACGATATCCCAACAATATAGATTTGCTGTCTTGTATTATTGTGAATGAATTTCAAATAAAAAGATTTCAATGAAAATGATTTGTTTTAATTTTTATTACAAAATCATCTTTTTTATAATATTTTCTATTAGAATACAAACTGAAGTGTCATCTTTTTTTAAAATAAAAACATGTAAAAAGTTTACTTGTGTATTAACGATATACTTTTTCATTACTGTAGTAGAATTGATTGAGTATAATATTTAAACACTAAGTAAAAATTATGCACAATAGTAGTTTTATAAACTATCAAACTTACATCGAAGAAGAAAAAACTTGTAAAATTGTTTTACCACTCAACTGTAAAGTACTTGTGAAAATCTTAAATGAATTTATCTTATTAACAATTTTCCTGAAAAACTAGCTTATAAAAATTTTAGATATAATTATGAAGTTAGTATTTTCCTAAGTATCACGTTTGAATCTTACTTTGAATATACATCATCAAAGTGTTTTATTCTTTAACTAAAATCACAATCTCTATTCCAAAGAGTGTAAAAATAATGTTATAGTAAACACTTAAACTTTTACATATAGATACTTTCACGATTGTATTTTAACTTTTTTTATTTTTTAGAATGCAGAAAATATTTTGTAAGAATTGTGAAAGCTTAATTTTAGAAGTTTGTGAAATTTCACAAAATTTTTTTAAACATTTTTGTCAAATGTTTTCTTTATGTCACATCACTTAAAAAAATTTAACTGTTTTTAACAGAATTACTAACACAAAACATTAAGTTAGAAAATTTATAGATAAAACTTATAAGATACGAAAAACCATATGTGAAGTAATAACAAAAGGTGTATATACTTTCAAGTTTAGACATGGTTCAACAAGCTTGAGGAGACTCTAAAACCTGTAGCTGACGTCATAACCCCTGTAGCGTAACTTTTCCCTTACTACTACGTCACAAATGTATAATTTAACAAAAAGTACTTATGTCACCCCACAATTCCTGTCTTGTATTATTTTACTTTGTGTATAAAATCAATGATCTATAAAAAAGCTTTGTCGTTTTTATACACTTTGAAGTAAAAATTTTCTCGAAAAACATCAAATTATATTTTGCAAGTATGAATTGATATGTATTTGTTTTAAATATCTCTAAGTTACATTATACCAAAGTATAATTTCTAATATTTAAACAATTCTCACTTTACAAAAATTAACTTGTATGCATTTCTAGGTCTTTAATAAAAATCTTTAATTTTTTTATCTCAAAGACTTTAAACTATTCGAGATATGTGCAGCTTAAGTGCAATCCAATACTATTTGCATAACAATGTGGAATATCATATGTTAAGAAAATCTTAAATTTTGAATATTTTTCAGCTATTAAACGAAAAATTGTGTAAAATTTACTAAGTGTTTCAATAAAGAAGAGAATTACACTAAAAAGTTTTGACAAGAAATACTAAATTCACTAAGTTACATTCGTGGACATAAACACACAATATAAGAGAAATCTTTAAAACATGATTGCAAAAACAAATTAAAAAATAAAAATAAATAAAAAATAAATAAATAAATAAATAAATAAGTAAAAAATTGTTAATTTTAGACAATTTTTCGTTTAATAGCTGAAAAATATTCAAAATTTAAGATTTTCTTAACATATGATATTCCACATTGTTATGCAAATAGTATTGGATTGCACTTAAGCTGCACATATCTCGAATAGTTTAAAGTCTTTGAGATAAAAAAATTAAAGATTTTTATTAAAGACCTAGAAATGCATACAAGTTAATTTTTGTAAAGTGAGAATTGTTTAAATATTAGAAATTATACTTTGGTATAATGTAACTTAGAGATATTTAAAACAAATACATATCAATTCATACTTGCAAAATATAATTTGATGTTTTTGGAGAAAATTTTTACTTCAAAGTGTATAAAAACGACAAAGCTTTTTTATAGATCATTGATTTTATACACAAAGTAAAATAATACAAGACAGGAATTGTGGGGTGACATAAGTACTTTTTGTTAAATTATACATTTGTGACGTAGTAGTAAGGGAAAAGTTACGCTACAGGGGTTATGATGTCAGCTACAGGTTTTAGAGTCTCCTCAAGCTTGTTGAACCATGTCTAAACTTGAAAGTATATACACCTTTTGTTATTACTTCACATATGGTTTTTCGTATCTTATAAGTTTTATCTATAAATTTTCTAACTTAATGTTTTGTGTTAGCAATTCTGTTAAAAACAGTTAAATTTTTTTAAGTGATGTGACATAAAGAAAACATTTGACAAAAATGTTTAAAAAAATTTTGTGAAATTTCACAAACTTCTAAAATTAAGCTTTCACAATTCTTACAAAATATTTTCTGCATTCTAAAAAATAAAAAAAGTTAAAATACAATCGTGAAAGTATCTATATGTAAAAGTTTAAGTGTTTACTATAACATTATTTTTACACTCTTTGGAATAGAGATTGTGATTTTAGTTAAAGAATAAAACACTTTGATGATGTATATTCAAAGTAAGATTCAAACGTGATACTTAGGAAAATACTAACTTCATAATTATATCTAAAATTTTTATAAGCTAGTTTTTCAGGAAAATTGTTAATAAGATAAATTCATTTAAGATTTTCACAAGTACTTTACAGTTGAGTGGTAAAACAATTTTACAAGTTTTTTCTTCTTCGATGTAAGTTTGATAGTTTATAAAACTACTATTGTGCATAATTTTTACTTAGTGTTTAAATATTATACTCAATCAATTCTACTACAGTAATGAAAAAGTATATCGTTAATACACAAGTAAACTTTTTACATGTTTTTATTTTAAAAAAAGATGACACTTCAGTTTGTATTCTAATAGAAAATATTATAAAAAAGATGATTTTGTAATAAAAATTAAAACAAATCATTTTCATTGAAATCTTTTTATTTGAAATTCATTCACAATAATACAAGACAGCAAATCTATATTGTTGGGATATCGTTCATACATTCAGTATTAAAGTTATTCAAAAAATTTAGCAAGTCTAGATTTTCATTGTTAAAGTTATCTGTCACCAACTCATTTTCCTTCGCACTAAAATTATTCGAATTCATATTTTCGCCGTTAGCAGAAAAAATATTCAAGCACTTGGGATTAAAGTTATACGAAAAATTTAACAAGTCCAGACTTTCATTGTCATAGTTTACTAGAGGTAAATCAGTTTGTATCAGGTTAAAATTATTTAAGTCCTTATTTTCATCTTTGGCAGATAAATCATCAATATTATTTCCACTTGTATATTCCACATTCGAATTGTTCAAAAAAATTTTTAAGTCTAAGTCTATATTTTCATTCTGAAAGTTGTTGGAATGTAAGTCAAAAACACCATTCGCACATTCAATGTGAAAATTATCCAAAAAATTTAACAAGTCCAGATTCTCACTGTCATTATTAACTGTTGATAATTCATTGTTAGTGCTTCGATCATTACAATTTCTACGTATGTTAAAGTCTTTAAGATGATTCTTTCTCTTATGTTGCAATAATTCATACTTACACTGAAAAGTTTCACTGCATTCATCACATCTAGTTTGCATTAAAGATTTTTTATGCATATTTCTTTTATGTTTTAAAAAATGTCGTCTGTTTGAAAAAGTATCAGTACATTCGTCACAACAGTATGTATGTAAAGTCTTTTTATGACTTTTTCGCTTATGGTTTGAAAAAGCATGTTTTGTTGTAAAGGTTATAGAACATTCCTCACATAGATACTCAGGTTTACGATAATGCACCCTCTTGTGTTTTTCCAATTCATACTTGTGTTTAAAAGCATCTTTACAAATAATACATAGATGTTCAGGTAAGACTTTTTGATGAAATAATCTCTTATGTTTAAATAAATCACACTTGCGATTGAAATTTTCAATACAATATTCACATTTGTATCTTATGGAAATTTTTCTATGGGTTTCCATATGTCTTTTTAAACGATGTAAAGTAACAAATCCTTTCTCACACACGTAACAAATATTAGGTTTAATGTCATTGTGAACCTTGACATGTCTAGTAAGATAGGATTTTTTTAAAAATGACTTCTTACAAGTTGGACAAATAAAAAGTTTAGATAACTTCTCATCCTCAAAACTTGATGAAGGAGTTTGTTGAACAGAAACGTGTGTCTCCTCACACGGTAAAGTATTATCCATTTTGTACTTCAGTTTAGCAAAGTATAAAAAATCACTCTAAAAGTAAAACTTTAAAAACTACTAAGTATGAGAACTTAGACAACTCTACAGCGAGAAAAGATTGTAACTAAATCAAATTTTTTCTTCGTTCATCAGTTTTACTTAAGAATTTACGGCAAATTCTCTTATTTCATGCCAAATTTTTATAACTATCGCCAATATTAGTGGAAATTTAGCCAAATATTATCCCATACCTTGCTATAATACTCGAATCTTGTGGAAAATTCTAGTTTATCAACATGTCTAAACAGATAATTTGTACACTTTCACTCTGTATTTTTATGGATGTAGCATCTACGTTAAACATTTTAGGGAAAAAAATATTCTATGTTTTTTAACAGTTGATTACAGATTTGTCGAAACTTGTGGTTTAGTATTTTCAAAGAAGGTAGGTTGTTAATACTTAAAGTTTCAAGTTCATGATTTCATCATACATCTGCAGCTTCTAAATTCGATAAGTGTTAGATTTTTATCTTACATTTTCAACCTAAAAAGAAAAAGTTAATTTTTCTGAGATAGAATTTGTATTAAAATAATTTGTGTAAAAATTTTTCATTTACGAAAATTTCATTTATAAGCATATGTGTGAAAAACTTCAAACCAAATGACTTTTAAAAACTTAGTGCTTTGTAAAATAAGATGCATTATTAACACATGTGAAACATTAAAATTGCATACTTCATAATTTTTAAAATACTTACAGTCTCTTAAATTGATAAGAATGAGTTTTTATCTCACATTTTCATTCTTATCATTAGAAAAAAATAAGTTTCATATATTTTTATTCTAAAAATAAGTTAATTAATTTCTGAGATGATATTTTTTTTCTGAAATACTTTGTGTAAAAAATTTTTCATTTACAAAAAATTTCAGTTTATAAGCATATGTCTGAAAAACTTCAAACTAAATGGCTAAAAAACTTAGCACTTTGTAAAATAAGATGTGTTGTTAACACCAAAATTGTTGACTTCGTGATTTTTTCGAATACCTACAACCTCTTAAGCTGGTAATTTTGTGATTTTATCTTACATTTATAATCTTATTATTGTGAAAATAAGTTTCTTATATTTTTATTCAAGAACAAGTTATCTAAATTTCTAAAATACTTTGTACAAAAATATTTTAGTAAAAATAAGTTTCTTATATTTTTATTCTAAAAATAAGTTAGTTAATTTCTGAGATGATATTTTTTCTAAAATACTTTGTGTAAAAAATTTTACATTCACAAAAATTTCAGTTTATAAGTATAAGTTTGAAAAACTTCAAACTAAATGACTTTAAAAAAACTTAGTACTTTGTAAAATAAGACGCGTTATTAACACGTGTGAAACATTAAAATTCCATACTTCATGATTTTTCAAATACTTGCGGTCTCTTAAATTGGTAAGAATGAGATTTTACCTTACATTTTCATTCTTATCATTAGTAAAAATAAGTTTCTTATATTTTTATTCTAAAAATAAGTTAGTTAATTTCTGAGATGATATTTTTTCTAAAATACTTTGTGTAAAAAATTTTACATTCACAAAAATTTCTGTTTATAAGTATAAGTTTGAAAAAGTTCAAACTAAATGATTTTAAAAAACTTAGTACTTTGTAAAATAAGATGTGCTGTTTAACACCAAAATTGTTGACTTCATAATTTTTTTTCGAATACCTACAGTCTCTTATGCTGGTAATTTTGTGATTTTACCTTACATTTACAATCTTATTATTGTGAAAATGCGTTTCTTATATTTTTAGTGAATTTTTCAGTTTTTTACATTGATCAACTTATTTTTATTTTTATTTATTTATTTTTTAAAGATGAATTTTACTTCAAATAATTTTTTCTTAAACAAAATTCCCATTTAAAGTTCTTTATTTACTTTGAATTTCACATTACATACATACATTTTTCTTGAACATTGTTCTTTTACAGATTGAACTGAACATAATTCAACATAGCAGATAATATTTTTACAATTTTCATATTATGATCGAGTGATAAAACTCCACATTCTTTGAAAAAATGATTTTTTCACTTCTTTGACTTTTATACATTCTTGATTATCAATAATCCAACTACCTAAATACTTCTGGAAGATATTAAAAAATTTTATCCAAAGTATGATAAACTCTCCAGATCTCTTAAAGCGCTTTGCCATAAGTTCACTTGAAAATACTAAGTAAATTACAACTTTATCCCAATTAATTTCATTTTTTATCATTTCTTTTAAAACAATGTCTAAACAGGTATAAAAATTTTCATCAGATAACATATCAACATTTTCATAAAGTTGATTGCTAATTTCTGAATTGATAAATTCATTCATTCGAAATTTAAGCTGATTTATAATCCCTAGTTCTGATTTGCGTAGATGTGATCTATTGAATATATGAGTAAATGTATTTAACAAAATAATATCTGTTCTGACATCCATCTTGAAAAAATAATTTTTATGTAGTACTGAATTCAGGTTAAAAAAGAGATGTCTTCACTCACGCAAAAATAAGTTAGCATGTGACAAAATTTTACTCCACTCGAAATTAATACTAGGTGTTTCTCACCAAATCCGAATTATCGCCAAATACTCTAAAATTTTTGTAGATATATCCTAAAATTTATTTAAAATCATGCCAAATTCTTATTTTTACGACCCTATTTCTGATTTTATTGGTAAAATTTCACGGGTTTACACTAAAGAAATGTAAGGGTGTAGTCTAATATGTGAAGGATTATTCGAAAAAGTTACAAAATATATCTAAAAAACTTTTGATTTTCTGAAGTTGTAATGAATTTTTTGTAGCGATTTGTAAAAATCTACTGAAAATGTCTATTATTAAAAGTTATTATATTCCCATATTGTATATCAAATAATCAATACGATTCTTCTAAAGATAGAAAGAAATGAATTTATATTTTTAAAACGTCTAACAATAATCAAATTTAAACACGGTTAAAGGTAGCGATAAAACTGGTATTTTTCCTCCTCTTTCTTGTATTGAATGTACAATAGCATCTCCCCCGATTCTAAGAAAATGCTTAAAGGGATGGTCACCTTCTTCCCTAAAAACATTGTGACGTCACCATTGGCGAATTAAGTCGATCTTTATTCTATTTAGTAAAAAAATATAAACAGTTTAAAATGGATGCTAGTTAGTATTCACAATTAAAAAAATCTTTATGATGAAAAGTATTTTTTTAACGAACTTTCTTCAATTAAGTAATTAATAAGAAATTTAAATCACTCTTTTTAGTTATCTTTCAAAAAACAATTCTCGTCTTTCATTCTAATTTAATTTCACTTATACATTTGAGATTTTAAACATCTTTTAACTTAATTTTCACATACATCATCTTTTTTCATAAAATATTAGCGAATTTTGCAAGATCTTCAATTATTATTTTTTAATTATTCTGTAATTAATATTATTTAAATGGTTGAGTCGTTCTCAAACATTTGTATTCTTAGGTTTAAAAAGATCTGTGTAGGTATATTTCTAAAGAACAGTGGTTAAAGTACTTGTAAACTACTGTTTCCTCACTTCAAACAGGCGCCGGGTTCGAATCTCAGTCAGGTGTCTCTATTGCTACACTTTCTTTCATTATTTATACTTAATTTTAACTCTCAATGTCATTTTTCATAAAACATTCGTAATCTTTTAGAAGGAAATGCTTAATTAATACTTTATTAATTATTATTCTGTAAATTTATATAATTTAAATGGTTGAATCGTTCGAATCTCAGTCAAAATCTATGTTTCTAAACTTTCTTTCGTTCTTTATACTTAATTTTTGCTTTCATTGCCTTTTTTTCGGAAAATAATTGACGATTTTTTACAAGAAGATCCTTAATTAATATTTTTCTTAATTATTATTCTCTAATTAATATCATTAAAACGATTGAATTCTTTTCGGACACTAGCATTTATAGTTTTAAAAGAACAGTGCAGACATATACTATAAAAATCACTCACACACACGTGAAAACTACTGAAATATTTTTACTGCAAGGTGTCGGGTTCGAACCCCAGTCAAACCTCTCTATTTCTTTCATACTCTATGCACATCCACATTCGTAAATTTCATCGATTTCTTATTTATCCCTCAATTTTTAAATTTATTTTTTAAATTAATTTATTAATTAATTTCTTAATTAACCTCTTAATTAACCTCCTAATTAATTTCCTAATGACTCACAAACAATATCCTGCTTTTTTCATTCTACCGCAAACATCACTTTAAAACCATCGTCACCTTTTACAATAAATCATTCATTAATTTTTTTAATTAAATTTCTTCATTAATACCCTCGTCACGTTTCACGATCAAGTTAGAGGATGTCTCAAGGTCAACGTCAACTCATCTAGACCCCTCAGGGGATGGTGCGGCACCCGCACGACTTGCCGGTGCACCAGTGCACCCCCCTCATGGGCTAGAACTCTCCTTTCTTACCTACTACCGACAGCCAAACGCCGTGTTATTTAATGAAGTAATTCGTGATCTAACCAGAATATCTGTACTGATAAGTATAAAGGATTCAAGTCCATATTCTTGATTTTTCAGGAGATGAAAAATAAAGTTAAAAAAATTCTGTGCAAAAACTTACCGTTCAAAACAGTTTTAACCAGGATTTTATCATAATGTACAATTTTGTGAATAGTAAACTACATACATTTAATTTTGAAGTTTGTTTATTTTTAACAAATTTACGTATATAATATATTATACTTATTTTTAACAAACTTACGTATATAATATATTATACGTATATAATATATACAAGTATGATTGCTAAATTTCTGACTTGAATCTTTTTTACCAATGGATTTTCTCAAAGACTAATTGACATGGATTTCAATCCTTTATACCAATCGATAGAGAATTTTTTTCTGGGTCTGACTATGTACTTACCTCAAAATCGACATTTTTGGACTTAAATCCTTTATACTTATCAGTACAGATATATACTGTGTGTCCCATAAGTCATTAAATAATTTAAAATTCATAAAAATTGGAGAAACTGATAGCACTAAACGTGGCTTGCGTAAAAGTCTTTTTTTTTTTTTTTTTTTCTTTTTTAGAGAAAAACAATGTTTGATCAAAGATGCTAATCATGTAGACTTCACACATGCAGTTTCCCTCTATTGACACTGGTGGTGCCACTATATTTCCGGTTCGCGTTTTAGCTTCACTGTCCTATCTGTATAGTAATCTGTGGTTCAAATATACCAATTCTTTCAATGTTATAAATTTTTAATACATTTATAGATTTAAGGGACACCCGATACATATAGTGTATATATATATTAAACTCTGTTTTCACATTCAGATAATTCACAACTGTTAAATGCTCAGTGAAAGGCAGTCTTAACAACTAACTTATTAAAATTTCGTTACACGCGCGTTCTTAAAACTTCCCATTTAGAGCATTTAAAAAGCATTAAAATAACATTATTGTTTTTGTAAATATATTGTGACGTTTAAAAAAGTATTTTACGCAACCTTAGTAATTGCTGACGCTCTATATTTAATACGAGTCAGACTGCAGGTGTCCATTATGTACAGTTTTAATTTCATTGCCATTTGCACCCTACAGTCTTTTAAAGTGCTACAAAAACTGTTACTTGCATATAAACTTAACAAAATATATAAACAAGACATGTTAAGCTTCAGTTGTACAATGCATCTCATCTCGTATTCTTTACCTAAAAGCATGTTTTTAGCTGCTGTCCGATTTTCTATCTGAAACTGTTTCATTTACAATATAGGAGGACTATTTACATTACATAGTTAAAGATAAATGAGCTGAAATTTTAACTTACCATGTAATTTGACCCATGTTTTGTGCGTAACATTCGCGTGACATCTCGTAAATTGTTTTTGTAGGTGGCATCCGTTTCTGATTTTGGAAAAACGATCACTGGAAAAAAAAAAAAAAGATTATAAACAGAATGTATTAATAATCACTAATATTAAAAACTTGCACGGCAAGTTATAGATAATACAATAATTTGGTGGATTTAACATACAGGATGGCCATACAAGCTAATCTGACAGTGCTCAGTGTTCTATAACGCCCCAAACATTTTAGGATTTTTAAACAAGACGAGGAATGAAGGATTCTAAAAACGAAAAATAAATAATAAAATAATAAATTCCAAAATTCACCACTGTTTTTTTAAATAAAACTTTCCTTGGGGACAAAGTAACATGGTGTCTCCAGTTTTAAAATAATATATTGGACAAAAGTAGTGCTTAAAAAAGTGTGCAATCATCAATTTTAAATTATAAATTGCAACAAGAGCTTTACTTAAAAAAAACAGCGCCACATTGTCCCCTAGCGGTAAATTTTGAAACTTATTTTTATTTATTTATTTTTTAATTATGGCCATCCTGTTACATTATAGGGGTGATACGACCCAACATGCAAAACCTTAAAAACTGCTATTTTCAGGGAAGATTTATTTTAATGATATATGACTATTATTAATAGTGTTTATTTATGAGATACCTACAATAAGTTATATTTGGAGAGTTCTTAATACATTATGAGGCAAATTAAACATTCAAATGAGAGATTTTTATAAGAATAAAATAATTTAACACCAAATTTAGTAGCAGCAAAATTTTCAAAAACTCTAAATTCAGGGATAGTTCTTAAAAAGCTTTACTCCTGACATTAGATGGGGTTGGTTGGTTGGTTAGGTTTTTACGTCGCACTAGTGCTGCGCAATGGGCAATTGGCGACGGTCTGGGACTCATCTCTAGAGGTGGACCGGAGACATGCCATCACAATTTTGATACTTCGCGGAAGAGATGGCTCTTCCGCTTCGGTGACCCTCAGAGGTATAATTTTTATGGGAACATGGAGGACATTGCGGCCACGACAGATTTTACGTGCACCGACCACCATTAGTGTACACGACGGTCTTTGGCCGGCTCGAGTATCGAACCCGTAATTTTCCAATTACGAGCCCGGCGCTCGACCGACTGGGCGGCGTTTGCTACCGCGGCCCTATATTAGTGAGGGTCAAGAACACAAGGTAAAGCGAGTAAAAGCAACTTAAATTACCAAAGAGAAAAAAATGTTCGATGACCACTGCAATAAATATTTTACATTTTTTTGTTTGCTTGCTTATAACTCATGGAAATTAGGATAAGTGTTTCAAAAAATGACAGACTTATCTCAAAACAGTAATAATAATAATATATAAATAATTAAAATTGAGCAATGTTACCAATATCTATTTCGGTTAAATCGGGCGACCTCTAAAACATAAACAATTCGCCACTGTTCCCTAGGCATGAATTGAATCAACCAAACAAACGCGTAAAAATTGAGTATTTTGGCAATTACACGTATAAATTAAGTAAAAAAGTCCGTATTTCGAAAACTTGTTGCAAGAATATGGTATATTTAAGAAAATAAATACAAAAAAGCACGAATTCCGTTAATATGCTGTAAAATAATAATGTACATTTCAAGAACCAGATTTAAAAAAAAAAAAAAAAATTTAAAGGTTCTTTAAAAAAAAAAAAAAAATTGGTTGAGAAACTTGCGAAAAAGTGGCGGACGCCGAGTAAATCAACATTTCAATTTTCTGGACTATATGTACTGTTTTTGGAATAAATCATGTTTCGTAACAGAACGTAACAAATTTCGACCGCTTTATCGTTTAAAAAAAAAAATGGTGTAATGTTATTCCATTTTTGCTGTAATGTTACCCAACAACTTCAAAAGTTGCGTAACATTACACGTAATATTACACCAAATAATTTTGTAATATTACACCAAAAGTTTGAGGCAGCTATGCTACCCAAGGTTTTGGTGTAACTTACCCATTATTTTACAATGCAAGTTTTTGGTGTAACGTTACACTTTTTTTTTCCTCTCCCAAGTATATAAAAGTATGTATGTATGTATAATTGAATTAAAATACAATCTAGTTGAATAATTTTTTTTTTCTGAATTGCGTTTAAATGTATCAATCTGTAACAGAGAAATGCATACAACCCCATTTAAATACATTTTGAGAATTCCATTTTAATTGCTCGCTTATTATCTAACGCATTTTCTCAAATTACAGAGGATTTCTGGCAGCAAATAGGACATATTTTTTACAGTGTACTAACATGATTACGATTCTTTTATTTATTTATTTATTTTTTGTTTGTTTTCTTTTGGAGATGGTTTCTTAAAACAGAAAAAAAAGCAAATTACAGCATTTTAACAAGTGCTTTTAAAAGAAAAGTTAAAAAGAACTGTTAATCTTACCAATTATTCTTTCAGTAACGTACGTTATGTCCATGGCGAATGTTGGGTGCCGGTCCAGACTCCTACAAATATAAAACAGACATCAATAAAGAAAAATGTGAACAAACTAATGATAATTATGTAACAATATAGATATACCGGGTGATCCAAAAGTCAGGACAAACTTTAAAAATGAATAATTCGAAAACGAATCAAGATACAAAGATACGGTTTTCACCAAACGGATGAAAAAGAAACCGGGTTTTGTGTGGCAACGAAAAAAAAAAAAATAGTTCTGTTGGCGACCAACAGATGGCGCTATAGTGTTTTATTTCACCAAAAGATGATTTACAAATGAAAAAAGTGTTGATAACTTACAAGTCAGCTTAATTACAGTTAATTAGTACTACTACAATAACTGCTCAATGTGCTGTCCATCATTCAGAAGTACAGCTGTGAGACGATTCACCACACCGTTCACAGGATTTAGTAGCATTTCTTGCGTTATGGCAGACACATTTTCGCGGATGTCATCTTTCACTGCTGCTAGTGATTCCGGTTGGTCGCGGTACACTTTTCACTTCAAGAATCCCCACAGCCAAAAGTCACAGGGTGTCAGATCGGGAGATCTTGGAGGCCATGCGTGATTAAAGTAGCGACTGAGAAGGCGATATTTCGATGCATGTAAGCTTCGACAACCATTACCTGCCGCAGTTGCTCCTTTTTATATCGTTTGTTGCTTTGCATAATCCTACATCAGAAATCCGACAGCGCCATCTGTTGGTCGCCAACAGAACTATTTTTTTTTCGTTGCCACACAAAACCCGGCTTCTTTTCCATCCGTTTGGTGCAAACCGTATCTTTGTATCTTGATTCGTTTTCGAATTATTCATTTTTAAAGTTTGTCCTGACTTTTGGATCACCGGGTAGATCTATACATATAATAATAAAATTCTATGCAAAATAGAATTTAATTTAGGGCGACAGGACATTTTTATAAGTTTATTCTTCCGTATTATAAGGACATGTGCTGAAGTCGTGTTGCGTGGTTGCGTCCCATAACAACAGCTATTTTTTACTTTCTGCTATATTCAATAGAAGAAAGTATTGGTTAAGTAAAAATTTTCAACTTTGGGTTTTCGGTGGATTTACACGTTTTGAGAGGTCTAGAACACGATTTGACTATTTAAAAAATATATATGTATCTGTATGCGTGTAGAAAACATATTGCTGGTAGCATTGTAAATCATGTCTCTAGTCAAAAGCTTTGGTTTTTCACAGTGCTCTGCTTTATCTGACAAAACTGTAGCAAATTAACTATACACCTGACTAATAAAAAAAAAAAAAAAATCATTTAAAAATATACCATGCAAACAAATATTTATTTTAACAATAAATGTACATGAACAAACTTATGTTCGATACTCAAGCCGGCTGAAGGCTGTCGCGTATGTTAATGCCGAGTATTGCACGTTAAATATGGCGTGGTCACAAATTCGTCGAAGCTCCCATCTAAATTATACCTTTTGGGGTACTGGATCAGAGATTGCTCTATCCTGATCTGGATCAAAATTACGAGCTCTTGTTTGCTAGCGCTGCTATCTATCGCCCGTTATTTGTCGAGCTGAAGTCGTGCTTTTCCTTATGGTGCTTTTCCAAAAACGAAAGGGGCTTCCTGTCGCCTTAAATTCGGGTAGTTTCACTACCAGGCTCGGAATGCATAACTAACACCCCACAACAACAAAAACAACCGCTAAATGTACTGCTCGAAGTCTCAGCCACCGATTTTGATGCAGGCCTGAAGGTTATGGCGCATGGAATTCCGAATATTCTGTTGTAGTCCAGGCTTATCTCGAACTTCACAGACAACTACTGCGATTTGTGCACTCCGAATACTCGAAATATTATGCGCCGTACATGTAAAGCCTGCACTGAAGTCGGTGGATGAAACTTCGACCATTATCATTGACTCATATACCTTTCCTTTCTGTACATTTATTATTAAAACGGATATTCACTTACGTTTTATTTCTGATATTTCTGTGCATACCATTGCGTCAGGAAAGCATTTGGAACTTTACATTACATTTGAATCCGAGTCGTCGGAATGCACCCTATCCAGTGTTACCAACTCAAATTTTGTTATGTTCCTATGGATAGCTCAAAATGTCCCTACACTGATGATAAAAGTCCCTACTCCGTCCCCACGCATGCTGAAGAAAACTGTTAAAAGTCCTTACGCGTAGGGACAAATCCCTACAGTTGGCAACACTGACCACATCCCTAAAAGTTCTGAAACGTGGTACTAAGACAACGTACCTGTAGATATCACTGCGCTGCAAAAAAATAAATTAAAAAAAAAAAAAAATCGACCCCTGATAATATTCTTGCTGATTCTTATGTAAAATGACCTCCTGAATTCGAATATGACTACCATTCTGCATAGTCACCCACTCTTTTCTCGAGACACCACCCCCTCCCTAATTTTTATCACTTTTCGGTCATTTTATGACCATGAATTTGATTTGGAGAATGAAAAATAATTAATTTAACACATAAAAACAAACAAATATAATGTTTAATAAATAACATTAATAATAGATTAAAAAAATATAAGAAATGTAATACATAATTTCAGTGGCAATCCCCTCTAAATTTTCCAACTCTGTAGCCCCTCAGAAGATATTTAACAGTTGAAATAATCCTTTCTCCCCTAAAAATCCAAATTTTTTGCCATAAAATGACCGAAAAGTGATAAAAATAGGGGGCCATCCATAAAAAACGGTGGGTGATAGGGCAACATGGATGTCCTATTTGGATTCAGGTTTCAGGAGGTCATTTTACTATTTTACATAAGAATTTGCCAAATGGTGTTAGGGGGCAATTTAAGAGATTTCCTTGGACTCTTGTATGTGAATGCAAGTTGCCACCTCATTTTCATACTTTAGTTAATTTTAAAAAATCTAATTGTCCGATCGATTCAGATTCTGAATCCGTCGGATTCAGAAAAATTGCCCCTTTTATTGGGTACTTTATTTGTAACGAATTTTTGATCAGTTTTTTTTTATTAATTAAAATATGAAAATAGACAAAGCTTTAAAATAGACATTTAAACATTTAATTTTGCCCCCCCCCCTTTTTTTAAGATAAAATGAAACATGTTTTCACGTGAAAAAAAAAAAAAAATTATAAAATATTAAATGACGTTTTTATGACTTATAATAATAATAGTAATAATAATAATAATAATAATTTTAAAAGTAACGAAGAGATAAATAAAGTGCGAAAATTTCATACGGGATTGCTAGAAAATGAATTATTTGAAGTGAAAAATAAATAAAATGAAATGATCGTTTTTCAACGGGCGCCTTTGTCGCCCTACAACTATAACTAGTTCTAGTATATAGATATCAAAACAAGAATTTCTAGCAATACAAAGGATTCGTAACATCGCTTCACCATCTAGAAAATTATAGACTACAAATTCTCGATCATTTCGTCTATTTAGTTTATTTGTTTACTTTATTCGCATAACTCGGAGATCTATATTTCTCTTTTAGGGATTCAGTAAATGGCTACTTATTCGTTCTAGATAAGGGCGGTATATTTTTCCCCTCCATGTATACAATCATTTTGATATGAAACAATTCTTGCGTGCTTTTCAATTTATATTTCGTTTGCTTATTCTATTCATCAGTAGAAGGTTAATTACACTTTAGAATCGAATATTTCTCTAATTCGTTTAATTAAACAACTCAATCAAAATAAAGTTCTTCCTATTCATTTAAATGAATTCGACGGGAAAAAAATAGTAAAATTTAATTCTTACAGACGTTAATTTAATCTCTTAAAGCAGCGTCATCAATTTAATTCAGCTCAATCAATATGACCTCTCTACGAATTTATTTCATTGAATATATTTTTTCCTCGCTCTTTAATTCTTTTTGATGAGCAGGCACAAATTTTTATGAACATTCCAGTACTTTTGTGGCTGAACAAAGAATGCTTAAATATTGTTATTCCTGTTAAACGAATATGCAAATTTTAAAGGTGAACTTTCGATTGTCAGTGAAGCGTTTGCGAAACGCGAATTCTACATAATGAGAGTATAAGAGATTTACATGTACATTTGCATTTCATAGCTTCTCATTGAAACTTAGTTATATTTTACAAATGAGAATTTTTCTTGATTATTGTTGCTTAGTAACAGCAATTAATTAAATTATCTGTGTAGTACATTCAGAGGACTTTACCTTATATTATTATTATTATTATTATAATTAATTTTCACGTTTTTAGTTTAAACGTGCGATAAAATAAACCTACAATTTTATGCATGCATGACTCCATCTTGCATCTTTGTGTAGTATTTGATGTCTGACGAAGCTTGTTTTCATTAAACTATTAAAAACTTCAGCATCACTGAGGGAAAAAAATATACCGCCTTCGGCTACAATGAATAAGTGGTCATTTTCTAAATCCCTTAACTAGAAATACAGATTTCCGAACTATGCGCATAAGGCAAGCCCATAAACTGAATAGACGAAAATATCGAGAATTTCTAGGCTACACATTTCTAGATGGAGAAACAATATTCTGAATCTGTAAGGCGAGAAATTATCGCTTGATTTTCTAGAATTGGGTCATAAACCAAGATTAGTTGCTGAAACCCGCCTCTTGTAGTCTCATTTATTTGCAGAGATTTTTAAATACGTTTGCACTCGAGAATATAGGCAAACGCTCTAGAATTCTAACAAGGGTTTCTAGCTTTCCAAGGGTACTAGAATTTAAGAAGATGACATGGAATTATTTTTTCTAGAGCCACAATTTAGATTCTAGATGTCAGTTACAGAATTTTTTCTCAGTGATCAAAGCGGTACAGCAGTCAGATTCCCTCTTTCTCCCTTCCCATGTTATCCAATGGGATTTTCGTTGCTTCGTTTTAAAACAATATCTCCTTCAAATATGAAGTTTTTTTAAGTCTTGAATATGTCTCCTTTTAGCTTAGTGAGCAATTAAAAAAATAAACAAATAATTTAAATATTTTATTTCATTAGGTAAATTTAGGACACTAAGTTTGGATCTCTAAACGATAATTATCTTTTTTTTTTTTTTTTTTTTGAAAAATTGCTTACTAAGCTAAAAGGAAACCTATCCAAAAAGCAATATTAAAAAAATAGACTTAAAAAACTTCATTTCTGAAGGAGTTATTCTTACAAAACGAAAATCCCATTGGATAACATGGGAAGGGAGAAACAGGAAATCTGACTGATGTGTGGGTTAAAAGAATAGTATTAAACTATTAAAAGTAAATTCAGTATTAATTCAGTATAGTAGTATTAAACCATCAAAAACTTCACTTTTTGTTTTTATTAAACTATTAAAAACTTCAGTAAACAAATACACAGAACTAAATTTGTACTTTTAGATTTTCCTTGAAATTTGGAAAATCTTCTTAATAATAAAAGTCCAAGTTTCCAGAGGGTGAAGTTAATGGTATTGTTACAATAATGTACAACTAACGTTATAGCTACAAGAATGTTTCGATATAAAGAAAATAAATTTTTACTTTCTTTTATATTCAATAAAAGAAAGTATTGGATTCACAAAAATTTTTGACTTCTAGTTTTCGACGGATTTACACGTTTTGAGAGGTCTAGAATACGATTTGACCATTTTTAGAAAATGTCTGTCTGTGTGTGTGAGTGACAAAAATTTTGTGGCAACTGTATCTCCAGAACTGCTGCTTAGAATTGCATATAAAATTATGTATAGATGCAGCTTGTCCTAATTTAGTGCCTGTCAATTTTTGGTGTCAACTGCTCAACAGGTGGCGCTGCTATACACTGATTTCCGCAATTTAAAGTAAGGGTATATCTCTAGTTCTATTGCGTATCATCAAGCAAAACTCGATATATGAGAAGGCCATTATGAGAGATGATGCTGATTCAATTTAAATGCTTATCGACCAATAGGGGTGCTGATATACAGCGATTTCCGCAGTTTAAAGAAAGGCTATATCTCAGGAACTACTGCGCAGAATTACATATGAATTCATCAATAGATACACCTTGACATAAATTAGTGCCTGTCAACTTTCGGTGTCAACGACTCAACAGGTGGCGCTGCTACACAGCGTTTTTCGTAATTTAAGGAGAGGCTATATCTCAGGTTCTATTGCGTATAATCAAACAAAACTTGATATGTGAGAAGGCCATTATGAGACATTATGCTGATTCAATTTGGATGCTTATTGGCTAATAGGCGGCGCTGCTATACTGCAAATTTCCTCGATTTCCTCGATATCTCAACTTCTATGGCCTATAACTGTACGAAACTTAATAGGTGAGATAACCATTACAAAAACGCATTTTTTTTAGATGTTATTTATAGACACTGAAATTGTTTTTCTTTGGATATATAGTGTTAGTTTTCTCTAACATGATAATCATTTGCATTTATCATGATAAAAAATATTTAATAAATAACAGTTTTAACAAATTATTTGCACTCAGTGAATTTGCATAAGAAAATATAGAAGAAAGTCTTGTGGACGCCACAACATACTAGTTGTCCTTGGTTTGGAGGAATGGATAAGACAAAAGGAAAAACGATGATTTAGCAGAGAAAAATGACATAACAAATATCTTCGACGCTTCTGGACTTTAAAACTGTTTTTTTTTTTTTTTTTTTTTTCCCTAGATGTTAAGATGTAAGAGATGATGCCATTAATTTAAAAATATGTAAGCCGATGTTAAATGATTTAAATTGCTTGAGAGTCGAACGGACGCCTTATTCGATTGAGTTGAAAATTTATATACATTTTATAGGTTACCATCGCACAAAAGTATAGATTTTGGTGAATCTAACATTTATAGTTTAAAAAAAAAAAAAAAAAAAAAAAAAAAAAAAAAAACCAGGGACATAAAGAAAAATTCTTTATCATTGTGACTTATGGGCCGAAATTATTTAAAGTGCGATAGCGCCTAAATGCCTTATTCGACTGAATAAAAAATTCATATACATATTGACCACCGCACGAAGTGTATAGATTTTGGTGAATTTATAGATTTTTACAGGAACACATTTTTATCATATAGACCTAAAGACTCAAATTAGTTGAAAGTGGAACAGCGTTGAATGAAACAAGATAGTATTTGGGTAAAAAACTGAAACACCCTATTATAATTTTCTCTCTTGTTTATTTAATGACTAAAATAAACAACTAATTTTAATATATTTTACTTCGATTTAATTAAACAACCGCTAATTACTTAATGTTCAGAAAGTCGAGTAGAGTCACTCCAGATTTTTTTTTTTTTTTTTTTTTTTTTTTTTTTAATGCGTTAAAATGTAAAAAATGGTGCCTATTAAATGGTTAAAATGTAAAAGAGAATTTAAAAATATGTAAACCCATGCCAAAAGATACAAAATTTTTAATTAAAAAGAGTTTAAAAAAAAAAGATATATTTCTTGTTTTCATCTATTCAATGTTTGTAAAGGTTTTCAATATATAAATATATATATTTACACGTAATTTGAGATCTCAGTTCTACATTTAAAATTTATTATAGAATAAATTTTGTACACGATTTTTGAAATCAATAATCATATTAACTCTCCGACAAAAGTCGATACCATTTTCCCACTTACATCAAAATCATAATTTTTCATAATCGTATTTTTAAATCATAATACTCCCATTTCTGTATTTCTGTATCAATACCAGTTTAAAAGCTTAAAAAAAAAAAAAAAAAAGAGGGGGAAAGAAATAAAACTTTTGGCCAATATGGTGGATATAATGCGATAAATGGTTAAACGCTAAAATCTAATATCACAAAGTTGAACTGTGGTTTTTATGCAATTCCATTTATGTCAATCTGTTCATATTCTATTACGATGAGCTTAATTAAATAATTTCATTTTATTAATTATGAGTAATATGGCCAGTGTCGAATATTCATATATTGTCCATTCCTGATTATGAAAATATCAAAATTCTAAAAATGCATTTTTGACGTGGAAAATTATTTCACTGTGCATACATTACTAACAAGGAGAAACGGGTTTTACAGGAATATTGACACATCCTAAATGTAAAAAAAATCGTTCTCACCACGGGAATTTGTTTTGTGTTATTTAAGTTCATACAGCATGTTGACTGTAATTTAAATTAAACCTTTTAATACTAAATTAATTTTATGCTCTAATTTCTATTTAAGTTACCCAATGAAAAATTATTATTATTATTAAATATCTATTGTATATCACCATTTTACACCCTATGGATTAATTTTTGAATCATAAAATAAGTTTATATAGATTTGAATTTTATTTATATTATTTATTAGTACGACAGGACTATAAAATGATTTTTAAGCAGAATATTAAATGTTTACAGACAGCGATTTTAGCAGTGTAGAAATCTGCAACAGCCCACCTTGAATAAGAATATACATATAATATGTCAGGTTTTGATTCTCTAAACAAAGCTCTAAAACGCACCGTATTGCTACGAAAATTGGTACACTTCTTAATAAAGACAAGATCTAACTAACGCCATGTTTTTTTAGTTCAATTGAATTATTGGTTCAAAACACATTACATAAAAACTCTATTTTATATTTATTATGAAAGAAAAACAAGTTGATTGAAAATGATAGTAATAAAAATAAATAAATATATTTATATATATATATATATATATATATATATATATATATATTCTCGATATAAAAAGAAACGTATTTATTTTCATGTCTGGAAAAAAGAACCTGTAACAATTTTCTTTTATTTAAATTGAGGGGGAAGATTTTTTTTTTTTTTTTTTAATGTATTTAGACTTTAATTAAAAAAAGTTTTTCCTTTTTTCCTTCTCCAATCAAGATTAAAAATCTATTTCAAATAAAACTGAGAAAAATCGTGCTAAAGAAATGGAACAGCTTTAGTATGAGACCCTTTGGCGAAATTCGAAATTTGGTACCAAAGTTGCTCGGACGTTTCTCTCCAACATGTGTGCTTACGCAGTTGCGACTACCCTTTTAATTCATCGCCAAAATGACAACAGAAATTTAAAATTTGCTAAGGGGATTTTATACTTAAGCTGTACTATTAAATAAATTTAATGAAGTTAATAGGGTAACCGTTTCTAAAGAACGAAACACATCGCATGCCCATATATGGAAGAACAGATTTTTAAAAAGTCCTGAGTAGTAATATATATATATATATATATATATATATATATATATATTAGGTAACGAATAATTGTGAAAACAAATTTCCCCATGGAATAACATAGGATTTGACAGTCGACAAAATTAGGTATTGTACGCTCTTACAAAAAAAAAAGTTAATAACGTTTGATTCTTAAACATATGAATAGTAATATGGGAAAATTCCCATTTAAAACTGTCAGCGTAATTACGTCAAGAAATTTTTGAGTTGACAAGCGATATATTTTTTCTTTTAGTACGACAGCACTATTTTCTTTCAATCTGCCATTTTGCATCGTTACCGATTTATAGTGTTCCACTTCGAAAATACCATATATATTTTTATAACTTGTATATACTTTTTTTTTTTTATACTTCAAATCGAAGAGGATCGAACTCGCAACCTTCGGGTTCGTAGTTGTGTACTCTGAACACAGCGCCAAAGGGTCTTGATTGAATATTTCCTGATTAAAATTTCCAGACTAAAACTGTGAAATTTAATTAAAATGTGTGTTATTTTCCGATTTATAAGATAAGTATATTGGTATTGATTATGTTTTTGAGAAATTAATGGGTTAATAGTTTTTTTTTTTTTTTTTATATTATGTTTTGTTCTGTAGAAATTGAAACTGTTAATTATCAGTAATACATACGAAATTGTTATTAAGATTATTTTACTAATAAAGATTTAGTAAATGAGTAGGGGGAAGCAATTAGGGAAAGATACTATATAAATAATGCATTCAAATTTTATTAATTTATTTGGAATTAAAAATCAATACATTATTTGAATATGTGTTTAAGAATTTTACTGAGCACCCTCTATTATTATTTATTTATTTTTGAAAGGATGTTAAAATACAAATATAAGTAGTCCTGTCGTACTAAATTAAATTCTGTCATAGACAGAATTTCATTCATCCATAGTTTTTTAAATGTAATGAGTAATTTTACAATAAACAAATTTCTCAAACGGAACCAGATGTTAGTGAATTCAATATGGGTAAAAATGACCAATTCCGATACCTTTAAGAGAGAACAACACCTGATCTCGTCGACAGTCAAGGCCCATGGGAAAATTTGTTTCCACAATTCCTCATTGACTATTTTTTTTTTTTAATATTTTTTCAACATTCAAACAATTTACCACCATTCAATATTAGTACTTGCTTTTTAAAATTTATTTATTTACTTATTTGTACAATTTTTATTTATTTCATTATTATTATTATTATTATTATGAGTTTACATAAAAAAAAAAAAAAAAAAAAAAAAAGTAAGAGCATTTTTCGCGTTTTTAGGTAGAAAATAAAATATTAAAAATGTGAAAAATTAATTTTCAAAAACAAGTACACATTTAACGATTGTGACTTTCCTGAATGTGAAAATGGAATTTAAAAATATATATGTTAGGTAACGAATAATTGTAAAAACGAATTTCCCCATAGAATAACATGGGATTTGACAGTCGACAAAATTAGTTATTGTACGCTCTTAAAAAAAAAAAAAAAAAAAAAAGTTAATAACGTTTGATTCTTAAATATATGAATAGTAATATGGGAAAATTCACATTTAAAACTGTCAGTGTAATTACGTCAAGAAATTTTTGAGTTGACAAGCGATTTATTTATTTATTTATTTTTAAAATCAATAATTTTAATAAAGAAACAAATATGTTTTTATATTTAGTCTGGTTATAAAGAGAAATATCAAAAAGTTAAATCGTAACTCAGCTTAAACTTTAAAGTAAATTTTGTGACTGAAATGCTTAAAGGTTAAATTTCAGCTGAGATCTACATAAAAAGTCAGCAGAGAAGTTTTATAATCTTACCTCGATCTTCTCACTTTGTCGGGAGCTTTCACTAAAGAAGGGCTCTTCTGTAAAGGACAAAAAGAAAATATATTAATATTTGAATGCACCTTAACATATTTATTAATTATTGTAGCATAACAGTGAAAGTTCTTATTTAAAATATTCACAATCGATTATATTTTATTAATCCACTGTACATCAGGCTTAAATCATACATAAGTCTAATATTATATGATGTATAACCCATTACATATCATATAAAATCAGGCTTTGGCCGATCACTGTTCACTTTCATTATCATTGGCGACTATTTTCGTTAAATAGACAAATACCGTGATATACAATTAATATGTTGTGGCCACCACAATACTTTCTTCTATATAATCTTATAAAAATTCACGAATTATTTATTGAATTATTATTTATTAAAATTATTTTCCATGATGAATGCAGGCGATTTTACGATACAGAATCTGAGAAGTGTAACACTAAATGCCGATAGAAAGTGAAATTTTGTGCTATCACACACACACACACAAAAAGCCCCCCCCCCCCCCCGCTGAAAATGAAAAAAAAAAAAAAAAAAAAAAAAAAAAAAAAATTTACAACTTTGTTTTAAATTATCACAGATATATGGTTCAATCTTTCGTTTTAAAGATACTGACGAGTTTTTTTCGAAAGATACCCATATTGAAATTTTATACCCACAAGCGATGCACTTTCTTCCCTAGTTTACTACTGTTATTATGAATAGTTCATATTAATTTTTCAATCATGCGTTACACAAACAACTCCCATAATGTACATTTATACGAAATTTTGTCCTATACTGCCATGTTAAAAAAAGTTTTAGAAGAAAGGGTGAAAGCGCCATCTGTTAAGCAATTGATCCCAAAATGTAATCAAGCACCATTTTAAAGTCAGGTTTCAACTAAAAAATACCAAGTGTGGTTACATTTCGTTCATTCGTTTGAGAGATACAACGTCCATAAAATTTGTGATGCTCCCAGACAGAGACATTTGTGTTTAGGACATCTCAAAAGTGTAAATCCATCGAAAACCAGAGTTCGAAATTTTTCCCGAATCCAATACTTTCTTCTTATATAGAAACAGAAGAAAGTAAAAATGTGAGAGATTCTCATAATCTCACTCTCTAATGAGAATCCTGAATATGTTTCTTTTTATGTTTAAATAAATAAATACATAAAAAGTTGCAAATATTTGCTGTTCAGGAATTTAACCCTTTCACGCCCAAGGGAAATATTTTTCCCTTCTACAAAAACCGTTATCGATTATTCAATTATTATTGAATCGATATTTTTTTTACTGAATGTCAAAATAAAACGTACATGTCCAAGGCGGTAAATGTGTTTCTGAACGAATAATAAAAAAAAAAAGTATAGAAAATAGGACACATAATAAATGTGTTATGTGCAATGTCCACTTGTGCTTCACAAGTAAACGAAATTGTTTCGTAGAATACCATAACTAGCTATTTATTTTACTTTTCTGATAATTTTTATATTACAAAGCAATAAATTTGTATTACAAAGCAATAAATAAAATACCGATATAATAAACCTAACTCTTCGTTTATTTACTTTTATGGTCCATAGGGAAAATATTTCCCATGAAATTATAGGAAACCTATACACCCTGCTATGTGTTTTCTGGTGATATTCTCTTACTTTACACCCACAATAGTTAAAATATTGTGTTGTACTGGCATATTTAGTCTTGGAAATCTTATGGTCCTGAAAGGGTTAAGCAACTGCAGAATTGTCCAGATTTTTTTTTTTTTTTTTTTTTTTTTTTTTAAATGCATATATATAGAAACGCATTTGAATGAATATTTGTACTTGCATTCATTTTTGAATTTGGGTTATTCTTTCAGTTTTCGCATTCTAAAATGCTGTGCGGGGACAAAATACAAACACAAACCAAGAATTATTGCTCATCTGTAGACATGAATAAAAAATTTTAATATAAATTATTAATTATTATTATTATTTTTTTTTATTCTTTCAAATAGATGTGTGTGTGTGGAGTGATTCGATCATGATTATATTAAATGTTAACTATCTGCTAAACACAATCCGAACTCAGTTTCTCCCAGACAAAAAAAAAAAAAAAAAAAAAAAAAGCAGGGCACTGCTATAGTAGAAAAGAGCACTATGTAGATTATTGAAGGCCCAGTTTTGTATTCTTAAAGGCACATTTCACATTTAAAAAACAGACAATTTTAAAATTCAGTTATGTGTAATATTATACAAGACATTTTTTTTTTTTTTTTTTACTTTCTTTATTTTTGCTTGTTACTAATATGTATGAAAGAATGTTGGTCGTCAAACGCAATAATTTTATTTATATTTATAGCATTTATCTTTAGTTTGAAGGTTATTTGCTACAAAAAACGATAAAGGTGCAATTTTTTTTTAAAGATTAGGGGCAAAAAGGGTGTAATATTTTTTGGACGATGGCAAAAACTGTGCAATTTTTTTCAATCAAAGGGAAGGCAAAACGTAGCATTCTTCTGAAACTGTCTGGGGGAAACTCTTCGAGTTCACTCCATAAGACTTACACTATAAAAACCCATAACAAGATTCTAATCGCTATACTAATATTTTAGTGTCGAGCAAATTAATTTCCTACACTGAGAAAAACAATATATATATATATATATATATATATATATATATATACCGCCTTCATCTAGAATGAATAAGTGGTCATTTTCTAAATCCCTAAACTAGAAATATAGATTTCCGAGATATGCCCATGAGGCACGCCAATAAACTGTATAGACGAAATGATCGAGAATTTCTTGTGTACACATTTCTAGAGGGTGAAACAATATTCTGATGTAATGTAATGCCTCTAATGTAAATTTATATGAATCCCGTATTTTTCTAGAGGGCGCTTTTACTAAAATGCAACATTCTGCCTTGAACGAGGCTAAAGCTATTCCTCCTGAATATATAATTTTGTTATGATGTGTTATGAATTTTTTGTAAATGTTGTGCTTGTATGTTTGACACTGAGGAGGGCTAGTGTTCTAACCGAAACGTGTGTCGTGTATTTTAATGTTTTTAATTAAAAAGTATTTTTAAAGTTTTAAAAAATTTTGTATTCATTATCTCATTTTAAATGTTACATCGGTTTTAATATATTAGTGAGACGTATAAATTATGTTTAATTTTAGTAAAATATTCTGAATATTCGGAATCTTTTGTATTGCGAAAAATTCTGGCTTAATTTTCTAGAATTGGGGAATAAACCAAGATTATAGTTGCTGAAACCCACCTCTTGTATTCTCATTTATTTGCACAGATTTTTAAATAACTTCCCTCGATAATATAGGCAAACGCTCTAGAATTCCAATAGGGGTTTCTTGAACTCGCTTTCCAAGGGGACTAGAATTTATAAGGATGACATGGAACTATTTTTTCTAGAGCCACAATTTAGATTCTAAATGTCAGTCACAGAATTTTTTCTTAGTGTAGCCCCTTTTTAAGATTATAATAAAACAGATACACTGTAACACTATTTAAAAAATGCATTTATTCGCTATCGAATATTCTTTCGAGAAAAAAAAAAAAAAAAAGAATCTTTTATTATTTCCCGATACCCTCTCTCTAAGTATGTAGAGACTTAAAATGCTATGGAACGGATCCAAAACGAAAGATGTGGAAGAATGAATCGAAAATACGGGATACAAAGGTTGGCTCTTGGCCAAGGCTACAAAATAATATAAAGGGACGTAATACGACAATGAGTTATGTAGATTTGATGGATGTGTTCTTTGAATGCTTCTCATTTAAAACCTAATAACATATTTTGTATTTTAATCTGTTTGCGTAAAGAATCAGAACTAAAAAAATATCTTAGTCTCGAGTTTCTTAAAATATAACGTTTAAAATATGCACGTTTTTTGCAACCAATGTATGTTATCCTGTGCATTAAGATGGAGCGAAAAATGAAACTCGTTCAATCTAAAATGGGCACTTAACAATTTTGGCTTGGCCCCTATAAGCATTTTTTGCATGACAAAATCTCGCGTGGACAAAATTTGCCTACATAAATGAATGGAAAGCAAAAATGAGTTGATATTTATTAATAATGTTGTAAAAAATTTCATGACAACACATACCTTACTCAGAGCACTGACATACAGACAAAACCCATCACAAAAATTGTTATAAATTTTGCTGAAAAAAAGTTTAAAGATTAACTTTTATCAAGATGAGTCATAATGAATTTAATCGTGCTTATTCATTTTAAACTTTAGTTCAGATTTGTGAACAGTGTTCAGCTTTGATGTCAGCAGTGATGTACAATATATTTAAAGTGTATTTTGAATCGTGAAAAAAGTAAATGATAAAATAACTCAAAATTAAATATAAATAAAACAATGAAGTTCCACTCTATGATATATATATATAAGGCCCTATGGCCCCTGCCAGAGATCACACGTAACCTAAATTCACATTTTCAAATAGATCATATTATTTTTTGACGCGATATTTTGTCCAGCGATATTATGCCCGGATCCCATTGTGGAGTTATTATTCATATTACTAGAAGGTCTTTGCCGTATAACGGTTGATATTTTCAAACGAACCGAATTTTTAAATTTGTCATATTCGCCAAATCAAAAACAGTGACCAAATACTGTGATAAATAGCCAATAATAATAATGAAAATCTGGAGTAACTCCACTCGACTTTCCGAACATTAAATACTTAACGGTTGTATACATAAAGTAAGAGGATTCGTTACATACTTAAATAAACAAAAGATAAATGTTTCAGTATTTTTCTCTACATTGTATGTTGTTTAATTTAACTCTGTTGTGCTTCAAATAATTTGAGCCCATATGTCATAATGATAAAAAAAAATTTCGTTGTGTCCCTGTAGAAATCTATGAGTGCTACAATCACCAAAATCTATACAGTTCTTGCGACAGTGACCTATAACATGTACATCAATTTTCAACTCAATCGGATACGGCATTTAAACGCTATAGCACTTTAAATCATTTCAGCCCATAGGCTATAAAGATAAAGTATTTTCTGTTGTCTCCCTGAAAAAAAAAAAAAAAAAAAAAAAAAAAAAAATATATATATATATATATATATATAAGTGCTAGATTCTCTAAAGTTCAATAAATTGTTTTAGCAATAGCACCAGTTACAAGTGTAAGTTTTTGGAAACTTGAGCTTTTATTATTAATAAGATTATTTTGGCTTTATCTTCAGCTTACGCCACAGCCCTCAATATTGGAATTGCGATTTTTCTGTAATTTTTTGTCGCGATTTGGTGAAGTCATTTTTCTTAATAAAATCACTTAATAATTTGCAAAGTGTTTATTGTAAAATGCTGAACACGTATAATAGTCCGTATAATAGTTACAAGTATGGCCGCCTGTCTCCATTTCTTAAATTTTGTTTCAAGTTTTGTTTTATATTCTTTAAGTTAGTTAGTTACGTTTGCTTACCGTTTTATCAGGGTTGTTTGAAGATTGTCTTTGGCATTTCAATATATGCATTCAAAGGATACCAAGTCTCCTTAGGGGAAGGTGGTGTTGTTCAAACTGCCCCGATCACAACCTGATTTATTTAGCCTTCGGGACTATCGGGCTACTTATTCGGTTAAAACGAACAACCAACATTATCGTTCGTGCGTGATGATCGTAGTAGCGTAATCTCCAGGCCGAATGCCTCTACAGCCCTGTAAGTTGGTGTTATTTGCAGATCGTGATGTTCCTGGAATTTTTAGCGTGAGCTTCAATTTATTATTTCGTGAGTTCAACCTTAACAGTGAGACAAGTATTTGCATTTATTTTATTTGTATTTATTTTTCTTTTTTCTTTTAAGAGTGAAACAGGTACGTGGTACGTCATTTTATTTTAGTTAACGAAAAAAGAAAAAGTAATTAACACGGTATGCGCAAGCTAAATTTTAGTCTAAGACTTTAGTGTGAAATGAATTTGAAAGTACAAAACTACATGATAGAGGCATCTTATTCTTTTTTTTTTCTTTTTACCGAAACGTTAAAATTAAAATAAACTAGTATGTTGTGGACACCACAAGACTTTCTTCTATATTTCCCTATACAAATTCACTCAGTAAAAAAAAAAAAAAAAAATTCTAAGCTTTTTTTGTTAAAAGTAAAAAAAAAATCGATAACTTTGTTTTAAATTATCACATATTTATAGTTCAACCATTCGTTTTAAAGGTATTGACGACACCTTTCGAAAGATACCCATCTTGAAAATTTACTCCCCTCGAGGGGGACTTCCCCCCCCCCTAGGGGGGGGGTGGCGAGGCTCCTACACATACAAAAAAATTTTCCCAGTTGACTATCTCTATTATAAATAATTCTTGTAAATTTCATAATGATTACTAAAAAATAATTCTCTTTATGCACATTTATACAAAATTTCGTCTTATATCACCATGTTAAAAATTTAGAAAGGGGGGATGGCAACGCAACCTGTAAGACAATTTTTATCAAAAGTGGATAGGCACTAATTTATGTCAAGGTGCAACTACATACCAATTTGTATGAAATTCTGTGCAGTAGTTCCTGTTGCCACAGAATACAGTTGCCACAAAATTTTGTCACACACACAGATTGATAGACAGACAGACATTTTCTAAAAATGGTCAAATCGTGCTCTACAGCTCTCAAAACGTGTAAATCCATCAAAAACCCGAGGTCGAAAATTTTTACGAATCCAATACTTTCTTCTATTGAATATAGAAGAAAGTAAAAATTAAAGGACATTCTACAAAATTTATAATGATCATAAAAATAATAAGTAATCAATCGTATTCATTTAACAGTGAAATAATTAGCTGTCAATAATAATAATAATAATAATAATTATTATTATTATTTAAAAAAAAAAAAAAAAAAAAGCTCTTCATCTAAGATTTTATTTCTTGGTTTATTTTCAGCACTGCAATCATTCAAATGAAAAATGTTATATAATATACAACGAAACCTATTTAAGAGGACCATCCACTGTGCCCTGGAAAATTGGCCCTTTACAGAAGTGGCCTTTTAATAGAGGTTGGTCAGAAAAAATCGTAATTCCGGTAACAAGTACTATAAATTAAATGGTTTTTAATTATTTATATTTAGAATGTTTTGTTTGTCTATATCATCATCATCATCATCAATTTCCACTTTCAATCCATTGCAGGATGAAGGCCTCTGCTAGGTGATTCAATCTGTCATTTTCTGCCATTCGTCTCCAGTCTGATCTTGCAGACTTCCCGATTTCATGACACTGTGCTCTCCTCCTCGGTCTTTTCTTATCTCTCGATATCCAAAATAAGACTTTGGTAGTCCATCTATGACTGTTTCTTCAGGCAAAGTGCCCAACAGCCCAACCCAGCTTCATTTTAATTTCTTTACTCTACCAATGACATCAGTAACTTTGGTTTGCTCCCTAATCCAGTTTTCTGTTTCTTCGGGTAAATCCTAACATGCATATGCATCTCTCTTTGTTTGTCTGTATAATCATAGATATCAATTTATTAAACAGGTTTTTAACAGTAATATTGTTTTCTAAGAATTATTTTATATTCTGAATAAAAACTTTTCGGCGCATCATTTCTAACTATAAATAATCTGGTGTGTCACTCACACGACTTTCTCTTACCCTGAAATTTAATACTATAAATACAGGTTGGAGATTAAGAGGTAAGATAACGAGTACTGTTATGTAAACCTATGTTAAACAATTCAAATTAGGCTTCGGAAGAGTTTTATATGATAATTAATTCTGTGTGAGGGGGGACTTCCCCCCAGGGGGAGAGGCGAGGCTCCTACATACACAATTTTTTTTTCCCAATTGACTATCTCTATTACAAAATACAGTAGAACTTGGATAATTCGAAGTTGAAGGGACCAGAGAAAAACTCGAAATATCCAAACATTCGAATTACATATACTATTTTGTCAAAAAGAAGAGATAAATAAAAAAATAAAACTCTACGATCAAAGATTTAACAAATAAACTTTATATCTAGGAATACTGCTACATTCCTCCCCCCCCCCCCCCCCTCTCATTAAATCAATATTTATTTACGAGCTTAATTATTGAACACTTTTTAAAAAATAGTCAGATTTTTGATTGCTTCTTTAAGTACAAATCTTTGTGTCATAGCATATGACTTAAACCTATCAGTTGATACAAAATCAGAATTTTCTACATTACACTGTAAAATATATGTCCTATTTACTGCCATAAATTCTCTGTAATTTCAGAAAATACGTTCTGACAACGTAATTTTTTCGTAAATTACACGTATTTTCTCAAATTACAGAGAATTTATGGCAGCAAAAAGGACATATTTTTTTACAGCGTGCACATGACTTTCAATTAAAAAAAACCTCGAAGTTCATGTATATGGGCCATATCTTCTGATGCACTAGGTACGAAATACTCTTGTATTTCCTTATCCTTCTTTTGAAAGCCTGTTAAAAAAAAAAAATAATAATGCACTTTAGCCGAGAAACATCTCGGGAACAAATTTTACTGTAATATTTTAAAGGTAATCGTATGAAAAATTCGAATTATCCAAAATAGATTTCGAATTACCCATGATTTTTTAACATTATTTTAATTCAGAATTCAAGGGACCGAGTAAAAAATTCGAATTATCCAGAATTTCGAATTAAACAAGTTCGAATTATTCAAGTTTCACTGTATATATATTCGTTTCATTTGGTTTAGTGCAGTCTATCGACGTTAAACTCTACTTACCTGCAATTTCCCCCATACACGTAATGTATTAGAATTCTCTTGATTGTCCCTGTACACGAACCATTTGCTTGATCTTAACGAAAAGCTTACTGTAGCATCTATATATGATACACATTTAGAATACCAAGTTTGGAATATCTGCTACTATTTGTTCTTGAGATATGCTGATCACAGACAGACATACACACAGACCATTTGCTAAAAACATGATTTTCGTATACAGGGGACCTCAAAACGTGTAAATATAACAAAAACTCGCGTTCGAAAATTTGACTCAAAAACAATACTTTCTCTACCATATGGGTAAGAGAAAGTAAAAAGGGTCTTTATAAAGCTATAAATTTTTTGCTAGAATGATAGTTAGCATTTAACTTTAAATATAAGCTTGCTTTATCATTTCATTTTGACATCTAAAATCAGCATTATTCACTTTGAAATCACAAAAATTAATTAAATAATGGTATAACATAAAATTTACTTTTCCTTGCTTGAATTTCACCTCTAAGTATGTTGCTTTATGAATGTGAATATTATAAGTTATCATTAACTTAAAATATTCAAATTCGGAGATTAATTTTAGTTTCCTGATAGATAATGGCCAGTCCAGGGGGAAACTTTTACCGCTTTACTACTGCAAAATGTGGCTTCCTAACAGAGGTACACAATTGTATAGATGGGCTTGCCGGTAATAAAGCCTATGAGGGAAAAACTGGTGTTTGCATAGAGGTGGACTTTTAGAAAGGTTTCACTGTATATCAATTTAATAATGCTAGGGAATCTCAAAAATATTTCTATCTATCTTTCACTGAAATGTTGCTTAACTGCATTTATTTAGAAAGTATCTAATTTTTTTAGTACTATTGCATGGTGCTTCACCAATTTTCTATAAATAGTTAAATCATGTTCAGGAGACCTCAAAATATATAAATCTATCAAAAACAAGAAACTGATAATTTTTATGAATCCAAAACTTCTATAAATATATGTAGTAGATTTAAAAAAAAAAACTGTTGAACTATTGGCGTAGATAGGTTTTGTCCAGTTTCGTTGTCATATATTTATTCTCATAAATTTCTACTATAGGACATATTAACCCGTTGAGTGCCATGTCAGCCATTCCAGATTCTAGACATTTTGTCATATATCTTTAAGTACTGAAGAAATCATCTTGAAACTTTAGAAGTGTGCAGAACATGTTATACTTCAAACATTTCGGTGAAAGTTTTACCCCGAAAGTAAAAGCAGTACCAATAGAAAATTAAAACGTTGAGCGACCTGTCAGTCATCGGTGGCGGATATAAAATTAAAAATATTACATTTAATGATTGGAAATTTATTAAAAATGTTCTTAATTTTTATTTATTACAGGAGGAATCATTATGGAAATTTAATGGATTTTAAGAATTTGCGTGGTGCTCAACGTGTTAAGAGAAATCCTATATATCAAAATAATTCCTATAGTATATCATATACAGAGAATTCATGTATAATTCATTATTATATATTCATGTTAAGAAAAGTAATTTGACCGATCACTCGACAAGGTCGCAAATTGACATGCCTTGCCTAGCCTAGTAGGCTACCCTTCCTTCGATTCCATACATTTTACGTTATCCTAATTTGATGATTAATGTTATTAGGGTTAGTTTCATGTAATTCCATACAATTTCTAATAAATAATCCACAAAATGCACGTTTACGTTTATGTGAAGTATTGCCCTATTCTACCATGTTAAGAAAATATCTTAAATTTCAAATAACTTGCAAAGTTTTCAAATTGCAATGTTCCTAGTCGATGATGCCAGTATCATATAAGTAACATTTTAAAACTGGTTTGAAATCTTTACAATAAGAATATTAATTTTAACGCATGATCAAGCGAAAATTTGCCCTCTTCTCCCATATTATCATAAACGATATTTTAAAATTAGTCCGACTTCTTTACGATCGCTTGTTTTTCAGATAATGTCTACACAGACCAACAAAATAACTAACTAATCAACCAATGAATGAACGAACTGACCAACCTGCAAACGGACACCACATTAATTCTGTTATTTTCAGATTCCTCAACCCTCAAAACATGTAAAAACATTCAAAAACCAAGGTACAAAAATTTTCCGAATAACTAAGTTCTCCATACCTATAGTATGATGGGGAACAAAAATCTGAACCCTATAACAAAAGCACAAGTACACACAAAACACTTTTGCTCTCTTAAAGAAAGTTACCAAAGAAATGTGGAGAATAAGGTTCAAAGGTGACAGCCTTAAATTAGGATGAGTGGTGAGATATTATAATTTGAACAAACATAGATAAAAGGATAAACGTGATCTAACGCATAAGAAAAATAAAACCTTGCCTGATCCCCACCTATCCCCCCTTTTTTTCCTGAAAAAAGTGAAAGCCGATTAAAAGATTTTCGACTATAAAACAAACTTGTGATCTTGTGAAATGTTAGATGCACGACATACGTTTTAGAATTTTTACGTAATTTATTGGCAATAATTTTCTTTTATTGACGTTTCAATTTTCAAACTGTTATATTAAGAACGGAAAGGGAAAAAAAAAGTCTTAGACATCTTTTTTAAACAATGAACTATTTCCCCCAATATCTTTCAACAATTTTTTTTCATTTGATGTATGTGTCTGGAGGTATAGATATATATCAGTCACGTCTCAATACTTACATTATCTTACAAGGTTAAACGCTACACGGAATTTAAAATGTATCTTTATCTCTGGGTTTCCAAGAATAAAATGTAGAATGAGAAATGACTTTATTTTTTTCTTTATAAAAAGAAAATGGTTTTTAATCATTTCGAATGTATATGATTACATTTTTCTATATAAATAAGAAGAAACTACTGGATTCGTCAAACTTTTCTACTTCCAGTTTTTGATGGATCTACGTGTTTGGAGATGTCCTGAACAAATCGACTATTGTTATAGAAAATTTGTGTCTGTGTGTCAGCAAAATGTATGGCCGCTGTATCTCACAATCCAATGGACAAATTATAATCGAATTTAATATTTGTTTGGATCTTCACTTAAATTGGTGTTGATTAGCTTCTGGGATGTATCACCAAACAGATGGCATAGCTATGTTGCGATTTCTCCCATTTTAAACTGATTATATAGTAGATTTGACAGTGTATAAATGCTTGCTATGTAAGATGAATATTATGAAAAAGTTATGACGATTCAGTTCGGGTGTACATCAGCCGACTAGTAGCGCTGCTATTAATTTCTGCTAGTCTCAGACGGCTATATCTCAGCATCTATAGATGAAAATTGCACCAAACTGCATATATAAAATGTTCATTGTGAGAAGCTAAATTTATGAAGCTTTAGTACATGTTAACTAGTAGATGGTTCTGTACAAGGTAGTATAGATGAAAGTTTTGTGATGGCCACAGCCTATTAACGGATGTCACAAAAGTCTTGAGATATTGAAATAGGTCGACTATCTTCGATTTTTGAGAGGGTTTCCTTAACATTCTTCATCATGGCCTGGATGACATGACATATATCTCAAATTTAAGTATAATTCTATGTTCGCGAATTGCAGCTCAGATTTTGCTTCCATCCACTGTCGTACACCAGCCTTTTTGTGTCGCTCTATGGACATTTTTTGCATATTAAAGTTCTTTAAACCGGAATTTAGGCTTAAAAGTAGTTCGAACAACAATGCCTGAACTGGGATTTGGAATCGGTACCTGAGAACTGAAGACCAGATGAATTCTTATGTTACCAGAAGAGCCCGTAAAACTGATGTTGAAAGCAAAAGAATGAAATTTTTATGAACAAATACCATGATCGTGTTAACTTGTAAACTTCTTATCCTTCAAACATCAAAAACCATGTTTTAATTTAGTTAGCTTAGTTGATTCTATAAGAGTTTTTTTTTTTTTTTTTTTTTTTTTTTTTTGTGAATAAAAATGAGTTTTCCTACGAATAAGTGTAGAAAATAATAAATGCGGAAAATAATAATAATAATTACAATTTCATTTTTTGAACATTGCCATCAAACTATGATTTATCTTTCAAAAAATATATCGGTAAAACTGAACTAGAATGTAAAAAAAAAAAAAAAAAAAAAAAAAAACACCTCAGGAAAAAAACACCATTATCTAATGCTAAATTAAGTTTAGGCTACATTGTAGCATTTTTCGAACATTTATGAAATAAAAATAATCTCACTTTATGAGACAAAAAGAAAAAAAAAAAAGAACTTTGTTGGCACGGTCTCAAATGACATCATCTCCCCCCTTCTCTCCTCTAAGATTGTCAATTTCGTGCAGTTCACTTCCGCGAATTTATTCAAAAAAGCAATTTGTTTTGTAACACCTGGCTCTCTTTTCTTGGGATTTTTTGATGACAGCAATTTGCAAGAAGATCAAGAGGTTCGGTGGTTGAGTAGAATGGCCACCGATTCGACAAGTAAAGTGTGTATAGGCGACAAGTGTAGTGTCGCCTTCCACTCCCCAAGAGAGTAATTACAGTTTCAGAGTAAGAAATTTAGATAAGGCGGAGATCGTAGTAACTGTATACTTAAGATACGTATTATTATGGTAATCACATTGACTTTAATACCAGGTAATTGCTATAAAATTGAGTGGCGTGTTTTCTGCGAGATTCAATCCATTGATATCTGTGGGCGATGAAACAAGAGGGGGAAAAATAGATATAAACGAATAAAGCGTTGATTTTGAAGTAAAAATTATTAAATACATTTTGTATTAATCGCGTTGCACAGAGCAATTTAAAAATGTATTTGACAGTGTACAAGCTTAAATCTGGCTTAATTTTTATTCTTTTTATTTTACGTAGTTTTATTTTGACTTTATAGAATAAAATATGAATTAAGCATTAGGTATTCAATTTGAGAATATCTAATAAGCATTATGTGGTGCTCTGCTTATCGTAGCGCAATGAAAACTGGCCATTTATTTCAGCAAAACTATCAGCAAGAAACATAAATAAATAGATACGCACAGCGGTGTCGTGCCCTTAGCGACCGTGCCCTTAGCGGAACGTGCCCTTAGCGGAATGGGTGAAAGGAAAGAAGGAGGAATAGAAGAAGCCGTGCCCTTAGCGGAAATAAGAAGGCGTGCATGTGGAAGATAGAAATATGTTGTTCAAATGCACAAAATGATGCTTTCTATAGAATGTAGTATGATTAGCATTAGATTTACAGAGTCACGCAAAAATATTCAGTTACACTGAGGGTTATTATTGGAAATTTTCTGAATTGCATTTTCTTTTACATTAAGCGTTTATTCGACCATTTTTTAAAATGTGAATATGATTTGAATTAGTGTATTTGTCTATTCTACTGTCCGTTTGTCCGTATCCAGCGCCCGCAAATATTTTAAGAATTTTTTTATTTTTACTCTCTTCTATATTCAATAGAAGAAAGTATTGGATTCGTTAAAAAATTAGACTTCCGGTTTTCGACGGATTTACACGTTTTGAGAGGTCTAGAACACGATTTGACTATTTTTAGAAAATGTCTGTCTGTGTGTGTGACAAAAATTTTGTGGCAACTGTATCTGCGGAACTACTTCTCAGAATTGCATATAAATTTACATGGAGATGTACCTTGAGCCAAATTAGCGCTTTCAACTTTTGATGCCAACCACTCAACAGGTGACACTGCTATACAGTGATTTCTACAATTTAAGTGGAAGCTATATATCAGGTTCTATTGCGTATAATCAATCAAAACTTGGTATGAGAGGAGGCCACCATGAGACATTATACTGATTCAATTTGAATGCTTATGGACTGCAAGTGGTGCTACTATACAGCGATTTCTACAATTTAAGGGAAAGCTATATCTCAGGAATTACTGCACAGAGTTCCATATAAATTTATATGTTGATGCACCTTAACCTAAATGAGTATCTGTCAACTTTTGGTGTCAACCGATCCACAGGTGGCGCTGCTATACAGCGGTTTCCGCAATTGAAGAGTAGGCTATATCTCAGTCTCTGTTGCGTATTATCAAACAAAACACGATGTATGTGAAGGCCATTGAGAGATATTAAGCTGCTTCAATTTGGGTGCTTATCGGCCAATAGGTGGCGTTGCCATACTGCAAATTTCCTTGACAATGTGAAAGCTATATCTCAACTTCTATAGCTCATAACTTTACGAAACTTGATATGTGACATAACTATTATAAAAATTCATTTTTAAAGACGTCATTTATAGATAATAAAACAACTGTCTTTCTTTGGATATTTAGTGTTAGTTTTCTCTAAGATAAAAATTATTTATTTGCACTTAGTGCATTTGTGTAGGAAAATATAGAAGAAAGTCTTGTGATGGCCACAACTTACTAATTTTTACTTTTATTTTATTTTATTTTTTCTAATAATATGTGTTATTCAAATTCATTATTGAATATTCCCTACTTAAAAATGGCTGTAACAGAACCTATGCCACTGGTTTGTGTACATGAACATCCAAAAAATACCAATGCATTTTTGTAAATCACATTTAAATAATTTCATCATAAAATCATAAAGAAATTCACATTTATTGTTATTATGCTAAGAAAATGTTTTCTTTAAACTATAATATGCTAACCTCCAGATTTACAGAGCAACCCAAAAATGTTGCAATACATTAAGGGGTGCAAATAGGAAATTAAGAGCAACATTTCTGCTTGTGTTAAGCATTTTTAACACTTTCCAACGATGTTTCAGAGTGATTATCAACTCAGTTAGTCTATATGTCTGTCTTTCTGTCTGTCCATTGTGTTATAATATAGACAGAGAACATAGAATGTTATACGGTACAATTAGTAAGTACAGTTGGAAAATGCTGATAATCAATGTGTACCTCCTGATTTTTCGTTTTTGTTTTAGTTTTAAAAGGTCTAATGCAATTATATTTTCAAAAATATAATAAAATCATAAAATAGCAGTAATGTACGTTTTCGTATGGAGTACTGTGATTCATTAAACTTTATATAGTTACAGATCACCGTTCCCTCAAATAACGGATATTCTACAGTACGCATACCTGTTTTTGCGACAGGTTTCTTCTGAAGCAAAATACAGCCAGTTTGCTAAATGCGGATTAAGTTTTTTTTTCGTTAAAAGTAAAAAAAAAAAAAAAATCGATAACTTTGTTTTAAATGATCACATATTTATAGCTCAACCATTCATTTTAAAGGTATTGACGAGACCTTTCGAAAGATACCCATCTTGAAAATTTACCTTCTCCCCCGGGGGTACTACCCCTTAGGGTGGGAAGCGATGCCCCCACATGCACAAAATTTTTTTACTAATTAGCTCTTACTATTATCAATAATTCATATTAATTTTACAATCACAAGTTAAGAATAACTCTCATTATGTACATTTATACGGAATTTTGTCCTATACTGCCATGTTAAAAATTTAGATAAAATACGATCACAGCGCCACCTGTTGAGTGATTGATCCCAAAATCTAATCAGCACCAGTTTATGTCAGGGGCCAACTAAATACCAAGTTTGGTTAAATTTCGATATATTAAAAAAAAAAAAAAAAAAAAAAAAAATACGATTTCCCCCCCCCCCCCAAGTTTTTACTTTCTTCTATATGTAATATAGAGAAAGTATTGGATTCGCGAAAATTTTCGAAGTCCACTTTTTGATGGATTTACATGTTTTGGGATGTGGAGAACACGAATTAATAGTTTTTAGAAAATGTCTGTCTGTCCGTCTGTCTGTCTGTATCATTTTTTTGTGGACGCTGTATCTCACGAACCAATGAATGAAATTTAACCAAACTTGGTATTTAGTTGCACCCTGACATAAACTGGTGCTGATTAGATTTTGGGATCAATCGCTCAATAGGTGGCGTTGTGATCGCATTTTATGCAAATTTTTAACATGGCAGCATAGGACAAAATTCCGTATAAATTGGCATAAAGAGAGTTATTTTACACTTGTGATTGTAAAATTAATATGAATTATTGATAATAGTAGTAGTTAGCTAGGAAAAAAATTTTGTGCATGTGGGGGCATCGGTTCCCCCCCGACCGGGGGGGGAAGTACCCACCCGGGGGGGGGGGGGCTAAGTTTCAAGATGGGTATCTTTCGAAAGGTCTCGTCAATACCTTTAAAACGAATGGTTGAACCATAAATCTGTGATAATTTAAAACAAAGTTATCGATTTTTTTTTACTTTTAACAAAAAAAAACAAAAAAATCGCTTTTTTTTTTTTTTTTTTTTTTTTTAACGAAATTTAACCAAACTTGGTATTTAGTTGGTCCCCGACATAAACTGGTGCTGATTATGTTTGGGGATCAATCGCTCAACAGGTGGCGCTGTGATAGCATTTTATCTAAATTTTTAACATGGCAGCATAGGACAAAAATTCGTATAAATGTGCATAATAAGAGTTGTTTTAAACTTGGGATTGTAAAATTAATATGAATTATTGATAATAGTAGTATGTAACTAGGAAAAAAATTTTCTGCATGGGGGGGCATCGCTTCCCCCCCTGGTGGGGAAGTACCCCCCCGGGGGGGATAAATTTTCAAGATGGGTATCTTTCGAAAGGTCTCGTCAATACCTTTAAAACGAATGGTTGAACTATAAATCTGTGATAATTTAAAACAAAGTTATCGATTTTTTTTACTTTTAACAAAAAAAAAAAAAAAAAAAAAAAAAAAAATCGTACTTTTTTTTTTTTTTTTTTAAATATTGTTACTGATTGAATATGTATAGGTAAATATAGAAGAAAGTCTTGTGGTGGCCACAACATACTAGTTTTTTTGTTAAAAGTAAAAAAAATCGATAACTTTGTTTTAAATTATTACAGATTTATAGTTCAACCATTCGTTTTAAAGGTATTGACGAGACCTTTCGAAAGATACCCATCTCGAAAATTTACTCACCTCGAGGGGGGACTTCCCCCCCCAGGGGGGTTGACGAGGCTCCTACACATACAAAAAAATTTTCCCAGTTGACTGTCTCTATTATAAATAATTCTTGTAAATTTCATAATGATTACTAAAAAATAATTCTCTTTATGCACATTTATACAAAATTTTGTCTTATATCATCATGTTAAAAATTTAGAAAAAGCGGGATGGCAACGCAACCTGTAAGACAATTTTTACCAAAAGTTGATAGGCACTAATTTATGTCAAGGTGTAACTACATACCAACTTGTATGAAATTCTGTGCAGTAGTTCCTGAGATACAGTTGCCACAAAATTTTGTCACAGACAGACATACAGATATTTTCTAAAAATGGTCAAATCGTGTTCTACAGCTCTCAAAACGTATAAATCCATCAAAAACCCGAGGTCGAAAATTTTTACGAATCCAATACTTTCTTTTATTGAATATAGAAGAAAGTAAAAATGCATATTTACAAGTGGAAAAAAATAGCAAACTCAACTGACACTCGTTAGAAAATGTTGAAGCAAAGTCAAGAAAAAGATATCGAAAATAGGTATTAGAATATTATTATGGTAAATATTCTTAATCCGTGACTACGGCTCTGATATTCACGGCAGGACTTGCTGCTTTCCGAGTTTTTCAGCGAAACAATCAAAATCAGGCGCTAACTGGCGCAGTGAATTTCGGGAAACTAACCTGGTCCTTCGCACCCATGTCGGCCGTCAAATCAAATTTAAAACTTGATACAATACCCTTTTACTGATTGTAAGTTCATGAGTAGAAGGGCTCCCTGAGAAAATGTCTGCCCCAGGCCAAAGTTAAATTAATGCAGGCAGGGTGTAGGGACCTGATCAAAGCCGTTTACTTTCTACCAAGCATGGTCTAGAAAATGGTAACATTTATGACTGATGAATTAGGTATATAAGTTACATACAAACGGAACGCTTGCAATTTCGATGACGTAAATTTTGCAAGTTTTTTGCAAATACAGTCGGCAGCAAAAGTAACAGAGCACTAGCGAAAATTCCTATGTAAAAAAAGTACACTTAATGCAGATTTGTTAAATAAATCCTTGTCGTATCATGTTCTTAGTACTGACTAAGAACATGATGATCCGACAAGGATTTATTTAACAAAACAGTGTTAAGTGTGCTTTTTTCATATAGGAATTTTTACTAGTGCTCGGATACTTTTGTTGCCGACTGCAGTCATACATTTGGAACGCCTGTAAACGGCTTTGCAACTGGAAGTATTTCATTCGTATGTACCCCTTTGTTGCTACTCCTAATACCATTTTGTTAGAGACACACGGGCTGGGAAACACTGGTTTACATAAAAGAGATCAATCTAATAAAAATATACTTACCTCGACGTCGACAGCATTTCTCCAAGCATCAACGAAAGAGAAGCCTGCTACAAAGTGACCGCGAGAAATCATTGGTTTATACTAAGTGTTCATGTCTGAAATCTAACTTATTTGTATGCGGTTAACAGTTTTGTATGCAGTTGATCAAAAATTCACTAACTTAAGCAAACTAAGCATTGTTATGTTGATTTTAATGGATTATCTCAACGTATTTGATAAGAAATGCTCTTATGAGAAAAACACACATTCAACTTTCTTTAATTGCATTTGCATTCTTTTTTTAATACTACTTTAATAAAAGAGAATCAAGTATGATTTAAATAATAATAACTTCAATTAGGATCAAGATGACCTTGAGCCTGAAAAAGTAATGGCTAGAACTAATTTAAATCACCTCTGACCTAATACCCCTATCTTCACCCTGTTTTCACGTAATTGATAGCATGTACTTTAAATGCAGAAAGAGAAAAAATACAAAATATTACGGTAATAATATCTAAATATTGTCGGAATAATGAGCAGAAAATATATTTCATGCTTTAAATATCAGATGTACGCAAGAATTCAACCTCCTTTTTCTTTTTGTAAGGTAGAAATAAAAGGGTGGGGGGAGTGAATAATAAAAAATAGAATACATTATTATGATAATTTATGATAACTTCTTAGAAAATTAATATTTTGTCAATAAAAAATGTTAGAATTAAAAAAAAAAAAAAAAAAAAAAAAAAAAAGTGTCATATACAAGGTGTCCCGCTGGATATGCAGCGTGAGCTATCAGCAGATTCTGACAGATATCACCAAGATGAGAATTTTAATACCCAGATCTCTGAGTATGGAATCATTGTGTAATATAACAATTAGATTAATTTATTTTGACACTAGATATTTTCAAAAGCTTTTTAAGCTGTTTTATACAGTTTTCTACGCCGAGGAAACTTAAAAAAAAATTCCTTGTGCTTAAACTAATTTTACAACTTGTATATTCTCCAATTACAAAATTAGTTTTAACACAACAGCTACTTTAAAATTTTCTAACATATTTAAATTTCCTCAATACGGGACACAGTTTTAAATATCTTTAAAAAATAAAATATTTTTCAAATATATGGTGTTAAAATTAATTTTAAAAACTTCTTCTTCTACTTTTTTTTTTTTAAAGTTATTTAAAAGAATAATAATGATGATAATAATATTAATAATTTTTTCCCCCAAAATTCTTATATACTTACTGTCATTCACTACGGTATGTTTGTGAATCTCAAGCTAATAAAAAATGCGCCTCCATTTTAAGGTAAATAAAAATTAGAAAATAAATTAGAAATATCAGTTGTATCGTTACAAAAAAGGTACCAAATGAAAGGGGCAATTTTTGTGAATCCGACGGATTAAACAGCTTATCGATCGGACAATTAGATTTTTTAAAATTAACTAAAGTATGAATTTTAGGTGGCAACAGCAGAAGATTGTATGGAAACCGTTTGGAGGGGGGGGGGGGGGGAAATCTGCTACTCATTAAATCACATGTTTTTGAAGTGGGATTAAAAATTCCAGTTTTAAATTTTTTTTTAATTTTCTCTCACGAACACAAACATATAATATACAGCCTGTACAACGCGAGACCAACTTGCAGTTCAAATTTCACCAATTTTGGTTAATAAACAAAAAAGTTACTTTTTTTTTTTTTTTTTTTTTTGCAAATTAAATTTTATTCTAAATTTGAAAAGATTTATGTGATACGATATATTAAGAATTTGGGTTTTAAAAGTTTTTTTAAATAGATTATTTTTAGGTTCTGTTTCTATATTCACCCGATTTTAACACTCACGTGATGGGTATCTATCAAAATAATTGTCTCATTGATATGTATTAGAATCTGGAAATATCTCACATTGCGTAGCGCATAACATTAACCAGGGGCAAGGGCGCAGCCAAGAGGGGTCTACCAAAGCTTCCTAGATCTAGGAAGCTTTGGTACGGGAACTTGAGAACCCCTCCCCTCCAAATGCTTTGAAATTCAATAAATTTCCATTTTCGAACATTGAAACGAAGTAGGAAGTTAGTTTCAGCTCCCTGCAAGCCACCTTAAACCCCTGCAGATAATATCTCTGGTTACGCCCCTGCTCAGTGGAATATCCTATATCTCTTTCTTTCTTGGTACAATTTTATATGGTTTCGAAATTTGTAGATCACTTGATTTTGAATGAATTTGGGCATGGGAACATTTGGTTCAAAGGTTTTTGCCTGGCTTTTGAAAAAAATAATAAATAGAAATAAATATAGAAATAAAGAAAGGATTTTAATCTGAAACTAGACAAATAACCTCACTGCTCTTTCTTTCTTCATAACGTCATGGATAATTCAACATTTTAACAGTAAAATTTTTCATTCTTCTCCTTTCGTTCGGCATTCTCCTTTTTTAGTTTGACATTTTACCGATTTTTCGTAACACGTTTTCAACTTTAAAATCTTGGAACTTTCATTTTCATGCAATACATCTCATTTGTATGTTGGATTTTGTTATAGCACGAGGAACATTATTGTAAATATCGACAAGCAATTTTTAATCGTTATCATGTCATCAGACAGTTTTAACTATTTTTAAGAAAACAAGAGATTGGAGGGGGGAGGGGGGGGGGAAATTATAGGTTGGTTCGGGGTTGCCCCTCTAAGGTTAATTTTTGTACATTAAGATTCATTAGACTAAGAACTACGACTTAATGTAGATTCAGAACCACTACGAACAATTGTGTCTGAACAGAGATTCGAATCAGGCAGGTAGGGGGGGGGACATCTTTTGTTGTTAAATCAACGTGTGTATCTAACACAAAAAAATCAAAATAGATTTTCTTACACTTTACTTCTCCTTCCTCCTACAAATAACAGAGATGTTTGAAGGGTCAAACAATTCTGCTTGTTCAACATGTATAAGGATTCGGAAATATTACTAAAACACACAATTTCGGTTCTAATTTCTACATAGTGATAGCATGAGACGTTTTATTCATAAATAATACGCAATAATAAAATTTTTTAATTAATAGTTAAATCAACAACTTCCCCCTGTTCTCGATAGAATTTTATTTAAATTGAACCTTCCGTTTACATCTCTCATATTTGATATCTATGTTATTTGAAATATCACAAGAGAGACTTCGCAGAATGCATAGTGCAAATATCGGCACAATTCTTTACGAAGTTTTGAATTAGCAGAAACTACGTAGTTTCGCTATGAATAAATCATAATACTATTGGAATAACTCTAATTCGTTTCGCCTTAATCTAGTTCTATTTCGCTCCACTAGTCTAGTATTTTTTCCACGAAATTCATGATCAAGGTCGAACTCGCCACTGAAAACGAATGAAGTGATTTCCATAAGTGAATATGGAATAATTTTATGTTATTTCCAAGAAATAAACGCGAAAATAACGCCACACCAAACCCTTTGAATGACAATTGAGTAAAAGATATTAAAAGTGAACGCAGCCGATTTCTAAGAAGAAACTGGAGTATTGTAATGTAACCAACTCTCAATCAAACGGTTTCAAAAGGTATTATCCTACTGTAAAACGCATTGCATGAAATGGGTTCTATTTTTAGGACTGAGGGCCTATTAGTCTCAGACAGCGATTTTTGCGTTGTCGTTTTCGATAGTTGGACATTTGTCGAAATCATTTTTCGATAGTTGGACATTTATCGAAATCTAAAATTTATCGAAAATATAATTGAATAATTTGAAAGCGATGTTATAATTGGGAAGAAAAAAAAAACTAATAGTCCTCCGTCCTAAACTAAATTCTGCTTTTGTCAGAATTTCATTAAAATCTTTTTTTTTTTTTTTTGAAAGAAAAAGAAAAGAAAATTAATAATAATCAGTATCGTTACAAGAGATATCGAAAACGTTTTTTTTTTTTTTTTTTTAAATAATTTTGAATTAGGAAATAAATAGTGCGCGTGCAATAATATGAAATAAAAATAAATAAAAATATGAATTTAATGATTTGATTTTTCAATTATATTTTCGATAAATTTTAGATTTCGACAAATGTCCAACTATCGAAATCGACAACGCAAAAATCCCAGATTGAGAATAATAGGCCCTCAGTTCTAATAATAATAATATAAAGAAATATTTGCACTGAAAACAAAATATTTAAACTTATCATAAAGTTGCATTTAAGGAAAAATGGATCAACTGAATATTTCCTATATGCTGTACTAGAAATCCTGAATTTATAACCACAGTTTCTGAATCAAATACTTGTACATAGTATTTAAAAATGAATATGTACAAAATCAAATTAAATATTGGATGCATAGAAAAAACTTGCTGCTGCCTCATCAGAAAAAAGAGAAAAAGAAAGAAAGAAAAAGGAAAAAAAAAAAAAAAAGTCCTAATAAAACTAGAGGTATCACCAATAAAACAAACAAGCTGTGCGATTCCACGGAAAACACAACAATTATGTCCGACACGTGACAGTTATAATTTCATTAAAAAAATTATAATTAAAAAATACAAAGCAAAAAATTTTGTGCTTTTAAAAAATGATATAAACTTATTTTAAGTTTTTTTTTTTTTTTTTTTTTTAGAACTGAGGACTATTAGTTTCAATCTCAGGATTTTTACGATACCAGTTTTATGATAGTTGGAAAGTTATCGAAATCTAAAATTTATTGAAAATATAATTGAATAATTTGAAAGCGATGTTATAATTTGAAGGGAAAAAAAAAAAAAAAAAAAACTAATCTCCGTCCTAAACTAAATTCTGCTTTTGCCAGAATTTCATCAAAATCATTTTTTTTTTTTTTTTTTTTTTTTAAGAAAAGGAAAAGAAAAAAAAAAATAATAATAATCAGTATCGAAACAAACACTATCGAAAAAGGTTTTTTTAATAATTTTGAATTAGGAAATAAAAAGCGCGCGTGGAGAAGGAAATAAAATAATCTGGTGTGTCACTCACACGACTTTCTCTTACCCTGAAATTTAATACTATAAATACAGGTTGGAGATTAAGAGGTAACATAACGAGTACTGTTCTGTAAACCTATGTTAAAACAATTCAAATTAGGCTTCGGAAGAGTTTTATATGATAATTAGTTCTGTGTGAGAGGTGCGGGGGGGGGGGGGGGGGGGGGGCTATCGCCACCCTCAACCCCCCGTTTCATTACTGCATCAATATTTATATAGAATTTAAATCTGTAATTAAAATTAAAAGTTCACTTAAAATTATTCAGACAACTTTCACACGCAACATTCCTTGAAACTTATCAAGCTTGATCAAACTTTTCCAGCAACAAATTTATAATTAATTTGAAAGTACAACTTTTAGATCTCCTGAAATTATTCGTTTTAAAGTTACTCTAAGAGACACAGACAATGAGCAAACATAAAAAAACTTGACTTCAGTAATCAAGAAGCCTCAAAACGTGTAACTATACAAAAAACAAGCAATAAATATTTAGCTTAAAATCATACATTATTTATCATATGTCTATGAGGAATTTATTATTTTATTTATCCCAATTACAACTCGCTTGGGATAAAAAATCAAGGCTGTCAGAATCGGCAATTTATCGCAGGGCTACCAATGTGGTAAATAAGGTCTTATATACAGGGTGATTATAATTAAAGTTATGATTTCAAAACGCTATCATAAAACTACCGTCGAGAATGACTTGATATTTTACCAGAACAATTGGTAGGCAACGGAATTTTGTTTGGCAAAGGCAAAAAAAAGAAGATCCAAAATGTACCGTTAATCATTCGTAAGATGTTTGTTTCATGAAACTCCTCTTTTTCTCTTGTCACTGTTTCCGCTGTAAACACGTGTTCTTGTCTTTTTGCTAAAAAAGTTGTCGTAAACCCTTAAAGTCTATTGTTTCCTGCTATTCTATTCTATTCTATCACTAACAACATTTCTGTGTATAATGAATCTATTTAGGCGTTTCTTTTGAGATTACCTTGACAGCGCCATCTATAGGCACATTTTACAAATACTTTTTTCCTTCTCCAAACAAAATTCCATTGCCTCACGATTTTTCTGGTAAAATATCAAGTCATTTTGACCGATAGTTTTTAAATTATAGCGTTTTGAAAATTAAGACGTGTATGAGGATATTAAAATGCCTCACTGCCTTAATGCATTTACCCTGTCTTGACTAACTACATTTTTTCAATAGTGTCGGTTGATTTTCTTATTTCCACACTTGTGATTGTAAGTTTTGAGGAGTAAAATTTTTTTAACGCACTACATACATTTCTTACGTCAGAGTAAATTCATCTCATCATCAGCTAAAATAATTTTACGTTTAGATTTACGTTTATTAACGCAACAAAAGTCGAGATTTTTTTTTTTTTTTCGTAAGAAGAAATATATTTATTTTCACATAAATAGTAAAAAAAAAAATAAAATTTATTAAAAATAAAGAAAGAAAGAAAGAAATAAACAAAAAGAGGTTTAGCTTCTTTAATCACCGTCAGAGTAAATTCATCTCATCATTAGCTAAAATAACTTTACTTTTAGTTTCACGTTTATTAACGCAACAAAAGTCGATTTTTTTCTCCCCCCCCCCCCCCTCGAAAGAAATATATTTATTTACACGTGAATAGTAAAATAAAAATAAAGTTTATTTAAAAAAAAAAAAAAAAAAAAAAAAAAAAAGGAAGTTTAACTTTTTTTAATCACATTAATTACATCTAGCAAGAAATTAAAAATAATAATTTCTACATATAATAAAATAATGTTAAACACTCAAAAGTTAATGTTAAATAGTCACAAGTCCGTGGGTTGGACGTTGTCGCAAGCAATAGAACACGGACCCGAGATACTGCGGGTGAGAAAGATGTTGGATGCTGCCGAATTCAACGGGAAACCAAAGCAAGCTTTTGAACGATTAAATTTTTTTTTTAGTTTTTATTTATAAAGTGATATAAAAATAGTGATTTTCTTTTCAATTTACTTATAAATATAGTGAACAGCGAAGCGGGCAAAGCCTGCTAATAATAAGTAAAATAAAAAAGAAATTTATTTTAATGGTAAGAGGAAAATCGTGCGCACAACTTACTTAGGTGAAATTGAATACATAAAAAATCTGGAGTGACTCCACTCGACTTTCCGAACATTGAGTAATTAACAGTTTTGTAGATAAAGTAAAGAAAGAGGAGTTGTTAAACAAACAAAAGAGAGAAAACCATAATAGAGTGTTTGAGTATTTTTCTCCATCTATTACACGTTGTTTTATTTAATGCTACTGAACTTTGAGCCCATAGATCATAATGATAAAGAATTTTTCGTTGTGTCCCTGTAAAAACTTATGAATGCTAGATTCACCAAAATGCTTATAGTTAGTGCAACAGTGATTTATAATACTCATATAAATTTTCAGCTCAATTCAATAAGGCGTTTAGATGCTATCGTACTTTTAAAAATTTAGTCCCATAGGCCATAATGATAAAGAATTTTTCTTTGTGTCCCTGTAAAAAAACTGTAAGTGCTAGATTCACCAAAGTCTATACAGTTAGTTCAACTGTGATCTATAACATGTGTACAATTTTTTTGCTCAGATTAATAAGGCGTTTAGACGCTACCACACTTTTAAAAATTTGGCCCCATAGGCATAATGATAAAGAATTTTTCTTTGTGTCCCTGTAAAAAAACTGTAAGTGCTAGATTCTCTAAAATCTATACAGATTGAGTATTTGTGACCTATAATATGTGTATAAATTTTTTGCTCAATTGAATAAGGCGTTTAGATGCTATCGCACTTTTAAGATTTTGCTCCCATAGGCCATAATGATAAAGAATTTTTCTTTGTGTCCCTGTAAAAAAACTATAAGTGCTAGATTCACCAAAATCTATAGGGTTCGTACTATGGTGACTTACAATATGCGTACCAACTTTCAGCTTATTCGATCAAAGCGTTTAGACGCTAGCGTGTTCACTCACAGACATACACACATACACACATACACACACATACATACATCATCGTAAAAATAGTGAAAACGGACTCAGGGGACCTCAAAACGTATAGAAACATCAAAATCTCGAATTCGGATTTTTGACATGATTACAATACTTTCCTCACTATAGTGTTCGGAAAGTAAAAATATATACTGTAAACACATAAAATTAATTGAATTTATAACGTTTAAATTTTGCAGTTATCTTTACAGTTGATTTAACTTCTAATTCCGAACTCGATTCCGAACATATACACAATCTATATATATAATATTTCTGGACCAGTTGCGATTATATTTTGTCGAAACGATACGATAATGATGTAATTAATAAAATACAAGTGGATAAAAAATAATATTCATATTTTATCCTCGACAATATCCTCGAGCACGCGGACTCAGCTCAATGATCTAATTAGAAAAAGTGACAACATTTGTCTGATGAGATTATTTTATGAAAAAAATGTATTTTTAACAGTTGTTTCTTCAGAATCTTTGCAAGCGTCATTTTAAACGTAGTAATATTTTAAAGATATATATGCAGTACTTTAAAAAATATGAATTATTATCATAAATTGACTAAAAAACGCAATCATAAAAAGTATAATAAAATTAAGAATTATTTTTTAAAAAACAAGAAATTGTGCCAAAATAAATAAATGAAAAGTCATCGCCTACAGAGCGACAAAAGTTTAAAAGGCGTCATGGAGAGGTCCTATATACTAAAACTGCATTGCCTGCGGAAGTATGAAAACTGGGTCGTCAACCATGAATTTTATTTTGAAACTTTCTTTTGTATGATTCTGCTTTCATTATTGCACAGTATTAATTTGGTTTTAATAATAATTTGGCTTCTGGTATATTAAAATTTTAATTAGGTGCGGAAGTTGGTATAGTATTTATGAGTTTCAAATTTTAAAGGTAAATAAGAAAAGAAGTATGGTGCGAAAATTTCACATGAGTTTGCTAGTAATATTAAAATGAAATACACGAGTCAAAAATTACGACATTTTGCTGAAATTGTTAAAAACAATGGAAAAATAACGTCATCTCTCTCTCTTTTTTATCTCTATATCTATAACAATAAATCTAAATTTTACTGAATAAATTCTAGGAAAAAATAAAATAAAGTAGCATTGCTTGTGCTCGCATAACAATTCCCTATAGTTTTAACATAAGAAATTATTCCTACGGTAGATATTCATATTACTTCTATAAAATTCAAAAATTCAAACTATATAACAAAATGCAAACAACATCGTTGCTTTCTTTATTCTATTCTATTTCTTAAAACAATTTTTATAGATGCCACACGCACAACATAAACTTTAAATTTTACATCTACTTTTTAAGATAGCACGCAATCATGTTTTATATAAAAAATAAATCATTCAATTCATTTTTTTACTTATGTTTATTTCATTTTTCACGCGCACTTTTTATTTCCTAGTTCAAATTTATTAAAAAAAAACTTTTTCGATGGTGTTTGTTTCGATACTGATTATTATTACTTTACTTTTCTTTTTCTTTCAAAAAACTAGTTGGCATAGGTGGACTCTGCTCAGTTCCCCATCATATTTATGTTCTCATAAATTTCTAGTGCGAGACATATTATAATCATGTTAAAAGAAATGAATTTGACCAAAGCTTGATACAGTGACAGAATGAAATCCCCGCCTAATAGGCTATCCACCGTTCACTTCGATATATTTATCTTATTCTAATCTATTAATTTATTTTATCAGGGTCAATTCCGTTGTTTAGTTTTCATGCTACTATTTCCAATGCAATAATCCTCAAAATTCATATTTATATGAAAAATTTACAATTTCGCTATGTTGATAAAATCGTAAATTACGAATAATTTACGAAATTTTCCTATTAGAATATTTGTATTCAATCATGTTCAAACAAATATCATAAATGTAATTTTGAAGTTGTCTAATGTATTTACGATCCTCAAAATGGAAGTTTATGCTCAATTTTGCCTTATTCTGACATGTTAAGTAAATCGTAAATTCCAAATAACTTACGAATTTTTTAAATTGGAAAAATCATAGTCTATGATATTCATGCCAGTATCCTAAATAATATTTCGAAAGTGGTTTGACATATTTACGATGAAAATATCCCTCAAGATTGACGTTTATGTGAAAATTTGCTCTATTCTGCCATGTTAAGAAATTCGTAATTTTCCAATAACTTTCGAAATTTTTATATTGGAAAATTCATAGTCATTAATATTCATGCCAGTGTTCTAAATAATATTTCAAAAGTAGTCTGACATCTTTACCATGAAAATATCACTCAAAATTGACGTTTATGTGAAATTTTGCCCTATACTGCCATGTTAAGAAATTCGTAAATTTCCAATAACTTGCGAAATTTTCAAAGTAGCATATTTATAGTTACTGATGTTCATTCCGGCATCAAAACTGATATTTTAAAACTGGTCTGACATTTTTACAGTAAAAAGTTTCCATTTAATGCACGTTTAAGTGAATTTTTGTCCTATTCTCCCATGTTAAGAAAATCGTAAATTTCTCATAACTTGCGAAGTTTTTTAATTCGAATGTTCCAAATAAATAGGGTTCTTGCGAGTATCAAAAGTAATATTTTAAAACTGATCTGACCTCTCTGCGATTATTTATTCGTGAGATATCGTGTAAACAGACTAACAAACTAACGGACTAACACACTAACGGGCTGACGCACTAACGGACTGACACACTGACACACTAACAGACACCCTACAGACAGACACCATACAAATTTTGTCATTTTCGGATTCCTCACACTTGAAAACGTATAAAAAAGTAAAAAAAAAAAACCGAGGTCGAAATTTTTCACGATTACCTAAGTTCCCTATACCTATAGTATGATGGGGAACTAATAAAAAATAAATAATAAAAATAAAAATAAAAATATATAAATAAATAAATAAATAAAATGACTTTGATGAAATTCTGGCAAAAGCAGAATTTAGTTTAGGACGGAGGACTATTAGGTTTTTTTTTTTTTTTTTTTTCTAATTATGACATCGCTTTCAAATTATTCAATTATATTTTCGATACATTTTAGATTTCGAAAAATGACACCGCAAAAATCCCAGATTGAGACTAATAGTCCTCAGTCCTAAAAAAGAAAAAAAATTAATGCATCTTTTTTAAATCTTTAAGAAAAAAAATGGTTGCCGTTTTAAGAATTCAAGTAAACTGGTTCGAGACGCAGTCCTATATATAATCTCCCCTCTGCGGAGGATCAGAATTGTGATGGCATACCTCCGGACTACTGCTAGAGGTGAGTACCGGACCGTCGCCTACTGCCCACTAATTAGTTCTAGTGTGAAATAAAATCCCACTCATATTCAACCTATATACAATCTGGTTTCGACTCATTAACATTATTAGAATTTACTTTTAAAAGCTACGAAATAATTAAGAATATTTTGAAGAATTATTTATTCATTTGTTTATTTATTTATGTTTTCGTGCAAGAGTAAAGTCTACATGAAATGCGCATGCTCAAATTTTAGACTCATAACACCACAAAAACAGTTTAGTGTTTCACTTACGAGAGCATCCAAACAAAGATCATCAGTGCGTTATGAGACAGAGTGCCTGTATTTCATCCCATCAGTCTTTGATGCCGGTGCCGTCACGTAAGCCGAGGACAGGGCCGTTAGAAAGCAACGGCCCTAGAACAACGGGGCCTTTGTGGGGCCTTAGTAGATCCGTCAGTGTCACATTGGGATATTCCCTTACACCCACAAGCTGTGGGTAAAAACCCACATTTAAATGCACTATAAATCTGCGCAAGGGCGTTTTTGATGTGACGTAAGGCACTTCTCTGTCTCAGCAGAAAAGGAAAAGGAAGATCAATATAGTTATTCAAATAATTGGAATCTTAATCCTTAAGTTTTAAACGGTTTGCTCTGGTAGAGTCAATAAAACAGTTGGGATTAATGGTTAAAAGACTTCGAGGTTCGGCAGACGACAATTTTATTAATATTTCCCTTTCCTCTGCTGAATCAGCGATAAACGGAAAATTTTAAAAATGCTGCATATTGAATTTTTTTTTCTTTCTTTTTTTCGAGAAACATCAATGGAACAAATATATATATATTTCCTATATCAAATTGAATTTTTATCAACCTGCAATAAAATTAAATCACTAGAGAGAAAAATCATGTGGTTTCTTTCTATAAATTAGGAAAACTTTCCGTAATCCGTAATAATAATAATAAAAAAAAAATATCTCTTTTAAAGAAAATTTAGTGATAGATATGTCTATACATTTTAACATAAGTAGGTTTGTGATTCATTTATATACCAAAAATCGTGTTGTGTCATTACATGAAGAAATTTGCAAATAAGTATGTAACATACTATGTAACATAAGACGATTAAACATAACATACATTAATCCTATATTAATCATAATTCCCCCTCCCTCCCCACTTTTCGTTATTTCTATATTTATGTAGGAAAAAATTATTGTATTCGTGAAATCTTTCGACTTCTGGTTTTCGATGGATTTAAACGTTTTAAGACGTCCTGAAAATGATTTGATCTCTTTGCAATTGTCCTGAATACCATTTGACCATCTTTAGAAAACATCTGTGTGTAGTTAGCAAAATTAAATGGGTGCTATTTATTACGAAACAATGAATGGAATTTCGTAAAACAAGGACTTTGACATAACTAGTGCTGATCAGAATTTAGTATAAATCGCCCATAGGCTGCGCTTCTACGTTGTAATTTCATCCACTTATGAGAATAATATACATCAGCGTATGTAGAGTATAAGTATATACCAAACTTATGATGCGAGATGACTATTAAGAATAAATACGCGAACTTGATAGGGTGCAGACTGAGGAACAGGTGGTGCTTCGACGCAACAAGTTTCATCATTTACGGGAAATCTACATATCAGCTTCTATTGTGTATACGTGCACTAAATTGATATATGAGGTAGCTATTACAAAAAGATACATTGACATATTTTAGGTAAACATCCGCCAATAAATGGCTCTATTACACTGAGAAAAAATTCTGTAACTAACATCTAGAATCTAAATTGTGGCTCTAGAAAAAATAGTTCCATGTCATCCTTATAAATTCTAGTCCCCTTGAAAAGCGAGTTCTAGAAGCCCCTATTAGAATTCTGGAGCGTTTGCCTATATTCTCGAGGGCAAAGTTATTTAAAAATCTCTGCAAATAGATGAGATTACAAGAGGCGGGCTTCAGCAACCTATAATCTTGGTGTATGACCCAAGTCTAGAAAATCAAGCGAGAATTTCTCGCCATACAAAAGATTCAGAATATTCAGAGTACTGTTTCACCATCTAGAAATGTGTAAACAAGAAATTCTTGACCATTTCGTCTATTCAGTTTATTGGCGTGCATTATGCGCATAGTTCGGTTCGGAAATCTATATTTCTAGTTAAAGGATTTAGAAAATTATTCATTCTAGAGGAAGGCGGTATATTTTTTTTTCTCCGTATATGTGGCCATTTGAAGAATTTACGCATTTTTCCGGTCAATTAATATATTAGAAAGATGTAAAAAAAAGTGGTTATTACTTAAACAGGGGTGATTGTGACTCCAAGGTAAAACCCCTGAAAATTAGAGCCTCAAATTAGAAAAAACCCAAAATATCAAATAATATTCAAACTACTTAGGCCAGAAGCCCTCAATCTTTTCACATTTCCTTCACATATCACCTGGATGGCAAATGAACAACCAATGAAAACAAAAAATAGCTTCATAGGAAATATGAAAATACAGATGGTTACAGTAGCAACCCTGAACACAAACACCCCTGCTTAAATGATTACAGTGATTGACCACTGATATTAACTCTTTGCTGGCCCTAACGTTCTAAAGCGCTCTAACCAGTACTCTAGTTCAGAGATTTTATTCAACTATCGCAAGTAATTTTGAGAAGTAATATTTGATATAGTGGATGAATATCCTTCGAAGTTATTAGGCAGCCGCTAAAATTAAAATTTGGTGGCGAATACTGAATAAAAAAGTCCCTAAACTTGTCAACACTGACCAGAGGAGTGTAATTAAATGGGACCGGCAACGGATCAAACATTTAAACCATGAAAATTAGATTAAATACTAAATAATAATAATAGACATTATTTCTTAAAACGTCCTACTTATGACATTTTAGTATTAACTTTTTCCCTTTTTCCCCCTCCTGAAGTGCAGTATCATCTGAATACAGATCACTTTTCCAGAGGTACTTCGGGTCAATTGATGTGACAGCTATGTAAACTAAGTGCAGGCAAGAATGCTTGATTTTGAGCCACGAGATGCTATGTCGAGAACTAAAGATCTTTATATATCACATCCATCAGTGTCACTCCCTATCTACATCAGTTACGGCAGGCATAACAAGGAATACGTGTGTACTTACATCATGCAAGAGTAGCCGAAAAAAAAGTTACAGATCAAAACCTTTTTGATGGAAATTTCAGGACATTATTGAAGATAAAAATAACTAAGATGAGCGATAACGGCACCGATTGAGTCTGTGGATCGCATAAAAACGTGTCATAGATAATTTAAAAAAGGATCGTGTTATGCGATGTGTGGGGTAAAAGAGGGATGTTTTAGCACGTAAGGTATCAATTCACGGAACTCCCAACAATGCGTGATCCAGCAGAAACAATTGATGCTAGTTTCTGTGAAATGCCAATGTTTTTGATCGTCGCAAAAATGGCATAAGCGAATAATTTACAAAATTATTTAGTCTCTATCAATCAGTGATGATTTAAATGTAAAAAGCTTTACTGTTCCAGACAGCTTTATTATTCTTAGACAACTTGGATCCACAAATATCGCAGACTGGCAAGAAACGTGTCTTAACTCAAAAATGCAGTATCTAAAAAAAGATGACGACAGAACATTGGCGAGCTTTTGATAAAACTGACACAACTACATCTCAGGTGGATAATTTTTGAGATGTGACGCTTTCCGTGCACGTTAGGACACTTCATACACGTTCTTCAATGATATAAACTCAAAGTGGATGGTTTTTTTTACCTGTGTCACTTTTCTTGCCGGGGTGCGATATGTAGATTAGAGATGTTATTGTTTCGCTATTGTTTTATCTTCCTACGTTATACTCTAAAAGCAATAATAAAAAACAATTCTATTATTTAATTTTGTGATGAATGTCACATTTTCTGAAATAATCCTGTTCAGATTTTTGTTACGATTTTAAATCTATATAAAATTTTAGTTTTATGCAGAGGTCTACCGAAGTTTTAATTTTTGGGGCCCATTTTTGTGAAATTCCTATTCATTTTTATGTAAAAAATAAAATAAAATAAAACGTATAAACCCTTTAATTTTATCAGCCACTCTATTTTTATCCTTAATAACCTGCTAGCAATGTTTCACTAAACCAAATATAGGCGTGTTGGTTTTCGGGTTAAATACCAATTGTCTACACTAGGAATCTGGACGTAAGGAGGGATATCCTTCGCGGGGGAGTCTTTCTAAGGGTCCTAGCCCATATTCTCGCAAGTTTCGCCGAAAACCACGGAAAGATCCGAAAGGCTAGGTTGACGAGCGCAACCTGCGATCGAACCCAGCACTTCCCGTCTACCAGTTTTGTGTGCAAAACCAACTAAGTATATGCAGTTTCTGGACATAATACTGTAAGTCGGATTCCTTTGTAAGAAATATGGAGTGAGTCCACTCGACTTTCCGAACATTTAGTAATTAATGGTTGTTTAAATACATTAAAGTAAGAGAAGTCTGAAGTCTGAAATCAATCGAATAAGGCGTTTAATGCTATTGCATTGCACTTCAAATAATTTGAACGCTGTAGTTCACAATAATAAAGGATTTTCCGTTATAATATATCCCTGTAAAAATCTGTAACTGCTAGACTCATCTACACATTTTGTACGGCAGTGACCTATAATATGTATATAAACTTTCAGTTCGTTCGATTAATGTGTTTAGACGCAGAAGCACTTTAAATAATATGAGCCCATAGGCCATAACGATAAAGAATTTCTCATTGTATCAGGCATTTAGACACTATGGTGTTCACTCACACGCATACATACATCACGAAAATTCGTAGCTATCTCTAAAGTCGGAGGTGTACAACTAGGCATCATGGCAGTCACAAAAATAAATGTGGAACATTCTACAACTATTCTTTTTTCAGCTATGCGAGATGCAAAATCCATTTTGCAAGTCATGATTAGAAATACTTTCCTTACATATAATGTTCAGAAAGTAAAAAAATAAAAAGGGTAACTTTTTATAAAATTTTGCAGCAAGGCCGTAGTCAAAGGAGGAGAAAGGGGTACGATATAGTTAAATGTGTCGAAAATTTTTTAGTTATACATGTAAAGCACCGTTTATACGTCTTTTACATTTAAACGTCCTTTCAGTGAAGTCCCGATTCATTCCTATTCATTTTAATGCAAACATTCTTCGTTTATACGCCGCTAATATCGGTTATACGTCTTTTCCGCTTTACTAAAATTCGCAAAATTTCTCGACCTGTCACTATTTTCCATTCTAAATAAGACGGATTTTTTCTAGAAAGCATCTTAAATAGAGAAACACGGGAAATATCAAAGAATACTCACCCAAAGAATTAGAATTTTTAACACTCATGGACAAGCAGAGACAAATATTAAAGATCTTTAATGTGATTAAATAACTATCTGTATGGACATAAATCGTATGCTTATTATTAAAGATACGCAACATATATAATTAATATTCAAAATGGGTTCATATAGCTCTTGAGAAATGTAATATAACACTCAACATATGATATATGTAATTAGTACCCAGTCATGCATTAATAGTATGATTTTTTTCACTTTTAATAGGAAAAGTTTTTTTTAAATTAATTACTATCTTAAAAAAAAAGTACAACATACATTTACTAACTTAAGAAATTTTATTAATTAGTATTTTCATATAAATTTTGCTTAAGTGTCATTCAATTTGTAGTAATCAAAGTGTTATTTATTAAAATTTTGGCTATACGTCTTTTCCTTTATACGTCCTTTTACGTCAGTCCCTTGAAAAGACGTATAAACGGTGCTTTATTGAAAATCATCTTTAACACTTAACATTTTGTACTGAAGTTTGAACCCCCTTCGAAAAAATTTTCTGACTACGACCTTAAAAGGCCGTTTTTGTGAATTTCAGTTTTGTGAAAGGGCTGTTTTTATATAAGGAAGATAATCTAACTCTTTATCAGTACCTTTAAAACCAACTCTTTCTGAGCTATATTTCAAAACATTAGAAGGTTGGTTGGTTTAGATTCGCACTAGTACTGCGCTATGGATAATTGGCGATGGTGTGGGACATGCCATTACAATTTTGATCTTCCACGGAGGGGATAAAACATTAGAAGGACTCTGGGAGATTGTAGTGGAAGAATGGAACAAAATTAACTCTGATATCTTAAAAATCTTTTTCTATCTCAGAAATAAAGCTGTAATAGGATAGTTCAACAAAAAAGTTATCAATTTGGATGGATTATAAAATAAAATTTTCATCTCTGTTTATATATCTTTCGAAATCATTACACATATGTTTAATTGGAAAATACTTTATGACAGATAATGAAATTCTACAAAAAAAAAAAAAAAAGTCTACATTTAAAAATTAAAATATATATCTGGAACATTGTAGAAGACTTTTATAAGGTCAAAATATCTTGTTAAAAGTTGGATGTGTCTGTTAACACCAACTCGTCCGTCAGTGGCAGTCTGTCTGTATCTGGATCCAATTGCAACAAGCATAACACAGAATAACTATGCCGTTACATGACGCTGAGTTACGTGATTTAAAAAAAAAGAAAGAAAAAGATGCATTTAAAAAATGATCTCACTGATGTTAGAAATTTCTGCGAACAATGAGGACAGTTATTTTTATCAAAAGTTCTTAAAACAGCAAAATGATGAAGAGCACGATAATGAGCTGACAAGATTTTTCATCTTGTGTTCTTCGAACTTACTAGCGATAAAAAATTATTTAAAAGCATAAAAAAGGCACTTAATCGTAAGAGATATGTCTTAGAAATAAACGAAATTTTTGCCATTATCAATGTACAACATAGGTTTTCGCCTCCACTTCTATTTTATTTGCTGTTAATTCTTACCTTATCCACCAAAGGGTTATTTTATACAAAAGAACAGTTCAAACTTCTAAAACTTTTGAAAAAGGTATATTCCTGATAACTTTTCAATATTTATGAGACTCATCGTAACAGAACAGACAGAGAAAAGTGAGCAGTAGCATATAACTTTGGAAGGCGACCATAAAAAGAAAGAAAGAATAACTGTCTTAGAGAGTTTAGGTGTACTTGACATAAGACAAACAAAAGAATATCGCCCTAATGAGCATGAGCATTACAATATCGGAGTCTGACCTTGCATGGCAGATGATACCGACCTGAAGGAACTTGGAAAAGTAAAGCCAATTACAATGGCATTCAGTACCACCTCACTTGAAAAACAATAGAAACTAGTATGTTGTGGCCACCACATGACTTTCTTCTACATTTTCCTATACAAATTCACTCTGTAAAAATAATTTATTAAAATTATTATTTAAAAAAATTATCTTCCATGATAATACAGACGATTTCCATATTAGAGAAGTAGTATAACACTAAATATCCAAAAAAAAACGTTGAATTTATTCTCAAAATTACATTAAAAAAATCGATAACTTTATTTTAAATTATCGCAGACCGATGGTTCAGCTATTCATTCTAAAGGTATTGGCGAGCTCTTTTGAAAGACACCCATCATGAAAATTTACTACCCTCGAGGCGGGACTTCCCCCCCAGGGGGGGGGGTGGGGGAGGCGGGAGGCTCCTACACATACAAAAAAAATTTCACAGTTGACTATCTCTATTATAAATAATTCTTGTAAATTTCATAATGATTACTAAAAAATAATTCTCTTTATGCACATTTATACAAAATTTTGTCCTATATCACCATGTCAAAAATTTAGAAAAAGCGGGATGGCAACGCAACCTGTAAAACAATTTTTACCAAAAGTTGACCGGCACTAATTTATGTCAAGGTGCAACTACATACGAATTTGTATGAAATTATGTGCAGTAGTTCCTGAGATACAATTGCCACAAAATATTGTCACACACACAGAGACAGACAAACATTTTCTAAAAATGGTCAAATCGGGTTCTACAGCTTTCAAAACGTGTAAATCCATCAAAAACCCGAGGTCGAAAATTTTTACGAATCCAATACTTTCTTCTATTGAATATAGAAGAAAGTAAAATCTAGGATAAATATTTCTTCCCTTTAAAACCGAGATAAAAAAGGAACAAGATGAATTTTGTAAATCAATTGAAATGAAGACTTTTTCACAGTTCTGTAGATGCTGTTTAAATATATATGTCTACAGCAGACATACTTAGCAGAGAGAAAAATTTTTATCAGAAAAATAAGCAACAATCTTTTTTGACAGATGTTAGAGTTATGAACTGCGAGTTCGTTTAAAAGCTTGTGAATGTTTTAAGATAGATATTTCTGAAATTTAGTTATTACTATCGAATCGAGAATGTTTGCAATAACACTTTTAGTTTATGTTTTAGTATTTTAAATCATCATTAAAGTTTACGGTGAAACAGAATGACTCTCTTGGTGTCAACTGCTTTTTCATCTAAGTAAATGGTGAAGAACATAACAGACATAAAATATGACACAGAAATTTAAATTTATTACCGCATACCACAATTTTCGAAGAGAAAAAAGGGGAATAAAAAGGCATTTATCAGATAGATTTGACCAATTATCTTATCCCAGAGTTACTTTTCGGTGATTTACAAAGAATAATTTGGGAACCCAAACCACAATTCTACAAGGAGTCTACATAAACTACTGTTTCTCTTCCCGATTATCGGGCCTCGCCATCAAAACGAATATCGGTAGGCTTTTACGTGTTATCTGGGCTTCAGAAACTGGAACCGTGACTATCTGCCGGTAGGATCACCAGCTTCATTTAAAAAAAAAAAAAAAACATGCAGATAACAACCTAAGATAGAGTAAAGTGTTTGTTGAATCGGCATTCATGGGGCAAAGGTTGAAATTCTATGGGGAAACAGCAATTATTCCGTGTTTAGTAATACCGTTATTAAATTAAGAATGCTTTGTAATTCCACGATGCTTTCTTACAATTCTGGAATAAATCGAATGCCACCACTGAAATAAATAAATACCTATAAATATAATAAAGATTTCAAAAAAAAAAAAAAAAAAAGTAACAGATATTTCCACTTTTCATTATGTGGAATAATGTACTTTATTGTCATTATTAGTATTAGTATTAGTATTGAGATTTTTAATGGATTTTTTTGTTGCCACGTAATAAATGTTAGATTTTGATCATTATAGAGTTAAAATATTGTATTAATAAAAATTTTAAAATTTTGATATCTATTCAATTCATTTAGATACTGTGATATGCCGTTCTATCATGGTTTTGTGGCTGCAAATAACAGTGATTTACTAAAATAGCCCATGGTCTGCTGTTAAAGACTGTAAAAGGAAAGCCTATGTTTCATTCTCTCCTTGACCGTATACGACTACTGGAGTGAGAATAATACAAAAAAAAAAAAAAAAAAAAAAAAAAAAAAGATCTGTCACAGTCAATAACAAATTATTACAGCCAATGACTGATATTTAGCGGCAAGGCATAATTATTTATAGCAATACAATAATTTACAGTATAATTATGCAGTAAAAAACTGTAAAGCAACAGTTATTTTTAACAAAGATTGAAATAGTCAGTCTGGGCTAGAAATCTGAAAAACTGTTTGAAAGAGCAATGTATTGTAGCAACACATTAACTTTTTGGCATTAAAAATCAATCTTTTGTGGAACGCATCGTAATGGAAAATGCTGGTACAAAAATTCCTTGTATAATTTAATTTGATATTCCATAATCTGAGGAGAATAAAGTCACTGGAATAGTCACTCTACTTTACATACGACACCAAACTAAGCTATTCTGAATTTCTTATTCAAACGTCTTTTACTAACTTATCCGCAAGGATCTTTATTAACCATATAATCCTAAACTGAAACCTATAGGAACGTAATAAAAACGAGGTTTAACTCTAATCCCCCAATGCCCAATGCAGTGATGCCAGATGGTCGAAAATTATTTCCACAAACAGGTCTTCAAATTTCCCCAAATCAGGGTATTTTTTTTTTTTTTTTTTTTTTTTTTTTTCCGAAAAAATCCCCAACTTGATTTCTACTAAAAAGGAAAAAAAAAATCAAGCAGATTTTTCTATGTTTTAAGCTGAGATTTTTCCCCAAATGAAAGCAATTTTTGAAAAAAACCCCCAAAATAACAAAAAAGCTATTGAAAGTCTCTAGTCGTAGGGATAAATCATTATGTTGCGAACATTGACAGAAAGTGAAGAACTCCCCAGATTTATCCCCAAAAATTTTAGAATTTCCCAAAAAAGTCACCATAAACATTTGGTTCCTAAAATTGTCCCCAGAAGCCTCAAAAATCCCCCAAAATGGGGACAAAATCCCCAATCTGGCATCACTGGCCCAATGTTTCCTTTTGGGAACTTTTCGCCTCAGCATAAAAAAGACGAAAATGTTTACTAAAGATCACAAAAACCGCGACAAAATCCGAATTCGCTTGAAAAGAAAAACACATTCTCAACCCTCCCCCGTTTAGAGAATCAAAACCAAATGCAATAAAAGATCCCAGAACGTCTTTTGTACGACTCTATCAAGGAAAACATCTAAAAATTCCATACTAGTTTTCAATGATAGTGTTGTTGTTGCGAAGTCTTCAATGAAAACCGAAAGACCACCCCCTGGCTCGGCTGAACTCGTCGTAACAGAGAAGTTCGTTTTGCAGAAGAGGATTTTCTTCAGGAGGGGGGGGGGGGCAGTTTTTAGAAATTTACGAGTTTCTTTCTAGCGGGTATTTCCTCATAATGTCACTCATTGTGCAGCAAAATGTTGTAGTTATTATAACATGGAATGTAGAAAATGGAATTCCTTCAAATTTTCAACTAGGGGAAGAAAAAGTTCTCTTTTTTTTTTTCCCCTCTTTCCAAAGTCAGTCCACTAATATACTTTTTCTTTCAAAGAGATTTTGAAACATAGTAGAACAGAAAGAAAAAATAATTATTTAAACAAGCCATTTTGATGGGAGAAAAAATAACCTATTGTTTGGTAATCCATTTTTGAATGCGACATCTGCGCAACTTTGAGAGGGAAAAAAAAAATAATAATAATAATTAATTATGTAAACCTGATCATGGTACAAGCTTAATATAGCTCCCCCTGGCGATTTTTGAATTTTTATCGTCATTTTAGACAAAAAAAAAAACAAAAAAAACATAATTTATGCGATTATTTTCTGTTTCATTCTTTTCTTTTCTTTCTTTTCTATTTTTCAATAAATTATAAAATATTGAAAAACAGAAAAGAAAGAAAATTACCAACTCAAACTTAATTATCTTGTTTTATTTTTTATTTCAGTTTCATTTTGCACGCGCGCTTTTTATTCCCTAATTCAAAATTATTAAAAAAAAAAACTTATACTGTCCGTTTTAAAACTGATTATTATTAATTTTCTTTTCTTTTCTTTAAAAAAAAAGAAAAGAAAAGAAAAGAAAGAAAGAAAGTTTTTGATGAAATTCTGGCAAAAGCAGAATTTAGTTTAGTAAGAAGGACTATTAGTTTTTTTTTTTTTCCTCAAATTATAACATCGTTTTCAAATTATTCAATTATATTTTCGATAATTTTTTTTTTTTTTCGATAAATATCCAACTATCGTAAAACTGGTATCGTAAAAATCCGTAGATTGATACTAATAATCCCCAGTCCTAAAAAAAAAAAAAAAAAAAAAAAAAAAAAAAAAAAAATTTTTTGTTCAACCAATAATTATTTTTTAACAAGATAGAAAAATTCTGCAGTTCACATAAATTCTGCATTAAAAAATGAGAGAAAGTATTTTCCCCTTCCTCTGTAGGAAAAAAAAAAAAAGAATTTTCTATTACTGGTGAAAACCAAGTGAAATGAGATGCTATAAATCTGATGCACTACTGCTCATAAATACATGAACGAAATTAAAGGTCTCTTTTCGTATTTAACCTGGTGCTCAATTGTAGCAACTGTGTGTGGCCAATTAGGATCAATTAGATACTCAAGTCAATTAGGAATCAACAAGCAAAGCCCCGGTTCGGGAACGAACCGAATTCCGAATGCGGGAATGGAAAAATTTCAAAATCAAACTCGAAATGTACAAAACTCGGCCTGATGCTGCCTGAGTGCCAATAGATCAAAGTTTGTTAACGAAACCATTTTTTAATTCATGAAATCAATGAAGGTACTGAATCAACGAAGGCTTTTCTCGCTTCGCTGGTCACTATATTTAAAGGAAACTGTTTTCTATATCGCTTTACAAACAAAAATAAAATTTAAAGAAATCATGAAATTGGTTTAAAGCCCGCTTTGGTTTCCCGTTGGTTTATGTTATTATTATTTTTTTTGTTTGTTTCTTTTCTTTTCGTTTTCCTTTCCTTTCCATATTTACTGAATTTGATTCTTTGTTTTTTTTATTTTTCACGTGAGAGCATATTTCATTTTATGTTTTGGGGGGGAAAAAATGAAATGAAATATGCTAACTAATAAAATGAAAAAAAAAAAAAAAAAAAAAACCGTATTCCCCCCCCCCCTTTTTTTTTAGCAACAATTCAAATTTTAAATGCCCACATTTAAAGCTTTTACCAGGTTATTATTTTCACATTTTAATTAATTTTTAAAAATCTAATAAAAATTTCGTTACAAATAAGGTACCAAATGAAAGGGGGCGTTTTTTTCTGAATCCGTCGGTTTAATAACTTATCGATCGGACAGTTAGATTTTTTTAAAATTAACTAACGTATGAAAAGCTGGTGGCAACAACACACAGACAAACAGAAGAAAATCTCTCTTAGCCAATCAATTTGCGTACAGCCCAGCCACGGACTTACAGGAAAAACTCTCTTAGCCATTTATATATATAGAGATTTTTTTTTCCCCTGTGCGATATTTTTATATTTCAATTCTGCTATCTTGTAACCACTCTTTATTTCACTGTGGGATTGGGATGAAATACAATTATTCTGATAATTCATCTATCTATAATATTTTTATTTATTTATTTTTCTTTTAACTTCATGTCGAATTGGGATATCCGCCTGTCCATGAATTTATAGAGGACAAGGGTAGATTATTTTTAGTAGGTTACCCTATGAATCTCAATTTAGCAAGGTTCATTTTGAGAGGGTTTTATGCCACAGTAAAACCTATTAACGATGGTCTGAGATGCACCACAAAAAGTGGTCCGGAGACATTACATCTCATTTTGTTTGGTTGTCTTTCTCCCCCCCCCCCCTTTGGGCCTTGACCTGCTTTCAGTCTTGCTTTTGCGTCCAAGATACTAGCACGTGTTTTGCCCCTGAAGAAGAAAGGACACGTCTTTTCGAAATCAGTTTACCCTTTTTTTTTTTTTTTTTTTTCTTTTTTTGTCTGGTGCATGAAGAAGTTTTTAAGTTTAAAAATTCTAATTTATAGACCAAGTCCAATATAAAACACAATTTAAAATTAAAATCTTTTTTTTTTTTTTTTTTTTTTTTGGGGGGGGGGGGGCAGAACGCAGATTCCCAAGGCTTTTCATATAAATAAATTGAGACTTTACAGTAAAATAGTTTACTTTTTTAAGAAAGAAATATAAAAAGACGACTGACCCTAATATTCATGAAAGGAAGGATCGCTCTCTCATCCCCCCTAACAAGGGTCTTGCCCAAAACAGAGTTTATGAAACACAAATTGTGGATTAATTGGCGCTTTCCAGGAAATGGACAATTTACCATTTATGAATTATTTAAAAGTTATTATTAAACGTATTCTGATCTAAAGAGCGAGGGAGTTTTATTGTTAAAAAATGCAAAACGCCAGTGTTACATCAACATGACGGGACAGGGTGTGAGTAATTGTAGCTCATCCAGAATATGAAGGTATCGTGATAACCCTTGAATTACTCATTAACGAACTGCGCATGCAGTCAATTAAAGGCAATTAGACACACATAACAAAGGCTCAAGGCAAAGGTCTTCAAAGCGAAGTCAGTTGATTGAAATAATGAACGAGAAGAGTAAATTCAATCTTATAAACCGCCCAAGGAGATATAAAAGAAGGAAAAGAATATTAAATCGTTTCTTTTAATGAAGGAAAAGGAAATTTCCAGGATGCTTAATTTGAGTAAATGTTGTGCAAAAACAACTGAGACAAATAATATAATTAATAAGCATCTAGTTTCAGAATTAAAGCTCGCAATTTAAAACGAACTCGAAAAAAGTAAAGGCACGTTCATACGTTATTTTTACTACTATATAGGGAAAAGTCTGTAAAAATTGAACAACGTATATGAGTTAAAAACGAAAACTATTTTATTTACGAGACAAAAATAGTTTTTGGTTTTTAATATATATGTAATTGAGACGGTTTGATGTTTGTGTACGTTAAACATATATGAGTTTCAAGGCATTATAGAACATATATATATGGAAATGAGGACGCATGCAAACCGACAGAAAAATAAAAAAAAAAAATAGGAAAGGAAAAACCGAAGTCAAATACTTTCAATTTTGCTGGAAAATGGTAAAAACGCATGACACAACTGAAAATACACTTCAGGCAATTTCTGCTTATATTCCATAATGTATCTAAATATTTCTTTATCGCCCTTTATATAACAATCATTAATGCTAATCATACCCTATTCTTTAGATGTTAGTGTTGGTGTTCAAATTAAGGCCACTGTCTACACTAGGGACTGGGTCTAAGGTAGAGGTCTGCAAGGGCCGGGCTTTCGGCCCGAGCCCGGCCCGCCCCGAATCTTTTTCTAGAGTCCTCGTTAATCAACGAAAAAGGAAAATTATAAAATACTTTTTCAGTCATTTATTTTACATAATTTTGGAGTCTGGTATGTCACATAAAATTTTATTTTGTTAAAAGGTGTCTGTAACTTCAATTTAATTGTCAATCAGCTTGTCTGTTCGTGATCCGATTTTCCGCAAATATTTTAAACATGTCTCGAAATTAATATATTTTATTTAAAGTAATATTAGATGGTTTCCATTTCAAAATAATATGCATATTACTACCAGTTTGCGTACCTGTAACAAACAAAAGAAATTAGATACGTTACTGTATATAAGGCTTTGTTTTCTATGGTCTGTAGTGTTTAGGTGGTATGAAGGCTATAAAAATCCTTCCGCTGTAACTTTTTCTCTAAGGCTTCTTTTCTTTTCTCCAGGGCATTGGATGAAAGTAGCATCATTTATAGCATGTGCAAAAGCATATTTTCTATTGAATATGGTTGGATTGGCATTAAAGTTTTTTTTTTTTTTTTTTTAACCGGATTACATGAAAGATTTGGATACATTACGGTATATAACAGGAAGCGGTTGAAAGTGTATTTTTAGTGCTATTAACCATTTTAAATATCTTCCCATATTGTTTGAGAATGCTAATATTTTCGATTTGACTTTCTGTTTGTCTTGGTGCCTTCTGTACGTTTGTAATAATGAAATACTGTTTCTATATAAATATCTTGTAAACATTCAGCAATTTTGTTAAAGGACATTCTATTGCTTAGCTGTATAAAACCTCTGCAAAACACATACTAAAAATCTTTTTCGTAGAAAGGCTTTTTTTTTTTTTTTTTTTTTTGTAATTTTACAAATTTTTGAATCGGGCTGGGCCGGGTCGGGCCTGGGCCGAATTCTTCGATTTCATACCGGGCCGGGCCGGGTAAGCAAACCTTTCCAACGGGCCGGTTCGGGCCCGGGCCTGAAAATTTCGGCTTGTGCAGACCTCTAGTTTAAGGGGATTTGCTCTCCATAGGAGTCTTTCTAAGGGGTCCTAGCCCGTACTCTCACGAGTTTCGGAGAAAACCACTGAAAACTCCGAATGGCTAGGAGCGCGATCTGAGGTCGAACCCAACACTACCCGTCTTCCAGGTTCGAGAGTAAAACCTCTACCTATTCTGTTGAAAAAGTTCTTTTATGTATCTGAATAAGGTAAGTAAAATTCGTTATGTTTTGTGAAGTATAAAAGTATTTAAATATGTTTTAGAGAAATATCTTCCAAAGCTCATCCTATATCAGAATTCTTTTGTGAATCCTTGTACATAAATCAATAGTGATTTTTATAAAATGTTTTGTAGGAAACATTCTTTAGTGGATCTGAATAATATATATCACTTTCAAGATGTCGGAAGTGAGAGCATGTACAGACAGACAGAGAGACGAACCATGTTAAAAAACACTTTTCAAAAAATCAAAATCTATTTTTATTAAACAAACTTATTATTCTTATTTGAAAAAAAAAAAAAAAAGTTCGTCCCCAGGGGGTATAAATTTTAAACATGGACATTTTTCAAACGAACTCATCAATATCTTTGAAACGACTGTTTGAAACGTGCACCCGTGATAATTTGAAACAAAGCTATAGAACCCCCCCCCCCCCCCCTACTTTAACAGGGAGGGAAAAATCTGAAAAATAGCATTTATTGAGATACCATCCATAAAGAACAAAATTAACTCTAATATTTAGGGCTATACCTTTTTGAGATGAAAACCGTCTGCCCTCATCATGAAAAACAATTTTGATTAATAGTAATTTTAATAAATAATTTGCACCATGTGTATAGAAAATATTATATGAAACGAATAAAGAAATTATGCGGAACACTTTTCAGATGCAAATATGAAATCATCAAATGAATTTAGTCTGTAATTTTTAAGTTGATAAATAAATGCAATCATTGTTTAATTATTTAACTGTATTTGCTGTTACTAATTATTCCGTAACAAACAAAAAAAGTCCATTTTAAAGATTAAAACGAAGTATTGTGAAAATGTAATAACACTTAAAATGTGTAAGACAAAATTAGTATAACACACTAAACTTAAGTCATTTTTGGCTTCATTACAGTTCGTTTGTTAAAAATTTCGTCTGAACAAACAATAATTGTTAAAACTGAGAATGATTCAACAATGCTCCATGTACATTATGAAGATATTAACAATGTAATCTCTTATGAAATAACCTCCTATGAATTACATGCGAACGAAAAATTTATGATACTTGCCGTCGGTATTAAACTTCCTTTCATATGTATTTATCGAGTTCTTCATGTCGCATAAATTAATCTCGATGAAGAAGGAATTAGAACCTACAGAATCGTTGGATGAAATGGGACATTGCACGATTCTTATTATGAGCACGACTACATTTCAATAAAATAAAAATAGATATAAAATTCTCTACAAATCAGAATTTAATTTAGTATGCCAGGACTTTTTTTTTTTTTTTTTCTTTTTTAAGTCTATTCACTGTATTTTCTTAATCAATTAAAAGAGAAGAGCAAAAACCTGAAATCAGTGGAATCCGAGCAATTCTTGATTTATACTGTAATGTTAGTTAAACATGAAATCCCCATTAAAACTTCCACAATAAATTTAAAAACACTTTAAAAAAAATTAAAAAAAAAAAAAAAAAAAAAAAAAAAAAAGTTTTGACATGTTAGGCTTAACAATTCACGATTTCAATATACTTTGGACATTATTCAGAAAAAAAAAAAAAAAAAAGAAGAAGAAGAAGAAAAACTCCTCTCACAAATTAAAATCTGCATCTCATCTCACACCTACTCTTACGAGGAAATGCGTAACTGCGAGCTACTAGTCATTCCTGTTTTAAAAATTCCATAATGGCTTTCAAAATAACGAAATTAAAATTAATTTTCGAGACATTCATTTATTTGCAATTTGTAATAAATTTCCTGCCATCTATTGAAACGGTAGCATTTAACTCATTTCATTGTTCTGCAGAGAAAAAAGAAATTCAATGGAAATAATAATGATTGTGGTATACATTACTGATGCCATTTTCCTTATCAAAATAATAATAACCAAAAAAAAAAAAAAAAAAAAAAAAAGGTTTAATTTCAATAGAGGGCATTTCATATTATTGTGAAAGAGCTCAACAAAAGAATTTCTGATAAAAATTATATTATTACTATTAATAATTATGCAATTTTGATACACTAAACTATTTTCCCTATAATTGCATAAAAATGTCAGGAAATTCACAAAGAATAATTTTCATTCCACCTTTGTTATAAACATGTTTTCCAACAAATAAATAATAACTGTAATGGAATTAATGTTATTTTCATGTCACAGCATTGAATTTTATTAATAAATTTGAGGTGATTATGTTAAATTAAAGTCCTTTAGAAAACTGTCCGACATAGTTAAAGGAATTTATTTATTACTTCGATTTTCTGTCTGTCAGTCGACAGTTTAACTTCCGTGGAAAAAAAAAAAAAAAAAAAAGGTTGAAATGCTTTAAAATTTACATTATCATTATAAGATGTTCGAAATTGAAAGAGGTGTGCATTAGTGTGTTCCTTTACTGAAAAAATGAAAAACCTTATAGCCTATGGTTAATAATATTTTTATGAGCGTTATGTTATAATAATGATTAATAGTCTCCCGCAGAGCAAAATTGATTGTTGCAGGCATTTATTACAAGATTATTTCGTTAAAAATATTGTATACAGTATTTTCTTTTCTTTTCTTTATTTTTTACTTTCTTCTATATTCAATATAAGAAAGTATTGGATTCGTAAAAATTTTCGACCTCGTGTTTTTGATGGATTTACACGTTTTGAGAGCAGTAGAACACGATTAGACCATTTTTAGAAAATGTATGTCTGTCTGTGTGTGTGCGTGTGTGTGACAAAATTTTGTGGCAACTGTATCTCAGGAACTACTGAACAGAATTTCATAAAAATTGGTATGTAGTTGCACCTTGACATAAATTAGTGCCTATCAACCTTTGATAAAAATTGTCTGACAGGTTGCGTTGCCATCCCGCTTTTTCTGAATTTTTAACATGGTGGTATTGGACAAAATTTTGTATAAATGTGCATAAAGAGAATTATTTTTTAATAATCATTATGAAATTTACCAGAATTATTTATAATAGAGATAGCCAACTACGAAAAAATTTTGTATGTGTAGGAGCCTCGCCTCCCCCCCCCCTGGGGGGAAGTCCTCCCTCGAGGGGAGTAAATTTTCATGATGGGTATCTTTCAAAAAAGCTCGCCAGTACCTTTAAAACGAGTGGTTGAACCATAGATCTGCGATAATTTAAAATGAAGTTATCGATTTTTTTTTCATTTTTAACAATTTTTTTTTTTTTTTTTAATGTAATATTGACAATAAAATTGACTTTTTTTGGATATTTAGTGTTATACTACTTCTCTAATATGGAAATCGTCTGTATTATCATGGAAGATAATTTTTTTAAATAATAATTTTAATAAATTATTTTTACTGAGTGAATTTGTATAGGAAAATATAGAAGAAAGTCATGTGGTGGTCACAACATACTAGTTTTTTATAGGAGGACATTACTATTTTAAATAGAAAGAACTAAGAACTTCCAACTTAAAAAAAAAAAAAAAAAAAAAAAAAATCAAAAAAATTAGTTACCAATAGCAATTATTCTACAGTGCAATATAAATATTTTATATTTTATTTTATTTTTTAATTTTATTTATTGTGGAGGGATGTGGATGTGAAATGCCTATTTCTTTCATTCAAACCAAATGAAAATAGTTTCTCTCTCTCTCTTTTTTTTTTTTTTTTTTCTAAGTTGGCATCAAATTTAAAAGAAAGAAAGAAAGAAAGAAAAATTAAATTGAGAGAAAACGTACAAAAGAAAATTTAAGAAATATGTTTTCTGTATGTTTATGTGAAAAGAAATACCTTTTATGCTATATTATATAGAATAATTACATCAAATGAGTACAGATTACGTTTTTTGACACAATCTTACCAGAAAAAAAAAAAAAAAAATCGAAAGAAAATATAAATTTTGTAGCCATACAGAATTAATAGAAACATCTGCTAATTTCTAAGTTTTTCAACTTTTGGAAAAACTTTTAGGCATTTTTATTTCTTTCTTTCTTTTTCTTATATATATATATATATATATATATATATATATATATATATATATATATATAAGAGGCTTTTGGAGCCAATAAAAATATATGTAAAAATATTTATTCGGACAAGAGGACTATTTCTTTCAGATAACAAAAAGAGCTTCGTTACTATTTTTCATTAAACCACCTTGATTGAAGTAGGAAGTCCACGTAACATAGAATATTAAATAATAATAGTAAACCTCTCGACCAAAATTGAATTCTGTTTAGAACAGAATTTTATTTTTCGGATTAAAATTTAGCGACTTCACTTGATATAGGCCTGGCTGTACTCAGCAAAACACTTAGAAATGCAAAAGATTCTAATAAAAATGAAAAAAAAAAAAAAAAAAAAAATCTGGTGTGACTCCACTCGACTTTCCGAACAGTGAGTAATTAACGGTTTTGTAGATAAAGTAAAGTAAGAGGAGTTGTTAAATAAACAAAAGAGAGAAAGTTAATTTTTCTTTGTGTCCCTGTAAAAATAACTATAAGTGCTAGATTCACCAAAATCTATGCAGTTCATGTAAGTATTACCAGTGGCGTCGCGTAAATGACGTTTTTGGTCATCTCTATGCGAGAGACTGGAAACAGTGCATTGTAATGGAATATGTATTTATCTTATTGGTTTATTCGCCTTTTTTATAAAGCAACGTAGGTATGACGGCATGCCAACAGTCAATCAGACGAATGAACTTTCCATGATAAAGGACTGTTTCTAACCACACATATGGAGATGACGAGATGACCGAAACGTCACTCAAGCGACGCCACTGACTATTACCTATAATATGTGTATAAATTGTTTATTCAGTTTAATAAGGCGTTTAGACACTATCGCACTTTTTAAAATTTGGTCCCATAGGCCATAATGATAAAGAATTTTTCTTTGTGTCCCTGTAAAAAAACTATAAGTGCCAAATTCTCCAAAATCTATACAGATTGAGTAACTGTGACCTATAATATGTGTATACATTTTTTGCTCAATTGAATAAGGCGTTTAGATGCTATCGCACTTTTAAGATTTTGGTCCCATAGGCCATAATAATAAAGAATTTTTCTTTTTGTCCCTGTAAAGAACTATAAGTGCCAGATTCACCAAAATCAATAGGGTTCGTGCTACGGTTACTTGCAACATGCGTACCAACTTACAGCTCGTTCGGGCAAAGCGTTTAGACGCTAGCGTGTTCACTCACACACATACACACAAACGTACATCATCGTAAAAATAGTGAAAACGGACTCAGAGGACCCCAAAACGTATAGAAACACCAAAATCTCGAATTCGGATTTTTGACATGATTACAATACTTTCCTTACATATGCATGTTCGGAAAGTAAAAAAAAAAATTAGTCATGTAATGATAATAATTATCCAAACACGCAACGGACAAAGAATGAATTACGACTTTCTACATTGCAGTATAAGGTCGGACTAATCCGGTCTTAAACGCCCATTTTAATGCATTTTTATGTGAACAACTTAATTTATGAACGGACAGAGGACTATTTATCTTCCGATTACGAGAATTTGTCCGTTGCTTTTTGCCTCCATTGCATCATTAATCTCAATGAGTGAGAATGGGGTCTACAGAAACGCTCAATAAATTCGAACACTGACAAAGCGACGAACGAATTTGTTTTAATCAAACAAGAAGCGGATATTTTTAAAAGGAACGTTAGAAGATTAATATTTATGAATACATTTATATTTAACAAGAAAAACATACACATACGGGGTTTCCGAAGAAAGTTGGCCTTGGCTCTGATTATTAAAAATTGTTACACATATATGTTACACTGACAAGTTCTGTAATACACAACTTTCTTTTGCTTTTTATTTCAATACTATAAAGAGAAATTACAGTCGGCAGCAAAAGTATCCGAGCACAAGCAAAAATCTCTGTATAAAAAAAGTACACTTAATACAGTTTTGTTAAATAAATCCTTGTCGAATCTTGTACTTAGTCAGTTTAAGAACATGATTCGACAAGGATTTATTTAATTAAGTGTATTTTTACTTTCCGAACACTATAGTGAGGAAAGTATTGTAATCATGTCAAAAAACCGAATTTGAGATTTTGATGTTTCTATACGTTTCAAGGTCCCTGAGTCCGTTTTCACTATTTTTACGATGATGTATGTATGTGTGTGTGTATGTCTGTGAGTGAACACGCTAGCGTCTAAAAGCTTTGTTTGAATAAGCTGAAACTTGGTACATATATGTAAGTCACCATAGTACGAACCCTATTGATTTTGGTGAATCTAGCACTTATAGTTTTTTAACAGGGACACAAAGAAAATTTATTTGTCATTATGGCCTATGAGACCAAATTTTTAAAAGTGCGATATAGCATCTAAACGTCTTATTCAATTGAGCTGAAAATTTAAATGAATATTATAAATCACTGTTGCACTAACTATAAGCATTTTGGTGAATCTAGCATTTATAGGTTTTTACAGGGACACAACGAAAAATCTTTTATCATTATGATGTATGGGCTCAAAGTTCAGTTGCGTTCAATAAAACATTGTGTAATATATGGAGAAAAATACTCAAACACTCTATTATGGTTTTCTCTCTTTTGTTTGTTTAACAACTCCTCTTTCTTTACTTTATCTACAAAACTGTAATTACTCAATGTTCGGAAAGTTGAGGGGAGTCACTCCAGATTTTTTTTTATATTTTATATATAGGAATTTTTGCTAGAGCTCGGATACTTTTGCTGCCGACTGTACAATATTAAGGGAACCTGGCACCTTTCACCACTGTAGGTTTTCATATAAAAGGTTATATTTCCATTTAATATTTATAAATTAGATTGTATATTAGGTGTGTTCAACAAAATATATGTTCAGGCAACAATTTCAGTTCTTACAGTTTTCGATATGTATGTGTATATATATATTTACAGATTTGAAATCTTTAAATTAAGTTTTTTCAATTTACATTTTTTTCATGAATTTATGATCTACAGAATGCGTTTAAACTTCAACAGATATTTAAGAAAACACTTCATATATTATTTTCAATGTTTAACAGAACCGACTTAAAACAATTAAGAATGGTTTTTCAATTTTAGTAATTAGTTTTAGGTGGGGGGGGGGGGGTTAAAAAATTCATGCGTATGTAAAAATTTGTAAAAAAAAAAAAAAAAAAAAAAAGATATTTGTTATATTTTTATTTTACAAATTTTTATTTTAAAGATATTGCAAAATCCAACCCCCAAATAATTTAAGTAAATTCTATTAAACATGAATAAATAAATAAATAAATAAAAACCTTAAAAAAAAAACTTAATTTAAAGATTTCAAATTTCTAAAAAAATGTATCAAAAATCATAAGAATTGGTGCCTGAATATATAATTTATTGAACAAACGTAATATAGTTCAATTTATACATATGAAACTTTCAATGGTGCCAAGCAGGACCTGGTTAACACAGGGGCACGTGCTCTGGGCCCTGAGTAGCAAAGGGCCCTAAAACTGATCCTGAAAATGCCATTTTGCCTCTAAAAACGACAGAAATGCTATCAGAAAATGCAAAATTCTGTCATTTTAGTCTCATATATGGGTATATATGCACCTTTGCTGATTGATGCACAGTACGAATGGTGGAGGGGTCGGGCCCATAGTTCTAGAAACTGATTTATTTGATGTATTTCTGTGTATGTGTGTGTGTTACAGGGGAAGAGGCTACCGCCCTTCTCAATATAGGGTAGGTGCTCCAGTAATTGACATCTATCCCGCAATAATTAATAAATAAGAAAAATAATAAAATCGTATATTTTACATATAAGAATTTTAACATTATAGGTCAAACACTGGAGCATAGGGTGCTAATAACTGGTAAAATGAATAACTGGCAGTGTCAAACACTGGAACATAGGGTGCTAATTGCTGATAAAATGAGAAACTGGCAGCTTCAATCGCTGGAACACTGAGTGGGTGTCAAATGAAAATGCATAAAAAAAAAAAATAATTGTTATCAAATGTATATATTTTAACATATATGTGGTTCTGTATGTCTTTTATGCCCTATGTATTAACTTAAGATTTCTAAAAATATTTTCTGATGACTTAAAAGCATCAGAGATTGCTCTAAAAGTGTCAATCTCTGGTGCACTTACCCTACTCTCTCTCTCTCTCTATATATATATATATTAAATGTAAGTTTTTTAACTTAAAAGTGTATTCAAATTATCCCGACAACTTTCTTCCGCACCACTTACTTATATTGGTCAAACTTTTCCAGTAGCAACCTCATTTGATCTTTAATGTAACAAATTTAATTTTATTATTATTCTTTTGCAATTATTTGTTTTTAAGTAATACTGATAAAAGGCACATATGAATTGCTAAAAATCTTACTTTTGTATTCGGGGATCTAAAAACACGTAGTTATAGCGAAAATTCAGGGTTGAAGTTTGGAACTCGAACTAGTATTTTTGTCAACTATATTACAACCACCGAACTAGTTACTTTCCTCTATATTCAGTAGAAGAAAGTATTGGATTCGTAAAAATTTTCGATCTCGGGTTTTTGATGGATTTACACGTTTTGAGAGCTGTAGAACACGATTTGACCATTTTTAGAAAATGTCTGTCTGTGTGTGTGTGTGACAATATTTTGTGGCAATTGTATCTCAGGAACTACTGCACAGAATTTCATACAAATTGGTATGTAGTAACACCTTGACATAAATTAGTGCCTATCAACTTTTGGTAAAAATTGTCCAACAGCTTGCGTTGCCATCTCGCTTTTTCTAAATTATTAACATGGAGTATAAAACAAAATTTTGTATAAATGTGCATAAAGAGAATTATTTTTTAATAATCATTATGAAATTTACAAGAACTATTTATAATAGAGATAGTCAACTGGGAAAAAAAAATGTATATGTAGGAGCATCACCTCCATCCCCCGGGGGGAAGACCCCCTCTGAGGGGAATTAATTTTCATGATGGGTATCTTTCAAAAGAGCTCACCAATACCTTTAAAATGAATGGTTGAACCATCGATCTGCGATAATTTAAAATAAAGTTATCGACATTTTTTCATTTTTAACACTTTTTTTTTTTTTTTAATGTAATATTGAGAGTAAAATGAATTTTTTTTGGATATTTTGTGTTATACTACTTCTCTAATATGAAAATCGTACTGCATTATTATGGAAGATAATTTTATTAAATAATGATTTTAATAAATTATTTTTACTGAGTGAATTTGCGTAGGAAAATATAGAAAACATTCTAGTATTTTTGTAAAGGTATGAGTTGGTAAAATTTAATAAAGCACTTCCATCAATTACATTTAATAGAAAAGCATGTCATCCAGATTAACTTTGAGCCCCCCTCACCAGTACACTATGTTGTTACATATAAATAATACTTACTCAAAATACAAACACTTATATTCTTGATTAAAGCTTGACGTTCTGCACTAACGAGCGATTCACCAAAACGTCTGCTTTTTATTTGTCGTTTTTTTTTTTTTTTTTTTACTTTTCGAGCATACATATGTAAGGAAATTATTGTAATGATGTCGAAAATCTGACTTTGAGATTTTGATGTTTCTATACGTTTTGAGGTACCCTGAGTTCATTTTTACTAACTTTACGATGATGTATGTATGTATGTGTGCGAGTGAACACGATAGCGCCTAAACGTTTTGTTAGAATGAGCTGAAATTTGGTACGTATGTTATAGGTCACAATAGTAAGAACCCAATTAATTTTGGTGAATCTAGGACATATAATGTTTTTACAGGGACACAAAGAAAAGTTCTTTATCATTATGGCCTATGGGCCCAAATATTTTAAAATGCGACAGCGTCTAAACGCCTTATTCGTCTGAGCTGTAAATTTATACACATATTATAAATCACCGTCGCAAACACTGTATAAATTTTGGGGAATCTAGCTTTTATAGTTTTTTACAGGGACACAAATAAAAATTCTTTATCATTATGGTCTATGGGCCCAAATATTTTAAAGGGCGATAGCGTCTAAACGCTTTATTTGATTGCGTTGGAAATTTATACAGGTCACCGGACCGTCGCTCAAACTATATAGATTTTGATGAATCTAGCACTTATAGATTTTTACAGGGACAAAACGAAAAATTCTTTATCATTATGATCTACGGGCTCAAATTATAAGTGCAATAGCGTAAAATTAAACAATGGAGAAAACAAACACCCTATTATAAATTTCACTTTTGTTTATTTAATGACTTGTCTTACTTTGATTTATTTATACAACCGTTAATCGCTTAATGTTCGGAAAGTCAAGTGGAGTCACTCCAGATTTTTTAAAAATTGATTTTAAATATTTTAAATATGTTTTTAATAAATGTCACTTTTTCTTTTTTTAATTTAAAGATACATTACGTGTTTTAATTACATTAAATGAACTATAAAACGAAAAAATACACTTGTTTCTGTCACCGAAGTTTTAATAAAGAAAAGGAAAAAAAAAACTAATTTAAAATAGACGCAACAAATTTATAATTTCTACCGAAGTCATACAAGTATAATAAATTGACCAGACAGGAAATGAGCCTTTTTAAGGAAGACATAAAAGGAATCACTTGAAAACGGAAATTGCGGTGCTTCAAAGGAAGGATGCCATGCTACCTTCACATTTAAAGCGCTGACGTGTATAGCCGCTCAATGCGATAACTGAAATCTTCACTTAAAAAGCAATGTTAATAATTGGAATTAATTATAAGGGAGGGAATTTATTTAAAAGATATGGACTGTTCAATATTTTTACCATTTTTATAAGTAAATGAAATAGATTTTTACTTTATTCTACATGCATGAGAAGAAAGAATTGGATCCGTGATCGCTTTATTTAAGTGTGGCTGGTGCAGTCCATCGTGGCCGTAATGTCCTCTATGGAAGCATCCTAAATAATAGCTTTGGGGGTCACCAAAATGGAGGAGCCATACCTTCCGAGAAGGACCAAAATTGTGATGGCACGTTTCCGGATCACCTTGAGGAGTTCCAGACCGTCGCAAATTGCTCGTAGCATAGCATTAGTGTGACGTAAAAATCAACTCAACTTAAACTCAACATGGAGCATTTTAGAGTTTCAAGCTGAGTGGATTTTACATCACTCTAGAGCTACGTAATGGGCTATTTGTGACGGTCTGGCATTCACCTCTAGGAGAGGCCCCGATACATGGCATGGCAATTCTGATCTGTTGCGCAGGGAATGACTTCCTCACTTTGGTAATCTCCATACGTATCATTTTTATGGAACATGCAGGACATTGCCTCCACGACAGATTTTACGTCACCAGCCAGCATTTATTTACACGACGGTCTTTGGCCAATACCTCCTATAATAAAAGTGTAACCACCTTCTTGGCCAACACCTTCATATAATAAAGTGTTGACAGGATGTAATCGGCCGATTTTCTGTGACATAAAGTTCAGTTCGGAGGCATTATTACAGTCGGCAGCAAAAGTATCCGAGAACTAGCCAATAATTCCGATATCAAAAAAGTACACTTAAAACTGTTTTGTTAAATAAATCCTTGTCGAATCATGTTCCTAGACTGACAAGAACATGACTCGACAAAGATTTATTTAACAAAGCAGTATTAAGTGTACTTTTTTTTAGACAGGGATTATTGCTAGCGCACGGATACTTTTGCTACCGACTGTATAAGAGGTGTTGATTTGGCCGATTCGAGTATAGAATGCGCAATCTTCCGATTACCAGCTAGATGCTCGATCAATCAGTCCATAGCCTCATAAACTAGATACCTGTCGCGTGGCTCGAAAACTTGGCAACAGCTAAAGCGGTAGACAGCACCACCTGGTACAGATTGCGCGATTTTTTTATTCAACTGTCACCAATAATTTTAAGAAGTGATATATGATATATATAATCGACTTTTCTTCGACTCTATTCGCCTTTTATATATATCATATCGTAATTTTAAAAATATTTGGTGGCTGTTGAATAAAAAAGTCGCGTAATCTGTACCAGGTGGCGCTGTCTACCGCTTCAACTGTTGCCAAGTTTTCGAGCAAAGCGACAGGCATCTAGTTTAGGAGGCTATGATCAGTCTACCAAGAACCACTGAAAATTTTAGAGTTTCGGTTTTCAATGATAATACACGTATTACGATAGCCAGAATGTGATTTTACTATTTTTAGACAATGTATCTAAACAGTGAACGTGTGTCTAGAAACCGTACCCCACTCAACTTAGAACCATATATATAGTAATTTATATAGATCTACCATCCTCATGTTATCAACCAAACATCTTTGATGCCGAAAAAAGGTTTGGCATCAACCATATTAGTTGGTATGAAACTCGGTAATAATAATAGAATAAAATGTTGATGAATTTTGAAAATGCGCAAAATATTGCGTGGCTTTTAATTGTTCTAATAAACATATGAGAGGAAATGGAATAAGTTTTCATGTGTGAGTTACATTTGACTAATTCATGAAAAATATAATTTTTATAATCAGTTGTTTTGTTATTATTATAAAATAAACACTGTTTTCGTGTTTAATGGAATACTTTTTATATGTTTTCTACAGGTATCGTAATCTAATTGTTCTTAAAATCAAATTAAAGTAAGTAATATTAATATTCTAACAAATACTAACACAGTTAAAATACAATAAATAATTAAATCAATTCACGTTAACTTGTAACCTATAATTGGCATTTGTGGTGATTTATTTGACTGTCTATTTTTCGTTTTTTTTTTTTTTTTTTTTTTTTTTTCATTTTAATCATAAACATTATATATTAGGTCGTTGCAAAAGTTCGTGCGGACGCGGATCATTTTATTGCCTACAAAGACGAGAGCTTCTATCGCCGTGGTATACATTTGTTACCCGAAAAATGGGCAAAAGTTGTAGAAAGTAATGGAGAGTATTTTCATTAAAAATTGTCATTTGATTTGATGTATTTTTATGAAATGAAGCAATAAAAAACCGCACGAATTTATGCAATGACTTAATATATTATATATACACCCCGCGACAAAAAGATAGGAACAAAGGGTTTTTTCTTTGATTTTTCATAAAATAACATTATCTAAATTGTGCTGATCATTTATTATTATCATAAAATAACACTATTCCCGGACTAATTTTTGTTTTAAGACTCATTTAGAAAACAATTAAGACTAAAATGTTTCTAATTTAAGACTACACTCCGCGACAAAAAGATAGGAACAAAGGGTTTTTTTTTTAAAAAATTTCATAAAATAACATTATCAAAATTGTGCTGATCATTTATTATCATAACAAAATATTATATCAAAAACATATTAAATATTTGAATCATATTCAAAAATTAAAAAAAAAAAAAAAATCCCTTTGTTCCTATCTTTTTGTCGCGGTGTGTAGTCTTAAATTCGAAAAATTTTAGTCTTAAAATTTTTCTAAATGAGTCTTAAAACAAAAATGAGTCCGGGAATAGTGTTATTTTATGATAATAATAAATGATAAGCACAATTTAGATAATGTTAGTTTATGATAAATCAAAGAAAAAACCCTTTGTACCCATCTTTTTGTTTCGGGGATTATATATTAAGATTTTATATTAGTAAGTAACATGAAATTTTCAAAACTCTTTTACATATTAGAAGCGACGCTGGTAAAGACCGCTAGTTTTAATACATAAAAAAAAGTTTAACTTTAAATATATCAACTAAGTTAATAGATATAGTAAAAAGAAAGAAAAGAAAAAAGAAAAGAAAAAAGAAAGAAAGAAAGAAAAAGGAATTTGAAACGGTATCTGGAGTTTTTCATTCACCTTTAGTACATAAATTATTCTTTTTTTGTTGCTAAATTATCCGTGTGTATTCACGCGGGAGAGACGGCCATTAGATGGTAAAATGGCCGTCTTTCCCCAAATGGAAAGGAATCGCATTTTTCACCGCGATAATCAATCTATGTCTTATTACTATATCTGTACATAGAACAGAATTAGCTAACTTTTTCTGGAATAATTTTTCGATTTACGGCCAATAACTTTCACCAAATAATATAAAGCTATGCCTTCTCGCTCTTGAGTAAACTGAATTGAGATCTGACTTCTGAGCTGTGCATTTGTCATCGAGAGATGGTTGATTACAACTGTTCCTCAACAAGGCTATTTATTTTCTGCGGTGTAAAGGCAGTTTTTGCGACATTTGTGGAACGAGTAATAGTTTTATTGCATTATTTAGAAAATATTCGTCGATCCGAACTTGCCTGTTTGTTTACGGACCATTTTCGACACACCAAGAAAGTCAAAATGAGGGTTAAGTGGGTTTTACGTCATACAAGTGCTATACTATGAGCAATTGGCGGCGATCCGGAGACATGCCATCACGATTTTGATTCCCCATGGAGGTGATGGCATTCCTGCTTCGGTGCCTCCCCCCCCCCCCCTCAAAAAAAAAAAAAAAAAAAAGATGTTATCAGCATTTTTGGTAACAATATATAAAATTACCGAGAATGTTGATTATACCTCTAACAGATATATAAGAAAGTCATATGGTATCCAAATCAGATTTTTTACTTATTTGATGGTGCGGTAAATCCTTCTTTTAGCACTGGGATATTATCTTCATGATTAGGTTTAAGCGTGTCTTGCATAGATGTATGTGCGTAGTGCGTGCACAAGAACATGAGCATGAAGAGTGCAATTAAATTATGAAATTAAAAAAAAATAACAAAAAACACACATTAAACAAACAAGCAAAAAAAAAAAAAAAAAAAAAAAAAATCATAGTGTTCAGTTAGAATCTGAAACATTACAATAGATTTTTAATTTATTAATTTTGATTGGACTATTTCAAAGTACATGGGAAGTCTTAGCTAATTACCCATCGTTACGCTTTCTTGCATTAGAAATTATAATTTTAATTATAAAAGCAATTTTTGAAGCTCCACACTTATGACAAATTAGACCCTAGGGGTTCGTGAAACAGTTTGCCAAAATAATTTTGAAAAATTATGGTCTTCTTCAGGAGTCATGATTAAAAAAATCAATTAAAAAACTAATGATTCTCTTAAGCCTATTAATATGAGTGTAACGTCACTGTTGCCACAAGCTGATGAAAAATAATGAAACACACCATTGTATGTATCTCTTTGGGTATTGCATCTCATTTATCAAAAGGGTTCCGTTATGATTAGTAATATAAATTGAGTGTTCCCCCCGGCTTAAAAAAAAAGAAAGAAAGAAAACAAAAAAAGGGCGGCAGGCTTAGCATATAAAAGGCGTTCAATTTGTTTCCCGATGCAATTGCTGTCTAAGTAATGGTCCTGCTTGTCAGGGAGCCCTTTTCCCATCTGTCAACTTTCATTAGGTTTGATTGTGGGCGTTTATATGTTGAAGACAAAAGGAGATTGAAATAGGCTGTCAAATTAAGTAAAAATGTAATTGCCGCATAAAAAGTTTCGTCAATGTCGGCGGTAATTTGAACAACGGCTTTTTAACGGTCGGGCAAATAGGAAGTAGATAGAATCAGAAATTTTTCTAACACCAGGCAAGACTGGGCGGCCACAGCGCCCAACATAAAAAAAAAAAAAAATTGTCCCTATAGGTACACATTTTCTTTTTTTCTTTTTTTTTTTTTTTTTTTTTAATCAAGCGAAGAACAGATATAATAATGATATATATAAATATCAAGTTTAATAACATACTTTTACTTTTTAAATATTTTTACCTTGAAAATTTACCTCCAGCAGCAAATCATAATTTGTGGATGACTTGCATGAAAAATCTTCAACATTTTCAACAAATCATCTTTTTTGTAGTCACCAGTACAATAGTTATTATATACATATAATGATATATATATAAATATCAAGTTTACTAACATACTTTTACTTTTTAGTTATATACAATAATGATATATGTAAATATCAAGTTTAATAACATACTTTTACTTTTTAGTTATATACAATAATGATATATGTAAATATCAAGTTTAATAACATACTTTTACTTTTTAAATATTTTTACCTTGAAAATTTACCTCCAGCAAATCATAATCTGTGTATGACTTGCTTGAAAAATCTTCAACTTTTTCAACAAATCATCTTTTTTTGTAGTCATGAGTACAATAGTTATATACATATAATGGTATATATATATAAATATCAAGTTTAATAACATACTTTTACTTTTTAGTTATATACAATAATGATATATATAAATATAAAGTTTAATAACATATTTTTACTTTTTAATATTTTTACCTTGAAAATTTACCTCCAGCAAATCATAATTTGTGTATGACTTGCATGAAAAATCTTCAACATTTCCAACAAATCATCTTTTTTTGTAGTCATCAGTCATCAGTACAATAGTTATATACAGTCTTTTCACATACTATGTTGAAGTTTAATAATAAATACAAATTGGTTTACAACTAATTAAATTACAGAAATCACTTCCTACAACGGTTGGCTTGATTTTGCCCGGCCCTAAAAAACCCTGATAGGTTTATAACCCCCCCCCCCCGCCCCAAAAAAAGGGGGGGGGGCAAAATCTTTATTTAAAATCGCACTTTTATCTAACTTATTGTAAACACATAAATAGTATACAACGAATATAATATACATTAGTTTAATATGGACAAAGACTTTTCAAAAATGTCGGTAGAGATCAAATTGCTCTAGGAAAAATTGCTTATAATTATCTCATTGAAACACGGTGAAGAAATTATATAAACTTATAAAAGCAAGAAACGGGGAAACAGACTTTTATTGGTTTTTAAGCAGGAAGGGGGCGAGGCGCCACTGGCGGCACCGAGCAGAAGTTTAGTAAAATCACAAATTTCAAGGATCGCGAACCAGCTAATTGCCGAAGGCGACTAGTAAATAAAATTTCTAATAAATAATTTCTACTGCATGAATTCTTATACGAAAATATAGACGGAAGTTTTGTAGTGGGAAAAACTTACTAGTTTATTTATTTTTGATATTTCGAAGAATGAGGCAATTACAATTCAACTATTCATTCCACATTCATAAATGCAATTTATTCATTTATTTTTATTTTATTTTATTTTATTTTTTAATGTATATTGATATTTATATGCTAATTGTTTTAATTTCCCTCAACATTTTTTAACTACATTATTCTGCTGTCATCGGTAAGTCAGTGAAACAATACATCAAATTTAATCTGTCAGTCAAGAGTAATTAAGAGATATAATTAAAGCTTAATTGCTAAGGACTGCGCTCAGACGCAGGTGGTTTCCTGAGATTTGGGTCACGCGGTGTGAGGTAGATATAATTCGAAGCCTTAATAGGTGAAGAAATAAATAAAACAGGACACCAGAAAATTTTGCAATAAATTTTGTATCATACATTTTATAAATTTTCGAATGGTAAATAAATTTATATTAATTGTATTTCTATCTTTTAATGTATTAAAATATAATTAAGAAAATAAAACCTTAAATAAAATTACATCTCATATAGAGATAATATCATAACCACACGCGTCTTTGTAGAAAACCACAATTTTTATTAAAAAAAATTCAGTTTAAAACGATACATTTAATTAAAATCATTAAAATTACATCGTGACAAGGCCTTTTTCTGATGAAAACTGTGCATAGTAAGTCTTTTGTGTGACAAAGGAAAATTGAAGAATATTGAAATTTGCAATTTTTATTCCTAGTGCAAGATACGCGATCTCATTAAATACCAGATATTTTTCTTTCCGTTCAAGACTGTAGACGATCGTCAGCCAAGTTAAAATTCTTGTAATTTGTTGCCACCATTTTTTTTTTTTTAGTTTAGTTAATAATAATAATAAAAAAAAAATCTAATTGTCCTATCGGTAAGCCGTTAAAACCATCGGATTGAGAAAAATCTGCCCTTTCATTTGATACCTTATTTGTAGCGATACGTCTGATTTTTCTAATTTATTGTTACTTTTTTTGAAAGAATGTCTCTTTTTAAGCATTTAGCCATGAATTTTCGGTCATTTTTCGATGGACATAGGTCGACGTTTTAATTAATATCTCCGCTAATTAGGGCCGCATCGCTTAGCGAATTATTTAGACGTCGAGATGAAGAAATTCTGCGTCTGTCGATACTGGTTTCGAGGCGCTGCGATCATTAGCGCCGGAGTTTTAGCGCGCATAAGGCATTTCTCACAGACAGACAGACAGATGCGCACAGATTTTAATAATATAAGGAGACTAGCGAGATTCGCCCGCTAGCGGGTCAATATTTTTAAATGAATCACTATAATTAATGAATCACTAACAGTAACTTTTATTCTTAAGAAAATAAATAAATAAATAAAAATCATCTCTGATCGTGTAAAAAAGTTTCCTACGATTATTTCCAGGCAGACCGCTTTTTAAACGATTGTACCTGTAACCGCTTTCTGCGCGACCAATTTCCAAATGTAACCGACAGGTTACGTTACAAACCACGTCACATTTTCTGACGTTAGATTAAATTAACATGTATTACCGTTTCATTAACACTTTGGTTCGTTATCTAATGGAATTACTAGTGATTAAATTAAAAAGCTTAATTTGTTTCATACTATATCGATAACTCGCAGACTGCAACACCCACATTTTCTGTCTTTAGATTAAATTAATTCAATCTTTTTCAATAGTACAAGGCATTTATAAAAACAGATGCATAAAAACCTCTACAATAGGTAACTAAAAAAAATGCCAACAGGTTATCAAAAACATTCCGCCTCCATATAAACATCCATTTTCCTAGATATAATTAAAATTCCAAATTCCAGCCCACCTTAAAATGTTGTTCTTTGTAATAACTCTGCAAAAGTTGCTATTTAAGAAAAAAATACACAATACATTTGTTTCAATCACTGTAGGTTGAAATGATGTGCCAAGTACATCATTATCAGGTTAATGATGTATGAACACAATAACAATAAAAATGGTCTCAAAATTACCCCATCCCACAGTCATAAAAGAAATTAAAAAAAAAAAAAAAAAAAGAAAAGAAAAGAAAAGAAAAACATCTTTTTAAAGTTTCCGAAAAACTATTCTCTTATTGTCTTGTTAATCTATAACACTCGTCCAACAATACTAAATGAAAAGTTCCGAAAACGTGAAAATTCTTTATTTTCCTGAACAAATGAAGTTATCGCTCTTAATTAAAGCGGCACCTTTACAAGGTCTTTCTTCTTCTTCTTTTTTTTTTTACATTCCTTTGTTAAAAATTCCATCCCTCACCGAATCAACAAAATTAAGTAAAAATGTACCGGCACGTGTCTTTTTTTTTTTTTTTTTTTTTTTTTTTTTTTTCCGTGAATGTTTTGCCACCCCACACTGAAATCATGTTGCCCCTCTCCCCCTTTTTAACCTCCCGCACATCTTAATGCGGAGTTATTTTAATGAGAGCAGTTTATAGAAAGAAAAAACGGTGGATTATATGTTATCTGTTATGAGAAGCGTGGAGGTATTTAACTATGATTATGGGTTTTAAGAAACCGGATTTCTTCTGTACTAGCAGCAGCATTGTGGGAAGCTTTTTTACAGGGCAAAATGTAAAGCAATAATATTTATAAATGCATTCTATAATCTGGGAAGTGGGACTGTGCTGTTCTATTTCCGTTTATACGAGGGATAAAATACTGTTGATTGAAAAGAGGATAATTTTATTTTTTATTTCATTCTACGATAAATTTAACATTATTTTAGTATTTATTATTGCTTTATTTGGGGGCAACCTTAAAGTCGTAATAAATACAGTAAAGCACCGTTTATACGTCTCTCGTTTATACGCCTTTTTAGTGAAGTCCCAATTCATTCCTATTAATTTTAATGCAGAAATTCTTCGTTTATACGCCGCTCATATCGATTTATACGTCTTTTCCACTCTACTAAAATTCGCAAAATTACTCGACCTGTCATTATTTTTCATTCTAAATAAGACGGATTTTTCCTAGAAAGCATCTTAAATGGAGGAACGCAGGAAAGATCGAAGAATGCTGACCAAAGAATCAATTGAATTCACAGCAGAATTTTTAATACTCATACACAAGCAAATGAGACGAATATTAAAGATTTTTAATGTTATTAAATAACTGTCTGTACGGGCATAAATGGTATGCTTGTTATTAAAAATATGCTACATATATAATTAATGTTCAAAATGTGTTCATATAGTTCTTAAGAAATGTAATATAATACTCAATATACGGTTATAAGTAATTGGTACCCAGTCATGCATTAATAGTATGATTTTTCTCACTTTTTATAATAAATCTTTTTTTTTTTTAATTAATTAATTATTGTCTTAAAAGTTAATACACATTTATTAACTTAAGAAGCTTAATTAATTAGTATTTTCATACAAATTTTGTTTAAGTATCATTAAATTTGTAGTAATCAAAGTGTTATTTATTAAAATATCTATTATACGTCTTTTTATGTCAGTCCCTTGAAAGACGTATAAACGATGCTTTACTGTAGCAAAATTCAATTATGTTCGGGTGTAGGGTAACATCGGCATCGGCAGGAAAAAGTTCAGGGAGGGAGGAAGTAAGAGGTTATAAGCAATTTCACTTTAAGATATGGGGAAAAAGAGTGTCTAATTATGTGAAATATGTAATACATGTTACTCACTTTTTTTTTTTTTTTTTTTTTTAAGAATTATGAAAGATTAAAAAAAAAAAAAAAAAAAAAAAAAGCAATTTAGGGCAAACTTCAAAATTTAGGGGGAACATGAAATGACTTCGAAGCATCTATCTCTCCAATTATTTTGTGCATGAACTTCATTTCTCAGGCATAAGTGCTATATACAATTTCACATACAATAATGCGAGACCGCCTACAACACATTAGTTATAGTATAAAACTTTAAACTTTACTGTTAAAAATTTCTGTAAATTTAATGAAAATATTTATCCTCAATATTTATCCATCAGTAAATTTACAGTAATTCTTAGTTAAAAATGAATAACCGAGATTCTCAATCTTTATTCTGTATTTTTACGTAATTTTATTATTTAAATATTTAATTAAAATAAAAAATGACTGTTTCTACTTTAGAAAAAGCATTCCAAGTCCGAAATATATTCTCACCACCACCAGTAATTAATTAAATTAATATTAGTTATTAAAATGAATGTATAAAATAAGTTTTTTAACATCTTCGTTTATTTTTCTCTGTAATTTTATGTAAGACTTAAGATAATAGATTACACAGAGTTTTCTGTTGAAATTTTTTACAGTGTTAATTTGTGGGATGGAGGGAACATAAAAAATATTTTTTATTTCATCATTTTTATAAGAATGTATTGATTTAGAAAACTATTTAAAAAACTATTTTAATTCATAACCAGTTTCTAAAGTTATCGAATTTAAGTTTTCATATGTATATTTATTTTCATTTAATATATATATCTGTGATTAACAATTGAGAAAATAGCCGGGAGTAAGAAGGGGTGAACCACTTGTATTTTCAAAACAAGTTGTTATGAAAATGGGTACTTTTTGTATAAAATTAAAAAAAAATATATTTTACTTATTTTTATTTATTTAATTTATTCTGATGTCTTGAACAAGATTCTACCATTTTTAGAAAATATCTGTCTGTGTGTCCGTTAGAAAATTTTTGTAGATACTGTATCTCACGATCTAATGTACAAAATTTAACGAAACATGATATTTGATTGGACCTTGATTTAAATTGCTTCTTATTTGCTTTTGCCATGAATCGTCCAACTGGTGGCGCTATTATGTTGCGATTTCCCCCATTTAAGGAAAGGCTATAGCTCAGTTTTTATAGTGTGTAGATGCACCAAACGTCGAGTGTTAAGATGAATATAATAGGCTGATGTAAAATAGGCTGATTCAATTTGGGTACATATTGGCCAGCATTTAGCACTGCTATACTATAATTTAATCCCGTTTACGGGAAGACAATATCTCAACTTTCATTACATATAAATGCACCAAAACTGGTATATGTAATATATATTTTGAAAAATTATGTTGATTCAATTTGGATGCATATGGAACGATGACAGGTGACCCTGCAGTTGTTAAATTTTTGCGATTTTTTTTTTATATGGCTATATGTCAGCATCTGTTGGTTTTTATTATTATCTGTAACTATATATGTAAAATCATCATGGTGAGAAGCAATGCTGATTAAATATTTATGTATGTAAACCGATAGGTGGCGATGTTTTAAAAGAATTACATAAAAGAAAGTATTGTGATGCCACAGCATACTAAAGGTTTATTTTTATTTAATTAATTTTATTTTAATGAATAAGTGAAAAAATAAATCATTATTATGTTATCCAACTTCCGAATAATTGTAGATAATTTAAAAGTAATTTAATATAAATTTCAAAATTCTACTACTACACATTGGTGGACAACGCAACCTGACATTACATATTTCTTCTGCCGATTGGCAACATAGAAATCATCCACGTGCAAGACACTGAAACGGAAAATCCGGAAGAAGTGAACATAAATATGGATTAAGTCATAAAATACAAGAAACGTTTTGTTCTCGTCAAATGTATGGAGAAACCGAGTCTCAATTTCCTTTAAAAACGGCCCGTCCCATTATAGCAACACTCGAATAAGGTAATGGTAATAAACGGCGTTCTGTATGTAAATAATGCCACGTGGATTTTTTAACTGTGACGCAATCTTCGGCTCTTTAGATGTCGTTTGGAGCTATAAAAAAAATACCGGCGGCTTGTTTTAACGCTTCTCGGCAGGTTAATCTGATCGAATATATAGGTGGGCTGAAAGCGGAAGCTTTTTTTAGAAGAGTTCTTTCGACCGCCATAAACCCTTTCGCTTTTAGATTTACGACTAACAAGTGCGATCGTAAGAAAAACAGCGTGGGAGCTGGGAATTACCCGATAATGGGTAGTTCACACGCCATATTAAGGAGGGGAGGGGGAATTATTTTGGTGGTTTTTAATGAAGTTTTTTTGAGTATTGTTAATTGAGTGATAAATGAAGATTTAGAGAACTAAACTGATTTGAAAAATCTTTGGAAATCTATGCTACGTAAGTTTTTTGCATGTGCAACCCATCACCCAGCGATGAAAAAAAAAAAAAAATACAAACACACACACACACAGAATGTTTTTTACATGTACGTGTCTTTCAAATGGTGCTTAAATGCTACACAGAGCTGTCAACATTTAATTTATTACGTAGCATTGTTAATACCCGCCTTTTTTTCACACCACTTTTTTTAGAAGAGTATTTTTCTTCATATGTAACTATAATTACATGTTAAAGAATATTACTGTATATAGAAAGAAAGTAATGCGAGGGGGAAAAAAATACTAACAATGTTACGAAATAAATTAAAAAGCAGGCAGTTCCAGTTAAACCGATGGAAAGAAAAAATAAATAAATATGCAACATTACTGGAGAGTAAGCGAAACTTAAAGAACATTATTTTACAGCAAAATTTAAATATTACAAATATTTAAGTATGTTAAAAAAAAAAAGGGGGGGGGGGTCGTGCGCCCTGACAAAGGTGATTTCACAGTGGACTGTATCAAGACTTTACAAAATACAGGTCATGTTATTTCCAAAATATGTAACCAAGTCAATGAAATTAAAAGACTTGGGAAATAAAAAATCAATAGTCGTTGCTATTTTTAGAGGTGTGGTGAAGATTCAAAAATCTGATGCCACAGTGATTTATACAATTTCTACAAGATTATACAAACAAAACTGGAATCGGTGATCAACTTAAGAGTAAAAAAAATTTCAAATTTGGAATTACCGCAATGCGTTGTAATCAAATAACGAGGGACTATCGAAAGATATAGGAATTCAAATTATCATTTGCACTCATCTATAGTGTTTGTGACAAAGCGTTTCTTGCAGCTTCACTAGTATAATCAATTTTTAATGGGTACTAGTGCACATAAAACACACCAGTTATGTAAAGAGCATATACGAGTATGCAACAGTAAACGTCCATTTGGACAAATATTAACGCACCTGAGAAAAGGTTCTACTTAGACTAGAAATTTTTTTTAAAAAGTTAAATCGTAGCATGAAAGGAATATCTGTATCATCTTCTTTTTTCTACAGACTTGATAATTTTTAGCAACAGCCTGAGGAATTAAAAACGATGTTACATACATTGACAAGGGCGTAGAATTAAACATTGGGGGGGGGGGGGGGAGTGACACATAACTCATTTGACAAACGGCTTAATTAATATTGTCTAACAAGGAAACATTGAAAAGGTGTCGTCTGCAAAAAATATTGAAAAAAATATGTGATTCTACTCTTCCTAAAACACCAGAAAGTGAAAAAATTATCGGCTGAAATGAATTACAGCGACCACAAAAAATTATCAAAATTAAGCATTTGGCGATTTTACATTGTTAGGCAATTGATTTTGAGTACTTGGCGGAGAAACAAAACACGGTTCTGTTCGCACAAGGCAATCTCGGTGCTTGCGAACTGTAAGCCTAACAGCGCTAAATCGACAAAAATGCTTAATTTTGATAATTTTTTGTGGTCGCTGTAATTCATTTCAGCCGATAATTTTTTCACTTTCTGGTGTTTTAGGAAGACTAGAATCACATATATTTTTTTCAATATTTTTTGAAGACGACACCTTTTTAATGTTTCCTTGTAAGTATTATGACGAACAGAAAGAGCAATATACTGTTATATGTACCTAAACAAATTACAACAGTGCCATTGTTATAATCTGCTCTTACCCCGCAAAACCAATGACTCAGATCGGGACCCTCGGGGAAGTCGTTGAAACGATGACTTCTCCGAAGGCCCCGCTCAAATGCACTTATATTTCTTTCGTGTACAAATTTATTATAACTCTTGCACATACACACGAACATAACTTTTTATATTATTCAATATAAAATAATAATAAGCAATAAATATATATACATACATATATATATATATATATATATATATATATAACGTTTGATTTAAAAAAAAAAAAAAACTTTTGGGGTAAGAACCCCTTTATAGGATGAGCATCCCTAACAAAATAGATGAAAACAAGTATTCGACATGGGATGAAAAAGTTATTACCCCTGTCAAATATCTCTGCATCCACTAATGAATTTTTTCAAAGCTAAAAAAATAAAAAAGAAAACCTATCTTGGAAATCACCTATGCAACTCTAGAACTACTAATAAATTCACCGGCATGTCGTCTCCAGCATGTTGCCAGAACTAATTAGCATACAGATTATTATTAATTCATTTTTTTTTTCTTCGATGTAAATGTCACACCACATCTAATCACATAATTTATGCATGATATCGCATCTATAAGGATGTATCAACTTTATGCACAAACTCTTTATGACGTCTTTCCCATAGTTATTCTCCACACTTCAAGTCTTCAATTCAAGGAAATTTTAAATTGATAACAAGAAATCGTTTAACTTGTTACGCTACAGAAGGATTGTCAGACCTTGTCTTTTATGAGATATGAACGAGTTTTTGTTAAATTCCAACGTTCAAATTAAAATAATGTTGTTGGATTTTGAAGAGAAAGTTAAGTAAAAAAGCGTGTAAAGAAAACATTTTATTAAATGAAACAATAATAATGACGCATAAATTTGAAAATTTAAAGTACACGCTTTTACTTAAAATATATTAAAAATTCTTCAAAAAAATCTCTCACTATCACACGGCCCTCTTCTAGGGGCAACAGGTTTTTACTCCTGGAACCTGCTTTTGATGGAATGGAACTTACATCATTAATTCTGTACTGATAAGTATAAAGGTTGGTTGGTTGGTTGGGTTTAACGTCGCACTAGTGCTGCGCAGATGGGCGATTGGCGACTATATATAAATTGCTAGGTGTCTGACTAGTTAGTCAATTTTATGTCTTCTGACCACATTATGTCCATAAAGTGCATATAATATCTGTACTGGTAAGTATAAAGGATTTAAGTCCAAAAATGTCGATTTCGAGTTAAATACATAGTCAGACCCCCCAAAAAATTCTCTATCGATTAGTATAAAGGATTTAAATCCATGTCATTTAGTCTTTGAGAAAATCCATTGGTAAAAAAAGATTCAAGACAGAAATTTAGCATTAATCTGTGTATAAAATATTTAATTAAAAATTTTCCCTTATTAAATGAAGATTGACAATCACTGAACGGTATAAAAGGTATAAGTCAACATAATCTCCTTTTCCTAATCGATTCTTCTGATTAGTTTTTAGTTAGTGTAACTTTATTTTTCGTCTCCTGAAAAATCAAGAATATGGACTTAAATCTTTTATACTTATCACTACAGAATTCATCCATTGTAACTGACGGTTATATGTTTATACCTTACAAGATTTCAAATTGTACGGCAAAGAATTTTACAGACATTTAATTAGAGTCCTGCATCAGAACGTTTTCTAATTAATTAATTTGTTTCTACTGATTGCGTGACTTTTCTTTTTATTATTTTATTTATTTATTTTTTTGAGGATGAGGTTTTGATTAAGTTCTGGCTATTTAACCCCTTACCTGCCGAAGAAAATTTACGATATTCGTTCCCCAGTGCTACCGTTCTCTCACAACTCTGAAATGAGTAAACCTTTCGAAAACAATGTAAAGTTCACTTCTGAGGTTATTTTAGTGCATTGTTAAATCGTGTTAGTAATTTCACTTGTAGTAGTACAATACAAAGGATCGTACTTTGGAAAAAAACATATATATATACGCCCGGGGCAGTTAAGGGGTTAGCTGAAGTTCGGGTTGGTATAAACCACTTTTTAAAAGCAAAACAGAACATAACTTAAGTAAACAAATTTGATATCATAACATGATTAAGTGTCCATGTATGAAATTTATCTCACAGAAGGTAATATTGTTAATATAAACATGTTGAAAGATTTTTTTTTTACCGTTATTACATAAAAATATCGCGCTTCATTCATTCATTCTGGGCTGAGGCGAGTCCTTTTAGATAGGGTGCTGTGTAGTGAACAATTATTTTGTCATGTTCGGATCGAGCTTTCAGACGAGGAAAATTACATTGTCGGGTTTATATCAGGTACAACAAGACTCGTATGTATCTATAGTCACATAATAGGCAAAAAGATACAAGCCTTGTCGACAATTCCCGTGCCGCGGACCAGTCCTCCTGCTCTTTATCGCAACTGTTTCTCGTGTACCTTTTAATCTATGTCAGTTGATTTTCTTGTTTTCATATATGTGACTATAAATTTTTCCAATTTTTTTTTTTTTTAATCACTCCCTTTTCTTCCTGTTTTTACAGTGGGAACTGCGGTGGTTCTTCTTGTTCCCCGATGCGCTCAAACTGACAAGATTTCGTGCATTTTTGACCAGTCTAGTTGATTCTCTTGTTTTTTCACGTTTGTGATATAATGGAGTCCGACGCAAGCGCCGCATCACCAACAGGCCCGGGCTCGAAGGAGCCCATACGGTCCACAAAATGTGGTCCCAAAATAGAGAAGCCTCAACCAGTAGCGGCTCGTGAACCGAAAATAGGTGAAGAGCTAAAAAATATTTAAGTATTTTTAATCATAATTTTTATTAAGCATGGTTTTAATTAAAATTAACTAAAAATACTTATTTAAATGTAAATTTATATTCTATGAATGAATACAGCGTAAAATACAGTGTGCCTCTTCACCAATTTTCGGTTCACGAGCCGCCACTGGCCTCACCTCAACCACTGTGACAGCAACCAACTTGCCGCAAGTGCTAACCCAGATATGGATTGCAATTAGAATTACGGAGCCTTCGCCATCCCTTCGAACCAGCTTTTTGGGCTAGTCAATTTCGGTCTAGTCAATCGACAGTGTTGTATAGATGAAGCACAGTACCTAATGAAATTTATTACTTGTTGAAAAGTTAATCTTCTATGCGTTGGCCGCTAAGGATACGCTGAAAAAAAAAAACAGTCAAATTAAAAATTAATTAAAGAAGAAACTGGTTACCCAAGAACGCATCCACGAGGCAGAATATTGGTTAAACCAAATTTATTTAATATTCCAAAACATCTAATGTGGAGCGTGACCATAAATGGAATATCAGTACAAAGCATAGCATGGAGTGGGGAAACAGCACCGAGGATCAGGCCGGGCCCTAGGCCCGAATCGCTCTTGAGTTGTTACATGTTTTAAGATCCGAAAGAAACTGAAGCAAAAGAAATGACAATGCATTTGGCGCTTAATTACACGCCAAGTTCAAAGTGTGAAGATAGAGAATGGTTGCGGTTACGTTAGGAATACTCATATGTATATTTTCAAAAAGTGACGAGTAATTTATTGACCGTTGATAGTGAATGTTGGCATGATTTCGCCAAGCTTTAGACCCTGGGAAAAAAACTAACTAAGCAAATATTCTATTTAACCGTTGATGTAAATTAGGCGACGAGAGGCTGCTTCGATGTAAGATTAAAAGACACCGAATTAATTATTTTCTGGTTTCACAAAGCAAAAGGATAGAAATAAGTCAAAACATTATCATTTACAGAGCGAAAAGAATTTTCAGTACGTTAAGCATGTTAAGTGAATACTGGGAACAGATCAAAGATTTTTGTTTCAGCTACATTGAAAAAGGGATGAAAGGGAAGATATAAAAATTAGAAAACGCATAATGTAAAATTTATTATTTATAGGATAAAATCGTTTTATTTTAAGTAGTTGTTTAAGATTAAGGAATTTAATTTATAATTTAATTCATTTAGATAATTTACCTATCCCTTTAAAGAGAAAACTATAAATTTTATAATATGTGATAATCTATATCACAGACAGTACTTGAAGCTTTCCGTCTGTTACGTTACTTTGGTGCTGAGTGTATGGGAGGACGGTCCTCCTCCGCAGCAACGAGTAAAATAAATAAATAAACGCACAATTAGAAGTGTGAAAAAACAAGAAAATGAACAGACATCGATCGGAAAATGCACGAAAAGTAATTGGAAAGATCGATTTGGAGCGTATGCCTTCGCACAAGACTTGCGACTTAACATCTGTTACGTGAAAGTACCTATTTACGCACCGATTGATGAATGGTATTCTCTTACTGGTAGGCCTAATTATATATTTTTTAGTTGTAACATCCTATACAGACACCGCTTTCAAATATCCATACAACAATCAAAGGTTTTAGCAAAAAATAAACAACTGAAACCAATCTTGCTACGAAATCTCAGTCGTAATATTAGATATGCTAATTGATTCAGCGACTTTTCTAAGGCCTCCGGTATGTTTCTGGAGTTAATTAGCATTTATATTATTATTACTACATCCTCTTCTTCGTAATAACTGTCATAATGTATCTAATCACAGAGAAGAATTTATGGATTTGGCATTTGTATAAGATGTCGGATGAGTCAAATTCCAACACGTTACAAAAATTTTTCACGGTGTTCTTCTTGTAGTTATGTCATAGTTATTTCTGTCTAGAGGCGTTTCATTGCTAGTAAGCAGTCTATTTTACCATGTTTTTATTAACTTCTATTCTTGTTTGTTTGTTTGTCCGGTACAAATCTTGCAATCGAATTTTAACTAACTTCCCTACTAGCTAGACATTTGAAACTTAGAGCGCGGATTTAGAGCGCGGTCAGACAGACGGACGGACAGACAGACAGACAGACAAACCGAAGTCATAAACACTTTTCAACCTTGTTGGAAAGTGTTAAATAGCCATTAAAATATTAGCTATAATTTAATTGTTGGAAAAAAAAAAATTACGAGTTCATTTTCTTTCGACATAAAAATAAATACATTTAATTCAACGTGAACGTTAAAAAATTATAAAAAGTTAAATAATGCATCTCACAAAAACGGATGTCATTATCACTTTAAAAATTTTATACACATTTATAAGGTACTAATGTTGCTTTTGTCACGATGCTAATATACGTTGTTCTAAAAGAAGAAATATTTTATTTTTAAAACCAACTTTTTTTTTTTTTCATAATTATTATTAGTTCACTGAACGGAGTCCGCGTGCTTAAATATTGCTTATATATTATTTTTTTATCCTCGCGTATTTTATTAATGATTCATCAGAAAATTTAAAAACATGGTATATAAAAAGTTTTTTCATCTTATAATTATTTGTGTTAGAATTTGTATATTCATATGTAAGCAACGTATTTTATGAAAATATCGCATGAGACATATGGTATATTCTGGCCATCGCAAAACTTTGTTATATATTTTACCATTCAAACGCACGTACCACAAAACGTTTATATCAAGATTATTTTCCATAATAAATGCTAACGATTTTCATGCCATAGAAGAACACGAAATATCGGAAGTCAATTTTGTGCCCTATACACAAGTTTTTTTTTTTTTTTTTTTTTTTGGTTACCGTATTTTAGTAAGATAAGCCGCGGGCTATCTTTTAAAAAACACTGATTTTTGGGGATGGAGGCTTATCTATCAATGCGGGCTATCGAATGATAATGCCAAATTCCGTCGTCCATACTCCTTGGAACAGTCGATCTTCCCCGAAAACGGAAGTTTAGTATTAGAGTTTCTGAAGCACTGATTCATGCTCATAATCTCTTAATTTCACGCTATAATCTCTTACTTATTAACTAATAATCTCTTATTTTGATTAATTTGCATATATGTCTAGAGTTCGCCATCTTGTTCCCTTGTTTTTGACTTTTTGCACCGTATTTGTATACTGGCTTTAATTTTTTTTTTTTAATACAGTGCCTTTAAAAATAATTTATTACTTTTATTTATAATTAAGTATTTTTATGACTTTGTATATATGCCCGGATTCCACCCTCTTGTTCCCGTGTTTCTCATATTTGTTGCCATTACATCTGCATACTGGTACAGTTAGATTTTATTTTCTTTATACCGGATTATTTTTTAAATAATTTATTATTTTCATTTATAATTAATAATTTATTATTTCTATTATCTTGAGTAGACGTCAGAAGACTGATATCTTTTTTTCTTATTTATCTGTCACATCATCGTAACAATGCTTGCATAAGCTGCGGTTTATCTGAGAGCATTGTTTTTTCCGCAACATTGTAAAAAGCTGCAGCTTAACTACCAGTGCGGCTTATATACACTAAATTACGGAAATAGGAAAAAATGATAACCTTGGGTTTACTATCATAGATATCGGGTTAAACTATTCGTTTTAAAGACATAGACGAACACTTTTGATATGACATTCAGATTAAAAATTCCCACCTCCCTCACGTAATTTTTATGCAATATGTTAAACGTTAAAGTACTCTTAATGCGTTTTCTACTGCAGCAGTTACAAAAAAGTAGAAAAATATGGAATACTACCATTTCTATTTGAACTCATCATAATAAACTAAAGTATTTTGAATCATGTGTTGTTAATGTGCTTTGGTGGTTCTATATGTTACAAATAATTATAAGATTAAATAAAACTTTTTATATACCATGTTTTACATTTTCTGATGAATCATAAAGCTCTTATCAACGTGCATAAAATTTTTAAAGTGATAATGACGCCAATTTTTGCCAGATGCATAATTTAACTTTTTATAATTTTTGAACGTTCACGTTTAATTAAATGCATTTATTTTTATGTCGAAAGAAAATGAACTCGTATTTTTTTTTTTTTCAACAATTAAATTATAGATAATATTTTAACGGCTATTTTATTACTATTAGGATGTTATTATTTTCATATTTTAATTAATTATAAGAAAACTAATAAAAAAATTTTCAAAAATCTGACTTCGAAGTATTGTGTTGTCACCGGGTTCTGAGCTACTGTGAAAGTTTCAAATGTCTAGCTAGTAGGGAAGTTAGTTAAAATTCGATTGCAAGATTTGCACCGGACAAACACACAAACGAGAATAGAAGTCTCGAATAGTTATAAAGGGAAATATGGAATACCCATTTCCTTAAAGGATAACATAGAATAAGGTAGTATTTTTATTGAAAATCATGAATAATTGCTATATAAACATTTTAGTTTGAAATTATTATTCTAAAGAAAATGATCAGCAAAAGTTTAAGCAAAATAAAATGATCAGTTTCGAAAAAATGATCAGCATTCAAGTTTTACAAAAATCGTAAATAATATGAATAGTTGGTATTCTATATACGCAAGCGAAGTGTGACGTCATTGGCCGACGGTGGGGCCAAATAAAAGATTTCTTACGTTAATTATCCGTTGGATTTTTTTTTTTTTTTTATAAAAAATTGTTAAATTAAGGAAAATTAATTCCCGATTTTAATCGTTATCGTATACATGTGTTAGATTAAGTTATCTTAATTTTAAATTTCAAAACTCCGCCGTCCTTGGCATTTTTTGTATTTGGCGATCAAAAACGCAATACGAAAATATACATGCCAGATGTATATTTTCGTAATATATATTGTACGAAATATTGTTTCATATTATTGATTGCCCTCTCAATATACATTGTTAAAATAACCATGATTTTTGAAAGAAATTAAATATGTTCGCCTGATAATTTGGTGATTTTTTTTTTTCCCGCCAAGGACGACAGATATAAAATCTAATTCCGCTGCAACAATTATTATTATTATTTTTTTTTAACAGTTTCTTTGTATATAATGTTTTAGACCAAAATCCAAGTTTATTTCGGAATATTTTTTTTCTTCTTTTTGCTTGTCAATCAACGATTTTTATTAGTAAAAGCAACATACTTTCTTCTACGTACATACAGAGAAAGTATTCAAGGGAGTTACGCGTTTTGAGATATCCTGGAAACGATTTGATCATCTTCAGAAAATGCTTGTCTGTGTGCGTGTTGGCAAAATTCTGTGGACGCTGTGTCTCACAAATCAATGGACGGAATTCAATACAAGTTTATACTTCGGTGGACTTTTAGGTTGAGACTGATTAGGTTTTGGGACATACCGCCTAACAGGTTGTGTTGCTTTTTCATATGGCAGCATAGGACAACAAAATTAGTGTAATTTTACACAATGACATTTATTTTTAAGCAATTTTTTGAAATTAACCTATATATGCATGAAAGGGATAAAAAGAAATAGTTTTATAGTATTAAAAAACCCAATTTAAAAGTGAGAAAATCGCTAATCTAAATTATAATCGCGAATAATTTGTAATTGCCCCTTTAAGGATTGTTTCCTAGCAGAAAACTTTGTAACTCAGAAATCAGAAAAGGAACGAATTTATAAGTCGAAATTCGCTGACGTTAGTGCAATTTGCAAGTGACGCTGCAATGAGCTGCATATAATCCCAGAAATTCCTTTTAAGAGCCCAGACGATCTACAGAACCAATCAGCAGCTCAGAAAATTAGGTATAAAAGCCCAAACATTAAACAAACGGAGAGTTCTTACCACGATTTTGACTTGTTAAACACTTTCACGATGCAGCCTTCCTCTGAAATTATACGTAAGTCCTACAGGCCTCCCCAACATAGATTCGGCGGCCCGGGCGCCGATTGAACCGCCCGTGGATCGGCAGAGTGTCGGATTATGATTCCATTCGCCTAACCCTGTCCCGACTTTGAAATGCTGAAACAATAAAGATGTTTCCTGAAAGAAAGCCTAGTCGTCATTGTGTGCTGCGCCTGTCATCTCTCTATCTTTTATCCAGTAATTAACTCATCACATGCATTAACAGCCAACCACCATAAAACTTTTGTTGACTTAGGAGCACAGCTTCCCTTCCCCTTGAGGAAAGTACCCCCGAAGGGAGTTCAATATGAGTATTTTTTAAAAGGACTATAGTCAACACTTTTACGAAGATTGGTTGAACCTATAGTGAGAATTTGAAACAAAGCTATAGAATTTTTTCATGCTTTGCAAAAGAAACAAAAAATCCTAAATAATAATAATAATAATAATAATTAATTAATTAATAATAAACTCCTAAGATGTCGCCTGTAGTACATAAAATTCGCTAATTCAGACATGGTACAAGCTTACAGAAAAAAACGCTGAACTTTTCACGACACCCCTCCCCCTCCCCCTCTCAAAAGTGGTATCAGGCAACTGACACAACATAATTTTTTCAATAATAAAAATAATGTTAAATCTGATTGCATACATGTACACACAATAAACAAAATCCGAACAATATATCTTACATTAAATATCATATAAATTATTATAATTAAAATAGTTGTAAGTGCTTAAAAAACAGGCAAACTTATTACATATACTTGAAAATAAGTTTATTCTATAGAAGCATTGTTTGCTGGGGCAATTGATTAGCAAAATACTGTAGTTCAAGTTCATTAGGAAAATGCAGTTGAAGTGCTATTTCTTTTTTATTTTCTCCAAGTTTGAATTTAACATTTCTTGAAAGCCAATCACATAGAAACTGCTAATAATATATTGCACAAATTTAAGCTGCCCCCCTCCCTTCAACACATGTCCAAAAAGTTTTAATGTGGATTTGCATTGATCCCAAGAATAATAATTTTCAAGCTTAAAAAGGCTGAATTCAGCCTTAAGGCTGAGAAGTAACATGTCTGCTAATTAGTGTTACACTTTTCTGAGACGAAAGTAATCTACACTCGCCACGGAAAATAATTGTGTGAAATTATATTGGAAAAATATGGATGAAAGTTTTATGGTGGCCACAACATATTAGCTTTTTTAAAATTTCACCCATCTAGAAAAATCGAACATTTTCAACCCTTCTATCAACCGATGAATTTTTCAAAGATAAGCAAACTTAGCAAAACAAGCTTAGTAATCAGGAATGCTAATTCATTCAAGTTTTCTTAATCTCCGACAAGTTGTTGTAGTTCATTAACATTCAGATTGTCATTATTACAACTTTTTCTTGGCAATAAGTGTCAAGTCGTATCAGATCTCGCAGAAGAATTTATGTATTCCCTATCTATGAGATGTGTCAACTTCAAACCCACCGACAAATTCTTTATGGCGTTCTTTGCATAATTATCTTCACGGTGCTTCGATTCAATGGGAGTTTTATGATTGGCAAAACAGCTTGTTTGCAAAGAGTTGCCGGAACTATTATTTTATGGGGCATGCACGATTTCTTGTGAAACTTTGCAAATATCTAAGAGGCATGTTCGATATATGCAGTAGCTATAGATTTAATCATTGTTTTAAAACATTGGTTTACACGGATTGTTTGTTAAATTTAGTAAAGGTATTTATATGTATTGTTCCATAGGTAGGAACTATTGCTCAAGTAAGAAAGTAAATTAGAAATTTGTATGATTGCATTTGGAGTAATGGGTGCAAAGAACCCTTGAGTTAATATTAAATAGTAGAGTTAATATTAAACAGCAGATGGTTTTTAAGGCCAAAAACCTTTACAAATTTGTAAGTCTTAAATGATAATAAAAACTTAGTATCGCCCAGTGGTTGAAATTCGACCTTTTTTTAATTTTCTTATATAAGAATGTATTGGATTCCTAAAAAATTTCGACATCAGGTTTTCGAAGAATTTAAAGGATTTGGAATATCCTGCACATGATTTGTCCACTTTTAGAAAATGCGTGTGTATGCGTATATTAAAAATTTTGTGGAAGCTGTAACTTTCGAACCATTAGACGAAATTTAACAAAACTTGATTAAATTGGGACTTGTGGATCAATATCTCAAAAGGTGGCACTGTCATCCCAATGTTGCATAATTTTTAACATACAGCAATATATTGTACAAAATTTCCTATAAATGTACATAAAGATTTTTTTTTTTTTTTTTTAACATTTCAATGTGAAATTAAATAAATAAATATTTATGATAGCAATAAAAACTAGGAATTTTTTTTAGTACATTTATTGGCATCGCTTCCTCTTCTCTAGGGGAGGGAAGGGGGGGGGGATAATTTTAATATGGGTATCTTTGAAAAGAACTCGTCAGCACCTGTAAAAAGAACCACCACTCACGGATAGGTCTATGAGAATTTAAACAAAATTATTTTTCTTTATTTATTTTTTCTTTATTTTTATATTTTTCATTTTTAGCAGAAAAATGAAATCTTCTGATGTTCCCAAAATTTATTTATTTTCTACAGTTAGTATAATGCTTCTCTGAGATAAAAATCGTCTTATTAGAAGTTAATTGTATATTACTTTTCCCTTTTAAAGCGGCAAAATTTGCATCTTTTCGAACTTTGACCTTGCAGCGCCATCCATTGGAATAATTTTAAACTATTTTTTTTTTCTCTAGCTCATACAAAATCAAATTTCTTGAAAGCCCTAAAGGTAATACTGCACTTCAATATGCCAGTTATTATTATTATTTTAATGACATTTTTAAATCGGGAGAAATTTACAGGACACCCAGTATATTAGGATATATTCTGTCAGATTTGTCGAGAGGAACATCTTTTTTCCAAGCTACAATTAATATACCTAACCCTTACTGCAATTCATTAAATAAAAAACCTGTGAAAACAATGGACTCTTTCTTGGAAAAACTCGTTCTGTACTCATCCGCACGTGTTAGAAAGAAAAATGTTAAGAAAGTAAAACAAATATTTCAGAAGAAAGAAAGAAAAACTAGCTTTAGTTGTTCTCGTAAAAAAAAAAAAGTGCTGCCCACGCCTTGATCTCAGGACATAACTGCCACATCTAGTTTTTCCATCATAAAAAAATAAATGGGAGGAAAAAAAGTCATTGACATTTTGGTTACTTTTTTTTTTTTTTCAGGAGCAACCAAAAAAGTAAATCTTTTAGTGCTCCTTGACACTAAACAAGGTCAAGTGAAAAGATGTAATTGTATATACATTACCTTTTCCATTTCTAGTTTTTCTTCTTCTAATAAAAACACAACAGCTAATTCCAATGTTTGCGCACTTCAAGAATCCCTGCTATTGTTTACTTTATAAAAAGTTCATATATATATATATATACATAATTTGGAAAAGTAATTTTCTTTCTAAGAATATACTCGTACTCGTAATACATTTTAAAACCCGACTTGAATTATTGTGTATTTAAAATTTTGATAAACTACCCCTTAACCCTTTATCTACGACAGTACTTTAAAGCACCATTAGTTTAAAATCATATAAAATCGAATTTATAGAAGAAATGTCGAAGGTATTTTATGAATTTGTAAATAATTCGTAGTTATTTTCATATAAATTCCTTCAAATAGGCTTAGTCAGGTGATAAAAATCACAATTTTCTGTATTTCTAATTGTTTTTCACGTTTAAATAGCTAATTTTCCCTTAAAAACGCATTAAAAATCTTCAATAAGTAATGGATTTAGTGCCAAATTTGGCGGCTTTTCGCTCCTTGGCGATTTTTTTGGCGACCTTGGCGAAAAATCTTTATTATCGATATATCTAATATGGAAACAGTAACGTTATTGGGTGTCAAGATACTGGAAATTTCCAGATTTTTTTTTTACGCAGGTATTTAAAGAGTTGCATCGCGCCAAGTGAGTCAGTCTCAGTTTAGTTTCGCCAATGCTTTCAATTCTATTGAAATAGCTCTGAGTGAGCCTCTTTGATACAACATTGCTGTGAGTTAATGCTCTGATGCAATTTGTACTGTGAGTTTGCTGTTCTCAACTGTTATTTGAGCTGTGTTTATTGGTGAAACTGAAGTTTTATAGACCTCGAATTTTCTGTAAATAAACTTCTGAGCTTCTGCAAGTTTCGCCTTTCATTCTTGAACAACTCACGAACCCCCAAGTACGCAACAATATTTATAAGAATGCAACATATATACCTCACTTTAATCTCACTACAAGGCACTACACACTACATGTAGCCATTTTTATTCCAGAAAGGATTTTATAAAGTGCTCTTGTTGCTTTTGTTTGGCATTTTTTCACGATCTTCAAGTTTGTTTTGGTCTTGACTATGGGTCTGTAACTGTTATATTACTTCAAGAATCTTCCATCAAATAAAATTAGAAGGAACATAAAATGTAAATATTTTTTTTAAGGTCCAAACACCTTTTCTGACCTTTATGTAACAGAATTTTTTAAGGTCCAAGCACCTTTTTTGATCTTTATGTAGCAGAAGCAGAATTTAGAGTATAGAGGACTATTAGTTTTTTTTTTTTTTTTTCAAATTATAACACCGCTTTCAAATTATTCAATTATATTTTCGATTTCGATAAATGTCCAACTATCGTAAAACTGGTATTGTAAAAATCCGCAGATTGAGGCTAATGGTCCTCCGTACTAAAAATAAAAGAAAAAGAAAAAAAGAAAGAAACTACTGATAATTTCAGTTGTATTTCTTTAAGAAATTTCTCTACCTGTAATATCGTCGGTTTAAGAAGTGGAAAATTTTGTTTTATGAATGGTAGTATCAGTTCTGTGCCAATGTTCTACCCCTGCATTCGTTTCAAAGGTATAAACGAATTTTTTTTTTTTTCAATTACTCACTCTGAAAATTTACTGCCCCAGGGTTACTTCCCTTCTAAAGGGAAGCGATAATCCTATATGTGCAAAAAAAAAATTTCTAATTGACGATTACTATAATAAAATATCTGGAGTGACTCCACTCGACTTTCGAACATTCAGTAATTAACGGTTGTATGAATAAATTAAAGTAAGCGAAGTCGTTCAATAAACAAAAGAGAAAATAATGATAAAAGGTTTGAATATTTTTCTCCATATAGTATGTTGTTTAATTTAATGCTGTTGCCTGTTGCACTTCAAATAATCTGAGCCCACAGGTCATAATGTATGATAAATAATTATTGGTTGTGTCCCTGGAAAACTTTATAAGGCTAGATTCACCAAAATGTATACAGTTTGTGTGACGGTGGTCAAACAATACGCAAAAATGATTGACACGCAAAGAAAAGTATTTTTTTTTTTTTTTTTTTTTTTTTTTGTTTCTTTTTTTTTTACTTTCTCTTACCCATAGGGTCGAGAAAGTATTGTTTTAGGTTCAAATTTTCGAACGTGAGTTTTTGTTATATTTACATGTTCTGAGGTGCCCTGAATGCGAAAATCATGTTTTTAAAGAATGGTCTGTGTGTCTGTCTGTCTGTGATCAGCATATCTCACGAACAAACAGTAGCAGAAATTCCAAACTCGGCATTCTAAGTATATATCGTATAGGGATGCCACACTAAGCTTTTCGTTGAGATCAAGCAAATGGTTCGTGTACAGAGACACTCAAAAGTATTCAAATACATTACGTCTATGGGGGAAATTGCTGGTGAGTAGAGTTTAACATCTATAGACTGGTATGAAATGAATATATATTTTATGTAATAGAGATAGTCAACTGGGAAAAAAAATTGTGTATGTAGGAGCCTCGCCTCCCCCCCCCTGAGGGGGAAGTCCCCCCTCGAGGACAGTACGTTTTCATGATGGGTATCTTTCAAAACAGTTTGTCAATACCTTTCAAACGAATAGTTGAACCATCGATCTGCGATAATTTAAAATAAAGTTATCAATTTTTTTCATTTTCAAAAAAAAAAAAAAAAAGAAAAAAAAAAGAAAAAAAAAAATATATATATATATTTTTTTTCTTTTTTTTTTTTTTAATGTAATATTGAGAATAAATTCAACTTTTTTTTGGATAGTTAGTGTTATACTACTTCTCTAATATGGAAATCGTCTGCATTATCATAAAAGATAATTTGTTTAAATAATAATTTTTATAAATTATTTTTTAAAAACAGAATTATTTTTTAATAACTGAATTAAATTTTATATAAATATGGGTGCATTAATGAAACGGGGGTCCTCACACAAAACTAATTATCATATAAAACTCTTCCGAAGCCTAATTTGAATTCTTTAACACAGGTTTACATAACAGTACTCGTTATCTTCCCTCTTAATCTCAAACCTGTATTTATAGTATTAAATTTCAGGGTAAGAGAAAGTCGTGTGAGTGACACACCAGATTATATTTCTTTCTTTCCAGCTTATGATAATCTATTAATACAGATGAGGTTTATTTTCTTTTAAAATGCACATTTTTTGGTTTTGTATGAAATAGTTTTATTTTTGTTCATTGCATTTAAAGAAAAAAAAAAAAAAAAACTTTTTATAGTAACTAAACATGTACAAGAATGCAAATAGTTTACCTTTCCTTTATTCGTAAAGCAGGAACGCCTGTGAGCAGTGCCGCGGATACAACAGCCAAAGCATTATGTAGTCAAGGGGCTTTTAAAAGACATACGAGGTATAAAGCTAACACTTGTTCTAACATGGTATAATTCATGAAATTCAAAAACCGTGCTACAAAAAAATATCTAATATAAAAGATAAACTAATCCCCACGCACGTAAGAAAGATTAGAATTCAAGAAATACATTAACCTCAGCAAAGAAACTCTATGCATGTATGATTCGTTCCACTTATTGTCCATTTTCTATTTGGAAACTAGAAAAAGTGAGAATCTTGTGATGCGATTCAACAATGGATGGGATATTTGTGTAAGGTGTTTTTCACTTTAAAGCTCAGCAAGAGACAAAAAAAGAAGTTTCTTGAGAAAATAACATGAAAACAGAAGAAAAATCAGCAAGGGCACCGGAAACATATGAAAAGGGTTACCAAAGTGTACTAAAGTTATTATTGTTTTTACGTATAAACTGATTTTTTTTTACCATTAATAGTTCTACACTTAGACACCACATTTTGTTTCCTTATTTTTCGTTTAGTCTTTCTCATATTCTTTTCTTCTTCTTCTAATTTTTTTTTTTCTTTTTTTTTTTTTTAATAATAATAATAAGCAAAACAAATTAATTTCAAAGAAAGTATTAGATATTTCAAAGTGCAGTTTTGTGAAAGATGTATGAAAAACATGTATTAAATTTTATTTACACCAACAATAAAAACCTTAAAATTTAATAAGTAAAACGGTATAACTTATTTTTATTTGTTTATTTATTTACTTCATGATAAAATTAACGCATTTCTTTCACGTAAGAATTTACTGTGTTAGTCTCTGTTTATTTTAATGCCTCATCTACAATAATAAAAGAAGATGTCCGTCTGTCTGAACAACTTTACGTTCAGCTTCTACTGAACGGAGAAGAAAAAAAATTGACATACGGATGCTCAGGAGCCTTCCGGAAGGGGGAATTAAAAAATTTTAATTAGTTGTGGAGGTATTAATTAAGGGGACTCTGTACCATTTGAACCTTTTTTTTTAAATTATTATTTAAGCAATACTCTTTTTAAATATTATTAAATGATTTTATTAAGGAAAATGATTTTACCACAGAAAAAGACATTTCTAATAGTGCAATTTGAAACTGTTTTTTTTTTTTTTTTTTTTTTTTTTTTTTAAATAATGTAATTTTGTGACAGCCATAACATATTAGTCTTTTTAAAATATATTTAAAGAACATCTCTAAATATATGTATATTTTTTATATATATCTCATTTAATTAATATTAACTATTATAATTATAACTATATTATACAAGTAAATTTGATATAACTAAATACAAGATCAATTTATACAAACTCTTATGTGGTAATCGAAATTTTTTTTATTAAATTACAGCTCGAATAAAATCTTAATACATATTTATGAACTTTTTATCGGAAATTTTTTTAAACTTTGGCATTTTTCCAAATCACTAAAGTAGCGTAATGCAAATATTATGGCATAAATTTTGCACTTGAATTCGAAAAAAAGAAAAAACGAAATTTATACTAATATCTTAGCTAATATACCCATTTATCGACTTTTTTTTTAACTTTTAAAAAACGAAAAAGTTTATTGAAGTGCACTATGGAATATAAATTTGCTTCTAAAAAGGTATGGATAATATCGTCTAATACTTTCAAGAGAGGAAAAAAATCAATATGATATGATGAGAGTTAATTTTTTATTTATATATTAGTCGGCCTGCGCCCGCTTAGCATTTAACATTTGCAAATGTTCTTTTTTTAAAAGTACTTTTTCCTCTAAGTTGGCGTAATGTTTTGACCATAATGTGGCGAGTTTTAGCGAGGTCTGAGAAGAAAACCGCCAAATCTCCAAGTGGCATTCCTTATAGCCTTGCATCTACACTTTTAAACTAATTTTAAAATTTATTTTATTTATAACAAATCACGGATAAAATTTATTTTTTTCTGAATACATTGTTGAAATTGTGACGTCATATTTTTCTGCTAAATGCTTCTTCCTTTATTTTATTCATACCACTACAGCAAAGACAAAAAATTATTTTCTTTTATTTCAGTACATTTTTGTAGCAATATCGTCAGTTTCGATCTTTGGTTTCGGATAATTTGGGTTGGTTGGTTGTAGGATTTTTAAGGCCGATTTATAAAGCTAGGGTCCTAGGCCTATAGGCGGAATGCCCAACTTGGGGGGGGGGTCTTTCTAAAGGCTCCTAAGCCCGTTTTTAAACGAATTTCGGAAAGAAAAAACACGGGAAAACTCCCAAAGGCTAGGTCGATGAGAGCGACCTGGAATCGAACTAGGCACGTCCTATCTACCAGCTGTGAGCGCAGAACCACTCGGCCGCTGGTGTGGGCTCGGTAACTTGGGCTTTTATTATTAAGATTACAGGGTACAGTCGATAACAAAAGTCTCCGAACACTAGCAAAAATTCCTATATAAATAATCTGGTGTGTCACTCACACGACTTTCTCTTACCCTAAAATTTAATACTATCAATACAGGTTGGAGATTAAGAGGTAAGATAACGAGTACTGTTATGTAAACCAATGTTAAACAATTCAAATTAGGCTTCGGAAAAGTTTTAAATGATTAATTAGTGCTGTGTGAGGGAGGCGGTAGCCCCCCCTCAACGCCCCCCCCCCGTTTCACTAATGCACCCACATTTATACAGAATTTAATTCGGTTATTAAAATATAATTCTGTTTTAAAAAATAATGTATTAAAACTATTATTTAAAAAAATTATCTTTTATGATAATGCAGACGATTTCCATATTAGAGAAGCAGTATAACACTAAATATATTTAAAAAAAAAAAAAAAAAAAAAAAAAAGTTGAATTTATCCTCAATATTACATTAAAAAAAAAAAAAAATCTTTTTTGTTAAAAATGAAAAAAAATCGATAACTTTATTTTAAATTATTGCAGATCGATGGTTTAACCATTCGTTTTAAAGGCATTGGCGAGCTCTTTTGAAAGATACCCATCTTGAAAATTTAGTCCCTTGGAGGGGGGACTTTCCCCCCAGGGGGGTAGGCGAGGCTCCTACATACACATTTTTTTTCCCCAGTTGACTATCTCTATTACAAAAAATATATATTCGTTTCATTTGGTTTAGTGCAGTCTATAGATGTTAAACTCTACTTACCTGCAATTTCCCCCCTAGACGTAATGTATTTGAATACTTTTGAGTGTGCCTGTGCACGAACCAATTGCTTCATCTCAACGAAAAGCTTATTGTAGCATCCCTATATAATACACATTTAGAATACCGAGTTTGGAATTTCTGCTACTATTTGTTCTTGAGATATGCTGATAACAGACACACAGACCATTCGCTAAAAACATGATTTTCGTATTCAGGGGACCTCAGAACATGTAAATATAACAAAAACTCACGTTCGAAAATTTGACCCTAAAACAATACTTTCACGACCCTATGAATAAGAGAAAGTAAAAAAGTACACTTAATACAGTTTTGTTAAATATATCCTTGTCGAATCATGTTCATAGTCAGTCTAAGAAAACATGATTCGACAAGGATTTATTTAACAAAACAGTATTAAATGTATTATTTTTTTATATATAGGAATTTTTGCTAGTGTTCGGAGACTTTTGTTACCGACTGTAAGACCCGATTATTTTTTTTTCCAATGTATGGCCCAACCCGGCCCGATAAAAAACTAGTATGTTGTGGCCACCACAAGACTTTCTTCTATATTTACCTATACATATTCAATCAGTAACAAAGTACGATTTTTTTTTCTAAGTTTTTTTTTTTTTTTTTGTTAAAAGTGAAAAAAATCGATAACTTTGTTTTAAATTATCACAGATTTATAGTTCAACCATTCGTTTTAAAGGTATTGACGAGACCTTTCGAAAGATACCCATCTTGAAAATTTATCCCCCCGGGGGGGTACTTCCCCCCCAGGGGGGGAAGCGATGCCCCCCCATGCAGAAAAATTTTTTCCTAGTTACATACTACTATTATCAATAATTCATATTAATTTTACAATCACAAGTTTAAAACAACTCTAATTATGCACATTTATACGAATTTTTGTCCTATGCTGCCATGTTAAAAATTTAGATAAAATGCTATCACAGCGCCACCTGTTGAGCTATTGATCCCCAAACATAATCAGCACCAGTTTATGTCGGGGACCAACTAAATACCAAGTTTGGTTAAATTTCGTAAAAAAAAAAAAAAAAAAAAAAAAAAAAAAATTTGCGATATTTTTGTTTTTTTTTTGTTAAAAGTTAAAAAAATCGATAACTTTGGTTTAAATTATCACAGATTTATCGTTCAACCATTCGTTTTAAAGGTATTGACGAGATCTTTCGAAAGATACCCATCTTGAAACTTTGCCCCCCCGGGTGGGAACTCCCCCCCCCAGTGGGGGGGGCAACCGATGCCCCCACATGCACAAAAATTTTTTCCAAGTTAACTATTACTATTATCAACCTGATCTTTTGAAAGATACCCAATGTGAAAATTTATCCCCCCGGGGGGGTACTTCCCCCCCAGGGGGGGAAGCGATGCCCCCCCATGCAGAAAAATTTTTTCCTAGTTACATACTACTATTATCAATAATTCATATTAATTTTACAATCACAAGTTTAAAACAACTCTAATTATGCACATTTATACGAATTTTTGTCCTATGCTGCCATGTTAAAAATTTAGATAAAATGCTATCACAGCGCCACCTGTTCAGCTATTGATCCCCAAACATAATCAGCACCAGTTTATGTCGGGGACCAACTAAATACCAAGTTTGGTTAAATTTCGTAAAAAAAAAAAAAAAAAAAAAAAAAAAAATTTGCGATATTTTTGTTTTTTTTTTGTTAAAAGTTAAAAAAATCGATAACTTTGGTTTAAATTATCACAGATTTATCGTTCAACCATTCGTTTTAAAGGTATTGACGAGATCTTTCGAAAGATACCCATCTTGAAACTTTGCCCCCCCGGGTGGGAACTCCCCCCCCCAGTGGGGGGGGCAACCGATGCCCCCACATGCACAAAAATTTTTTCCAAGTTAACTATTACTATTATCAACCTGATCTTTTGAAAGATACCCAATGTGAAAATTTACCCCCCCTGGGGGGGTATTTCCCCCCTAGGGGGGGAAGCGATGCCCCCCCATGCAAAAAATTTTCTTCCTAGTTACATACTACTATTATCAATAATTCATATTAATTTTACAATCACAAGTTTAAAACAACTCTAATTATGCACATTTATACGAATTTTTGTCCTATGCTGCCATGTTAAAAATTTAGATAAAATGCTATCACAGCGCCACCTGTTCAGCTATTGATCCCCAAACATAATCAGCACCAGTTTATGTCGGGGACCAACTAAATACCAAGTTTGGTTAAATTTCGTTAAAAAAAAAAAAAAAAGAAAAAAAGAAAAATTGCGATATTTTTCTGTTTTTTTTTGTTAAAAGTTAAAAAAATCGATAACTTTGGTTTAAATTATCACAGATTTATCGTTCAACCATTCGTTTTAAAGGTATTGACGAGATCTTTCGAAAGATACCCATCTTGAAACTTTGCCCCCCCGGGTGGGAACTCCCCCCCCCAGTGGGGGGGCAACCGATGCCCCCACATGCACAAAAATTTTTTCCAAGTTAACTATTACTATTATCAACGAGACCTTTCGAAAGATACCCATCTTGAAAATTTACTTCCGCGGGGGGGGATTTTCCCCCCCGGGGGGGGAACCGATGCCCCCCCCATGCACAAAAATTTTTTTCTAGCTAACTACTACTATTATCAATAATTCATATTAATTTTACAATCACAAGTGTAAAATAACTCTCTTTATGCCCATTTATACGGAATTTTGTCCTATGCTGCCATGTTAAAAATTTGCATAAAATGCGATCACAACGCCACCTATTGAGCGATTGATCCCAAAATCTAATCAGCACCAGTTTATGTCAGGGTGCAACTAAATACCAAGTTTGGTTAAATTTCATTCATTGGTTCGTGAGATACAGCGTCCACAAAAAAATGATACAGACAGACAGACAGACAGACATTTTCTAAAAACTATTAATTCGTGTTCTCCATATCCCAAAACATGTAAATCCATCAAAAAGTGGACTTCGAAAATTTTCGCGAATCCAATACTTTCTCTATATTACATACTAGCAGGCTACGCCCGCTTCGCTGGTCACTATATTTAAATGAATTTTCAAACGAATTGGATCAGTATTTATTTTTTACATCACATTACAAATAAAACCTTAAAATAAATAAATAAATAAAATAAACACTGAAATCGCTTTAGATCTCGCTTCTTCGGGTACCCGTTGCCTAAGGCAGCTCTTTTTTCTACCCGTACTGCATCGGGTACAGTTCCCCTATAGAAAGGTCTTTCCCGGGCACTTCAATCTGGGTATTTATCGACGACTTGTGGATTTTCTGTTATTTAAGAACTACGATTTTAAAGATGACTGTATCTCAGCATCTGTTGACGCATGCGCGCCACCCCGTCGCGGATGACCGGCAGAAGGCTATGAGAAGCCAAGTACAATGGACGTGGGCAAAGAACTTTAAATTTATTGACGCCCACAATTATTATTTTATGTGTTACCTATTATTTCTTCGTTGTATATAGTGTAAATACTTGATGTATGTGATCGTACAAATTAAAAATATTAAAACAACGAAGATGGTCCGTCGAAAATTAATTATTTGTAGTTAAGTTCCTACAAAAAGTGGCTCCGTCGAGAAAGGAGCTTGTAATAAGCGACTTATGGATAAAAATAATAAATTGAAATCTTCCTTGAAAGGGAAGATAACTAGAATTGAAAACTATGTAGAAGGCACGAATGCCGAAAATTACGATATAGATATAGTGGAATTAAAAGTGAAATTAAAGAACATAGAACTGCTACAAACAAAAATCGATGAATTACGACAAAAATACTACGAAATTCAAGACTTGAAAGATGCTGAACAAGCAACCATAGATGACGACCTTGACTCATGTGAAGAACGTCTGGAAAAATTAGAGGTAAGAATTAATACTCTTATTAATTCTTATAAGAAATTTGATTCTCATAAAAAAATAAATGCGACTGAAAATGCATCTCAAGATGCTTTTGAAATTAAAACTCAAATTCCTCCTTTAGTATTACCTGAATTTTCAGGAAAATATGAGGAATTCAGTTCTTTTAAAGAACAATTTGATGATTTAATAACCAATAATGTTCATATTAATCAGTCGCAGAAATTATATTATCTTAGATCTTGTCTCAAATATGACGCTAAAAATCTAGTTAGTAATTTTGATACATTTGAATCATTATATAATGCATTAGAAAATCGCTATGATAACGAGCGATTAATTGTTGATATTCATGTACAAAATATTCTGAATTTTGAGAAAATTCAAACTGAAAATCCCAAAGAGATAAGAAACATGATTGATTGTATACAGAAAAATCTGCGTGCCTTGAAAGTTCTGAAATATGTACAGAATAAATTATCAGATGTTTTCATTATAAATATTCTCGTAGCAAAGTTAGACAGAGAATCTAGAAAGAATTTTGAGTTGTCCCATAAATCCAAAAATGTTCCCACCTTTGAAGAATTTATCAAATTTTTGGAACAACGAGAATCAGTTTTATTATCTATTAATAGAACGAATATGACTAGCGGAAATAAAAATACTAACAAAAACTTTCCGGCTATTAACAAATCTAAAACTCTTTTAATGCATGAAAATAAAAACAAAAATTGTGTCGTTTGTAAAAATACTTATCACCCTATTTATAAATGTGATGCATTTTTGAAATTAAACATTAACGAAAGATTAAGTATAATACGCCTTCACAAGCTTTGTGAGGTTTGTTTTAGGCAAAACCATAAGAAAAATGATTGCTTATCAAAATTCAAATGCACCTGCGGAATGAAGCACAACAGATTAATATGTTTTTCTTCTGGCGCCAAAACCCCGGTTCCAGACTCAGATGAAATAAATTCATCCAAATTACCAGATATAGACAAAAGGGTTGCGCAACCGCAATTAAATGCTTCCGTTTTGAGTAATAATAGCAGATATTTAAAAGAAAATAGAAAAAGTATTCTGTTTTCCACAGCTTATATTTATGTTCAATGCGAAAACAAAAGAATAAAAATAAGATGCGTTCTGGATTCCGCTTCAAATGTGTGCGTATTAACTGAAAAGATGAGTGAATGTTTAGGAATTAAAAGAGAAAAAATAAAAACTCCAGTTTCAGGTTTGAATGGATTGACCCAAAATATTAAGTGGAAATTAGATACCTTTATTTCAAATGAAGATTGTTCTTTTAGTGAACCAGTAGAATTTTTGATTGTAGATAAAATAACTGGGCTTACTCCATGCAATAAATTAAACATTTCAGACATAAAAATTCCAGAATTTTTGAAATTGAGTGACGAGACATTTTTTGAACCGAATGAAATAGAAGCGTTAATCAGTGCAGATATATTATTCAAAGTTTTAAAGGATAATACTTATAAAATAAATGACGATTTGTTTTTTAAGGAAACCGAATTTGGATGGCTAGCGTGTGGAAAGGTTGAAGAAACAGAACTGAATAATTCGAAACAGTGTTTCGTTTTGTCAGACGATTCCCTTAGTAGCACTCTTAAACTCTTTTTCGATCTAGAAAGCATTGGAATAAGAGACGATCCAATTCAAAAAGAAAGTGATAAAGCTATAGAAATTTTTAATGAAACGATTCAGTTTAAAAACAAACGCTACGTTGTACACTTGCCCTTTAGAAGACCCTATAATGAACTTTCCGATAATTACACGTTAGCGAAACAACGATTTTTAAGTTTATGGAGACGTTTTAAATATGATAGAGAATTATATGAACAGTATAGAGAGATTATTCGTGATTACGTAAATCAAAAAATAATAGAAATAGTTGAACCCAGTACAGCAGAAAATAATTTAAACAAACCTATTTATTATTTGCCTCATCAGGCAGTAAGAAAGGAAGGTCGCTTAACATCCAAAACAAGAATCGTATTTGATGCAGGGAGTCATCAAAATAATCAGCTGTCACTGAATGATTGCCTATGGCAGGGGATAAATTTAAATCCGAATCTTTTGGATGTTTTAATTAATTTTAGATTAAACAAAATAGCATTTTGTTCTGATATTAAACAAGCCTTTCTACAAATCTGTCTCGCTGATGAACATAAAGACGCTGTTCGTTTTTTCTGGAGTGATGAAGAACCGCATGCACATAAAAAACCCAAATTACAGATTTATCGTTTCAATCGAGTTAATTTTGGGGTGTGTTCAAGTCCATTCTTACTCGCTGCTACTATTAGACATCACATTAAGAAGTATAGAGAAGAATTTCCCGCTACTGTTCGACTTTTAGATAAATGTTTTTACGTAGACGACTTAATTTCTGGAGGTAATGATTTTAACGAAGCACTTGAATTATCACGAAGTGCAAAATATATTATGGAAGCCGCAGGAATGTCCCTTAGAAAATGGATAAGTAACGATACCGAATTAACAGAGCAGTGGAAAAGCGAAAAATTTGATACATACCCTGTAGAATCTACCATCAGCTTAGGTATAAATCAGACAAAGATCTTGGGACTATCTTGGGATACTAATAAAGATAATTTGATTGTAGATATCAAGAGTTTGTTGAACTTTATATCCATAAATAAAATTACAAAACGTACCATTCTTCAAGCCGTAGGGAGAATTTTCGACCCCTTAGGGTTAATTTCTCCATTCACTGTCAGGGCAAAAATTATCATTCAAGATATCTGGACAACTAAAACCAAATGGGATGAATCATTATCACCAAATATCGAAAAAGAGTGGATGAAATGGTGTTCGGAATTACCCTTGTTAAAAGAGCTTGAAGTCCCTAGATTCATCCTTGATGCCACTTCCCCAGAAGATGTAGTTGAATTACATAGTTTTTGCGATGCTAGCAAAAAAGCATATGGCGCTGCCATTTATGTACGAACAAAATCAGAAAATGGTATTTCAGTAAAACTTTTGACTTCCAAGAGCCGTGTAGCTCCCCTCAGCGGTGTTACACTACCTCGCCTTGAATTATTGGGTGCCCTGGTCGCAGCTCGTCTGATCACCAAAGTGAAAAATACTGTAAACCTTAAAAGACCTTCTGTTGAATATCACTGGACTGATTCGCAGATAGTGCTTTTCTGGATAAAGGGTACTAAAACCCGATGGAAGCAGTTTGTCGCCAACCGTGTTCAAGAAATTGCCAGCCTGACAAACCCTAACTCTTGGTTCCATTGTGCAAGTAAAGAAAATCCTGCTGACCTGTTGTCCCGAGGGATGACTGCTGAAAGCCTAACAACCAGCGCCACATGGTGGACAGGTGCTGAATTTCTGAAAGATTCTGAATTTCCGAAAAACAAACAATCTTTTATTGACTTTTCAGAACTAAATGAGGAAGACTACACTCCTGAATTAAAATCTGAAAATGCAGTGACTCTAAATTTGAAAAAGGACTTTACTATTTTGAACTATCTGATTAATCGTAGTAATAAATTTTTAAAAATATTACGTATATGTAGTTTTCTTTTCAGGTTTCTTCACAATCTAAGAAATCCTTTAGAAAAGAAGAAAGGACCGCTGATGCCTGAAGAGCTGACAAAGGCAGAAGACTTCCTACTGAAACAGCTGCAGGAGGAGGAATTTAATACTGAAATATCTGCCTTGAAAAGTGGCGGTAATGTATCGCATAAGAGTAAAATTTTTAATTTATCCCCATTTTTGGATGACAATGGTTTAATAAGGGTAGGGGGGAGACTGCAAAATTCGCAGTTATCTTATTCGATTAAGCATCCTTATGTACTTCCTTCAAAAAATAAATTAACGGAATTAATTGTAAAATATTATCATGAAAAATATTTTCATATTGGTCCCCAACATCTTCTGTTTCAGGTTAGGCAAAAATATTGGCCCATTCATGGGAGAAATCTTTGTAAAAAAATTGTGCACAGATGTTTAGTCTGTTTTAAAGCAAATCCGAAAGTATGTGTACAAAAAATGGGAAACTTGCCAAAACAAAGAATAACGCCAGATAAAACATTTAATTCAACTGGGGTAGATTTGTCTGGACCCTTTTTAATCAAAAATAAATATGGAAGGAAAGGTCCAGAAATCAAAATTTATGTTTGTATTTTCATTTGTCTAGTAACAAAGGCTATACATCTTGAACTTATTAGTGATTTAACTTCACAAGCTCTGATAGCTGCGTTAAAAAGATTTATTTCGAGAAGGGGCAAGTGTCATAAAATATTTTCGGATAATGGGACCAATATGGTAGGCGCCAACAGGGAACTAAATGCCTTGTATAAACTGGTAAGAGATAAGGAAGAATCTTTATTCAATTTTTTTGCAGAGGAAAAAATAGAATGGGTTTTTATTCCTCCAAGGAGTCCAAATTGGGGTGGTCTATGGGAAGCAAATATCAAAGCGTTTAAATACCATTTTAAACGCATAGCGGGTAATTCAAAATTTACATTTGAAGAAATGCTTACACTTGTTACTCAAGTGGAAGCGATCTTGAACTCGAGACCACTGACTCCGCTAACTTCAAGTATTGAAGATTTAGAGGTTTTAACTCCAGCCCATTTTCTTATTGGAAGGCCAATAACGGCTGTTGTTGAACCTTCTTTAAATGTTGAGAAAAATCGCCTAAGTGCTTGGCAAAATATTACGAAGTCAGTTCAGGCAATCTGGAAAAGATGGAGTCTTTCTTACTTGAATAACTTACAACAGCGCAGAAAATGGATAATTGATAAAGAAAATTTAAAAATCGGAGACATGGTTTTAGTCAGGGAAGAAAATCTTCCACCATGCAAGTGGTTTTTAGGGCGTGTAATAAAGCTATATCCTGGTCAGGATAATAAAGTTAGATTGGTAGATATAAAAACTACCAAAGGGATTTACAAAAGATCCATCTCCAGATTGTGTGTGCTGCCTATCGAGGAGTAAAAATGAATATGAACATTTATTATATTAATTTACTGTATTATATATATTACTCTAAATTTGTTAGTTAATTATGAAAATTTCTGTTTATTATAATCAGTTAATCTTTTTTCTAATTCTATGTGTTGTGCGAAATAGTGATATTATGTTACATTCATTTATTTGTTATTATTTATCTATTTATGTTATGTGAAATTGTAAAATTGAAGTTTTGCAAAAAAAAAAAATATTGTAAGTTCTTGCATGACAACATAGCAAGGCCGGGCGGGATGTTGACGCATGCGCGCCACCCCGTCGCGGATGACCGGCAGAAGGCTATGAGAAGCCAAGTACAATGGACGTGGGCAAAGAACTTTAAATTTATTGACGCCCACAATTATTATTTTATGTGTTACCTATTATTTCTTCGTTGTATATAGTGTAAATACTTGATGTATGTGATCGTACAAATTAAAAATATTAAAACAACGAAGATGGTCCGTCGAAAATTAATTATTTGTAGTTAAGTTCCTACAGCATCTATTATATATTTTAGTTTTTGAACCATGTGTTTTATAGCCCCCGTTATTTACACTATATTACGATTTGATTCCGACCAGTGCAATAAAATAAAATAAAAAAGTAGATTTTCTTTTAAAAGGAATTAAATACATGAAAAACGAATTTTAATCAGTTTAATCCTTTCTACTATAAACTACCATTCTTTTTCACCCAATAAATATTATAAATAATAATAATTAAAAATATATATTTTTTTCTTTTGAAGGAATTAATAAAAAAAAAAGAAAAGAAAAATAAAAGGTTGCTATAGTATAAAATTTATACATAAACGTAACAATTTATTTCTATCCGCGATTGTAATGAAATGCTCGCCCTCTGGTGGGCTACGGTGAAATTACAATAAACATGGTTTAATTCGAATTCCATATAGCCGCCATTGCTAGCCGATGTTTAGTTTCACATATATTTATTGAATAAAAATGAATAAATACGGTAAAAAAGATAACACATACTTTTGTGTGCCACAGTGTAAATCCAAAGCATCAAGAAATCCAGAATTGAGCTTCCATTTATTTCCAAATGACGAATTTAAAATTTCAGTTGCTTCGGCTAATGGAAGTAAAGAATTAATCAGATGATTTGAAACTAATATTTGTTCAACTTCATTTAAAATCTACTTCCGAATCGAACTTTGAATAAACTGAAGTATTTTTTCCAAAAGCAATCAATTTTCCATAATGTAATGGCGGAGAAATTATAGTACGAATATTAAGTAGAATAACAAGAACACTATTGGAACACACGTGGCTAATGTTTACTAACAACTGCAGTGTTCACAAAGCGCCGTCTATCGATCATTACAAACGCGGATTGCATTACCATTTGATTTTCAATAAACATAATAATAAAAAAGAAAAAATAATAATAAAAAAGAAATTCGCCTTCAAATGAATGTATTAAATAAAAATAAGTTGCGTAATAGCCGTTGCTAAGATACGCAGACGATTGAAGCAAAAAAATAAATCTATGAAAAATGAAACAATGAAGCCAATATTTAAGATCGGAAAAACATTAATTTTAAAAATTCAAATTCGAAATTCGAAAAAATCTCGATGAGGTGCACACATGCATGGTGCCAGGCACCTGTATGCCAAATTTGGAAGCTCTGCGATCAATAGTGTGAGCACCACAGCGCAGATACACACACAGACACACAGACACAGACACACACACAGACACTTCTCTTTATTTATATAGATAGAAGAAAGTAATAATAATATTAAGCTTGAGCCGAGCCTGGCCCGAGACCAAATCGAGAAAACCGGCCCGGACTCGGGCAGATCTCCAAACAGACGGAAATGCATTGTCCTTAAGTTATTAAGTTAAATGTTATTGAACATAAATTTCTAGTGTCAGTTTCGGATACAATATTTTTTTAATGAAACATATGTTTTATCGGCGACCCCGTATTGTTTCAAAGTAAACAAATAAATGTGTTATATGTGTGTTTGATATTGAATGCTTCCGTAAATCTTCTTGCAATCACGTTGTTAAAAAATTACTTACAGATTTATTTTTAACTAGCAAAACCGTGCGAAACTTGCGCATTTAATTTCTTTTCTTATTTACAATTTGAAACTCATAAACCTTAGGCCCCAGGAGCAGAAAGTGCTTCGCAGAACAATTGAGGCTTTTGCAGAACATTTCATCTATCCCCTAACTGGATGATGTTGATTGATACAGCTAACATTTTAAAATTAATAAAACCTAGATATGCTCAACTGACCTGTAAATCTGGTAGCATACCAGAAAATTGCTGGAAACAGTCATTGTTTCAATGTATAGACAAAATTTATAAACATTTTGTAAGTAGTATATCCACATGAATGTGACAATATTAATGCCAAAAGCTATTGAAAAAATTGCAAATTCTGGATGTATGCCTCAGTTTTAGATTATAAAAATTTTAAACCATGTTTTATTATAAATGTGTATACAGGGGTGATTGTGACTCAAAGCTAAAAAACCCTGAAAATTTGAGCCTCAAATTAGAAAAAACCCAAAATATCAAATAATACTCAAACTATTTAGGCCAGAAGCCCTCAATTTTTTCACATTTCATTCACATATTACCTGGATGACAAATGAACAACCAATGAAAACAAAAAATAACTTTATAGGAAATATGAAAATACAGATGGTTAGAGTAAAAACCCTGAAATCAGGGGTAAACCCTGAACACAAACACCCCTGGCTGTAATAAATATTTTACTAATAAGTATTATTTTTATGCTTATTTTGCATTTTACTGTGCTTTGACAAATTTGGACAAAATACCTGCAGAACATTTGCAAATTTTAATGTCTCGTTGCAGAACATCGGATATAGCCTTAGGCCAAATTTCCCACCCAATTTTAACTTTAATTCATCAGAAGCCACATGATTATTAGAAACAAATTATTATTGTGGGATGAAATGCTAATGATAATCAAACCAATATCATTCACGAAAGGCTTAAAAATAAAATTCGTGTTTGACGACCTAATTTTCACACTTCGCGAGGCAGGACTGAGTTAGTATAGGACCCCCGTGGCGATTTTTAAATTTTTGTCACCCTGTTGGAGATACATTTTTATTAATTATTAAATAATTTTGGCATAATTTTGTGTTAAAAAAACTTAGTACCGATTTTGATCATACTTTATATTATTGCGTATTTTAGTCAATATATGACAGAAGTTCATATGGAAAAAGAAGTTCATATCATTAAAATATAGCTAGATTTAAAATGACGCTTGCAAAGATTGTAAAAATGCAACTTTTAAAAATTCATTTTTCTATAAAATGATCTCATTAGACAAATGTCGTCATTTCGTTTTAATTAGATCACTGAACTGAGTCCGCGTGCTTAAATATTGCTTATGTATTTTTTTTTTTTTTTTATCCTCGCATATTTCATTAAGTCACTATCGTATCGTTTCTAATAATAATAATAATAATAATAATCGTAACTGGACCACGTTAGAGAAATATTATATAGATTGGATTAATTGGTTCCGAAATTAATTGGAACTCGAATTAACTGTTTCGAAGAAATGTTTGATTTGCGCGCATGGGTGGTTTTAGTGCAGCAAAACAAATTTTACAGGCAAGCAATTCTCTCCACTGGAAGGTGTGATATCCCATCCCACACCGTCAGCAATGAACGTAACAAGATCTTGACAATCTTGGCAAAACATTATTATTTCAAGAAAATTCACTTGTGGAAATGTACGCCTAATATGGATACCAAAACCAGGTAATTTAATTAGTCACCAATACCCAGAACCATACATAAATTCTATATGGGCATAATACTTATTAAAAATAGGAGTTAATCTTTTCTTTATTCCTTTATTATTTTCTTCTATATGTATAATAGAGAGAAAGTATTAGATTCGTGAAAATTTTCGAATTCCAGTTTTCGGTGGATTTACACGGTTTGGGATGTCCTGAACACGATTTAGTAGTTTTTAGAAAATGTCTGTCTGTGTGTCTGTCTCTCTGTGTGTGTATCACGAATTTTGTGGACGCTGTATCTCACGAACCAATGAACGAAATTTAACCAAACTTGGTATTGAGTTGGATCCTGACATAAACTGGTGCTGATTAGATTTGGGGATCAATCGCTCAACAGGTGGCGCTTCGTGTGATTGTAAAATTGATAAGAATTATTGATAATAGTAGTAGTTAACTAGGAAAAAAATTTTGTGCATGTGGGAGCATCGCTCCCCCCCCCCCTGGGGGAGTAAATTTTCAATATGGATATCTTTCGAAAGGTCTAGTCAATACCTTTAAAACGAATGGTTGAACTATAGATCTGTGATATTTTAAAACAAAATTATCGATTTTTTTTTACTTTTAACGAAAAAAAGAATTAGTAAAAAAAAATATATATATATATATATATATTCTCATTTCTTCTGATAATTGCAAAAAAAAAAAAAAAAAAAAAAAAAAACTTTCTTTCGGCATTTAGTGATATAATTCTGTCAGATAAAAATCGTCTGCATTTATAATGGAAAATAATTTGATAATTTAATAAATAATTTGTATTGAATAAATTTTGTGTAAAACTATATAGAAGAAAGTCATGTGGTGGCCTGGCCACATCATACTAGTTATTATTATTATTATTATTATTTACACGGTTGTAAAAAGAAGTTTTTAGACTATGGGTTACGGAAAATATTGCATTTGATTTTTTTTTTTCTATTTCCAAACACAATGAAGTTCATACATGTCATTGAACTCGACAGTAATATGATAAGCATTGAAACTGGAGTACGTAACGTTTACAATTTTGCAGAAATACAGTAGAAAAAAAAAAATAAAGAAGATATTATATTCTCCGTCGGCTGCAACTGTATGAAGTACATTTTAATGACGTGATGGATATAATTAAGGTGCTCTGCTAAATACTAGTTACATAAAATTGTGGGATTTGAATGTATACAAGTATTACAGGTTCGCACAAAAAACTAGTGATTTTCATCCCAGAAATATAATACTAAAGGGGGGGGGGAAAGTGCCCCTTCCCCCGCCCCCCATAGATGGAAAGGTGCTCCCGTCCTGGGTTGAATATTACTACCATAATTTTTCTTTTCATTTTCATAACGTCCGGTTAAAAATAATTGTTACTAGCAAACTCTTGCGAAATATTCGCAATTTATTTCTTTTCTTATTTACCTTTAAAATTTGAAACTCATAAATTTTATACCCATTTCAGCCCCTAATTAAAATTTAAAATTTACCAGAAGCCAAATTATTATTAGAAACAAATTAATATTGTACAATAATGAAACCAGAATCATTCTAAGAAAGGTTTCAAAATAAAATTCATGGTTCACGACCCAGTTTTCATACTTCCACAGGCAGTACAGTTTTAGTATAGGACTCCCACGACGCCTCTTACATTTTTGTCGCCATGTTGGCTAATTTTGGTATAATTTTTTGTTTAAAAAAAACTAATTCCTATTTTGTTTATTTTTTTTATGATTGTGTTTTTTAGTCAATTTATGATAATAATTCATATTTTGTTTACATTTTTAAAGTAATGGTATGTTTAAAATGACGCTTGCAAAGATTCTGAAGAAGCATCTTTCAAAAATACATTTTTCCGTAAAATAATGTTATCGGACAAATGTCGTCATTTTTTTCTTATTAGTTCACTGAGCTGAGTCCGCATGCTTAAATATTGTTCATTTTAAAATATTATTTTTTATCTTCGCGTATTTTATTAATTACACCTCTATTAGAACCCCTAAATAAAATAATAGGCCGGCGCATCACCGCCATTTTTTTGCCTCCGAAGAGAACAGCATTCCCGCATGGCGTCCTTATCGCTTTCCCTAATGATTTTAAGAAATCTTGATCTGAAGCTAATCCGGTCACGATAAGAGCAATAAGCAACAATAATATTCCCCAAAACACATTTTTTTTCACAGTACATTCTCAGGATGTCATTTTATTCTGAGGATATCCTATGGATGCAGTGCCTGATTTAAGGCAGGGCATTCGGGGCATGTGCCCTGGGCCCTCTCACTGAGGGGGGCCTCCAAGAAATTCCATCATACATTAAAAAAAAAATAGTTAAAATGAAAAATTTCCAAATTTTGCTATAATGATCATTGCTTTTTGTTTTTTCGTCGATAGATGCGCTGTTATATAAATCAGCAGTATAATCTTTCAAGGAAACTGTCAGTTCATTGAAAAAATTGCAATATTTTGGCTAATACAACTGCATACTACCAATACTGCATTCCAAAGTCTTACTAAGGCTAACTAAATCCGAGGCACACACCGCAGTGCAGATACGCGGTTGCGATGTACGCTGATCCGATAGACAAAATGAAAAGTGGAGAAAATTTTTAGACACGTGAATCAAAAATAAGCGATTTGTTTTGTTTGTTGTAATATTAAAGTACGAGGAAAAGGGGCCCACTGAACATGAGTGCCCTGGGCCTCCAACTGAGTAAATCGGTCCCTATATGGATGTACGATGTGTTGTTAGGGCGGTTTCTGTTTCTTTTACAAAATGTCGCCAAAACTCAAATACACAGTAATAGAAGGTCTGTGAACACTTTATATTCGCTTCTTGAATGATTAGAGCAGTTATCGCTAAACAAACTTCCACATCATAGTTTACTTAGCTGAAATTATGAAATATAATAAAATAAGTTACTCTAAAGTAACGTAAGACGATACAAAAAAATGTTTGTCGTTTAGGTTGTCCCTAAAGTTCTGCACCATCAATGGTATGCAGATTTCGACGTGGATCGGACGACAGAGTAAGATGCGCATGCGCTAAAAAGTGCCGCCAGGTGAACAGGTAGAGGTAATAGAATAGTGTGTATGCTCATTGAGAAGAATAGCGTCCGTAGTAGTAGTGTGAAATCGTGAAAGATGTGTGATTCAAAAACCGCGACACGTGCCGTGCTTCGTTTTCTATGGAAAAAAGGCCTAAGTGCGAAAGCGGCTAGCGACGAAATCTGTGCAGTTGAAGGACCTGATACGATCAATCGATCGACAGCATCCCGGTGGTTCAAACGTTTTTCGTCTGGCGATTTGAGCCTGGAAGAGCAGCCTCGAAGTGGACGGCCAAAATTGGATGTTGGGACCGCTGTAGCAGCTGCTGTCATGGCCGAACCTCAAACCAGCACACGTGTGATAGCCCACAGGTTAGGGGTATCCAAAAATACAGTGCACCGGAGGCTCCTTGAACAGGACTTCAGTAATAAGCGACCGAGACAAAGTCCACATGAGCTGACACAACTGCAGGCCGAGAACAGAGTGAAACTCTGTCAAGAACTTTTGAAAAACCCAAGGGATGATCGGTTCTGGAAACGCATCGTTACTGGGGATGAGAAGTGGGTGTTTCTCCGCAATCCAGACAATCGCAAACAGTGGGCAAAACGAGGTCAAGATACCCAGGCCCAGGCGAAACAAGACAGATTCGGCAAAAAGGTCATGCTGTGTGTTTGGTGGAATATCCATGGCATTCTTCACTTCGAATTGGTTCCTGAGGGCCGTGCCGTCACAGGGGACCTCTATGCCGAACAACTGGAGCGTGTTCACGCTGTACTTGTGCAGAAATACCCCGCTCTGACAAACAGAAAGAGAGTATTGCTGCAACATGACAACGCACCAGCTCATCGCTCCAGAAAAGTGCAAGCGAAACTCGCGGAACTCGATTGCATGGAGGTTCTTCCGCATCCTGCTTATAGCCCTGATGTTGCCCCATCCGACTACGGTTTGTTTCGTTCCATGACGCACTTCCTCTGTGGTAAACAATTCAATGACTATGACGAGGTGAAACACGCTTGTCAACAGTTTTTCGATTCGAAACCTGCCTCCTGGTATCATCACCAAATTGAACTTTTGGCACAACGATGGCTAGCTGTCCTGAATCACAATGGCCTGTATTTTGCTGAATAAAATACTTTGTGTTTCTGATACCATTGCTTTTTATTTCGACGCTTGTATGGTGCAGAACTTTAGGGACAACCTGGTATAAGAGAAACGCGCTGGGTACATGTGGCAACCCTAAGGCAACAAAATGCCTGATGCGCCAGCTCGTATATATAGGAGCCTTAACCTCTATCGTATCGTTTCGGCAAAAATAATTGAAACTGGTCTCCGCTAGAGACATTTTATATAGATTGTATATATATAAATTGTACGAATTGTACGAAATTTTGTCCCATGCGGCCATGTGCCACATTAAAAAATATGAAAAAACGCTATGGTAATGCTATCTGTTAAGCGATTTGCATAAAAAATTGACAGGCATTAATTTATGTCAAGGTGCAACAACGTATAAACTTGTATGAAATTCTGTGCATCACTTCTGTGCTGTACAGCTGCCCTACAATTTTAATCACATACGCATAGAAAAACAAACATTTTCTAATAATGGTCAAATCATGTTCTGAATATCTCAAAACGCATAAATCCATTGTAAACTCGAAGTCGAATATTTTTATGAACCCAATACTTTCTTCTATTGAATGATAGAAAGTAATAATCGTTACGCTAAAAAGTTGTTCATAAATATATATGTGTGACATACAATTTTACTTTGCTAATAAAGACGGAGGAGGAAAGGTAGACTGGCATGACATAATGAGGAATTTGCACATATGGGGGATTTGAACAAAATCCTATTTTTCTGGTAGTTTTAGGGCCATAAATTTCAAAAAGTTTATTAAAAATTCAAAAATTTCTTATTAATTTAAAAAATAACTTTAAAATTAACCAAAAATCACATAACTTCAAAACGCTGCCTGACGTCACACTTTAGGATGCTTCAATGTTTACATTTTGTTAGCCTAGTTAGCAAGCAGCAATTCGTTTTAACTTTCGTAATTATCAATCGTTTATGTGATTTCTGAGCATTTCTTTTACATCTTATAATCATTTAATATCATCATCATCATCACCATTTTCCATTATCATTATTTTCAACTGTTTTCTTTTCATGGCGGTTGTCCAATGTTTTCGTTTAATAGGATCCTGTGGAACGCTAAAGAATAGCTTTTGAGAAGAATTAGCCGCTGTAGTAGTGCAGAGTGGTAAAATACAATATTTATACTACGATTTTTTAACATCCGTCATTATTATAAAATACAAAACCTATTTCACTGATTCAAGAAGCATAGCAAAGGACGAAATCGAATGTAAACAACGATTACTCCCACTTGTTGTCATAGAGAGTGACGTCATGATACATTATACAGTAAAACCTCTCTAAGTTGGACACCTACGGTTCCAAGAAAAAGTGTCCAACTTAGAGAGGTGGCCAACTTATAGGGGTTAGACATAATGTTGATGAATACATTCCGTTCCGAGAAAAAGCGTCCAAGTTAGAGGGGTGTCCAACTTGAGAGGTTTCACTGTACTGTGTTTTCTCGATACAGTAAATAGTGCGATGTTAAAAGTGTTATAAATCCGTAATTAGATTTCAAATAAAGAAAATGTATGTATTTATTTTCTTATCTTTTCATTTTCTATCATATAAGAATAAAATCAGAAAACGTGGAAATTCTCTATTGTTTTTTGTCATTCTTATAAAAATAGTCAATACTACTGGCCAAATATATTCATTTAAAATGATATCTTTTTAGGTCGATATGATATGTGCAGCACGCAATGTACACAGAGGCTAAATACTCAGAACACATTTTACAAATGGACGATGTAAAATGAAGACATTTCACAAATTACTCCCCCCCCCCCCCCCCATCCTACAAGAAAAATAAATATGCAGTTAATTCAAATTACTGCAGGAAGATTAAACCATACTGATCATAGATCATACTGTGCGTATCATGGTTTTTACAAAAGTACATAAATTCTTGTTTTAATCGGAGTTTCTAATTTATTAATGAGGCATTTTACCTAGAAAAATGAAATAACATGTCCAAACTTCCTGTAGAGTTGACCTCGACCTTTACCTTTCAGTGACTGAAAAAAGCCAAGGTCAACAATGTTAACGAGAACGAGGAAAATATGCTAAAAAAAAAAATGCTAAGACAAAAAAATACAGTGAAAGGGGAAAAGGTGAAAACTGAGGAATTTTCATTAAATTCTTAGATTGAGAGTATTGGAAACCACTACTAGTTTCCTAGGCATCTAAAATATAAGCATACACCAAAAATGATATTGTAAAGGAAATTACAATTCATGTACATGTAGAAGTAATTGCTTTCTTTTTACTTTCTTCTACATTCAAATAGAAGAAAGTGTTATGTTCATAAAAATTTTCAACTTCCGGTTGTCGATGGATTTACACGTTTAGTGTTCTCTTGAAAACGATTTGAATATATTTTAGGAAATGTCTGTCTGTGTGATGTGTGTGCCTGACAAAACTTTCGTGGCAATGCAAGCTCAAGAATTAATATATAGAATTTTATACGATTTTATGTTTAGCTACACTTTGATATAAATTAGTGCCTATCAAGTTTTGGTAAAAATCATCCAACAGGTGGTGGCGCTATGCTGCGATTTATCAAATTTAAAGTAAGGCTATAGCTCAGTTTCCACTGTATATAAATGCACAAAACTTGATATGTGAGAAAACAATTATGAAACACAATGCTGATCCAATTTGGGTGCATAATAGCTTACAGGTAACCGATGTTTCATAGCAATGATCCATAAAATCTGTTTGGTAGGTTTTGTTATTATTATTATTAATTAGAGTATAAAAATCTTAATTTGAATGGCGAACTAAATAAAAAATGGCTATAAGTAATGATTTTAAGTGCACAGTTTAAAAATTTCGAAATTCGGTTGAAAATTAATGATTTATAGAAAAAAATAATATTAATTGTTTTAAAGCCAACCATGCGCTAACATTTATAATTTGCGAGTTAGCGTTCTTCCAAATAAAAATTACAGATTTTATGGTAAACATTTGATTAAAATCAAAATCTCTCTCTCTCTCTCTTTTTTTTTTTTTTAAAGATAGTTTTACATTTGTTTGTTACTCCAGTCTCTAATTCTTTTACAGATTGTATTTTTGAAGCACACCATAAAACAATACGCCAGAACTGAACAAAAAAAAAAAGGAAAGGAAAGGAAAAAGAAAAAGAAAAAAAAAAAAGAAATATGGCAATAAGTGGCTTTGAACCACATTGAGTGATGAGGAAAAAAAAAATTCAGATGGGCAGGATGGATATAAATTTTATTGAGGCGATTTAAGAAAACGGCCCAAAAGGTTATTTTAGCTGGCAACAAGATCAATAGGGACGAGAGGAGTGTTTTTAGATTTGATGGATACATGTTCTTGGCCTCTTGCAGTAAAAAAATTGAACTTTGAGGATTATCCCCAGTATTATAGCGTCATTTTGCTAGATTATGTGGGAGTACCTAATTGCGTTCTTCAACAATAAGTACATCTTACTCAACGAAAATATTTTTAACTAAATATTATAAAAATCATGGACTTAACCCTGAACTTAAACCCTTAATTTAAATTTGTGGAGGATGTACGAAAAAACTAGAACGAAAATTACATAAAAATTGAAGTTGTAGGTGCGAAACTCAGTAATGAGGCTGATTTAGTGTAACACTATTTATTTTATATTTAAAAGTTACACATTTAACACACAAACAAACAAAAGGAACTATATACAGGGGAAAGTTAAATGGATTTGATTAAATAGTAAGGAAACAAAGAGTTCCACATCCTACATGGTGTGTTTTTGTGGTCGTAAGCCATAGCGGCAAACGTCGACCACGCATCACATTGACAGTCACTTCCCTTCTCTGGAATGATTTCTGGTTTCTCGGCAACCGGGTAACTAGAGGGCGCTGGGCTTGTAGCATAGGCGCGCTACAAAGTTAATAATATTTTGAGATTAACAAATTCCAATGAAATCAAAAGAACAATTGAAGTATCAATGATAGTGCGGATTGTCGTCCAAATTTATGCAAAAAGTAGTCATTTCATAAACATTATTTGAAATGATAAAAAATAAAAAAAAACAATTATTAGTATATAAACTAGTACGTTATGGTTATAAGAAAACTTTCTTCTACATTACCTTATACAAATTCAAGCAGTACAAATTATTCATTCACATTATTTTCCGTGATGACGATTTTCACCTCAAAGTGCTAACTTTCTTTATGCGTCTTCCAAAAATTTAAAATAAGGGTACGTTTTGGCTAGTTCGTGATTTTTATATTATTTAAATTAAACCATATTTTTGTCAAGTGAATCGTTTGAATCCAGTGCTCCATCTTATTTAAAAAACACAATTAAGTCCTCCCACTAAATCAAGCAGTAGAGTTAAATGACGCTATAATATTAGTGATAATCCTTAGAGTTTCAAATTTTTACAGTAAGAGGGTGTAATTCACATGAATTTCATACACCAAACTTTTTTCACTAGTTGACTATTAATTATTAACATAAATATTTACTTTTTAATTACACATTGAAAAGTTAAAAATAATTTTCTTTATGTATATCTATGCAAAATTTTGTCCTAAACTACCCTGTTAAAATTTATGGGGAAAAAATGGGGAATGATAGTGCCATCTGTTGAGAGAATGATCCGCAAATGTAATCAGCACACATTTAAGTCAAGGTCTAACTAATACATCAAGTTTGGTTGAATTTCGTCCATTGGTTCTTGAGATACAGCATCCATAAAATTTTTGATACACACAAACAGACACACAGACATTTCCTAATTAAAATAGTCAAATCGTGTTCAGGAGAACACAAAATGTGCAAGTCTATCTGGAGGTCAAAAATTTTCACAAACCCAATACTTCCTTCTTGTTCTTATATACATATATATATATATATATATATATATATATATATATATATATATATATATAATTTGAATAATTTAATTCCTTTGCAACACTCAGCAACCGAAAGGGTGTTGTGACAGATGCGTACAAGCCGAAAACAGTGGCACTTGCGTACATGTCCAGGTGGTTTAAATATTACAGGTGTGTTTTCAAAAAATCTAGTGGCACTTGCGAGAGAAAAAGAGAGGCATAGAGGAGAGAAAAAGAGAGGCATATACGTGTACGACAAATAATTTCAGGAATTGGAATAGGATTCAATTCGTAACTGATAAAGAAGAGATATCGTTTTTTTTTTTTTTTTTTTTTTTTTTTTTCCTTTATTGGCAGACAAAAAAATTCATACTTAAAATAAAAAAGTATTTAAGAAATAAAAATATTTTTAAAGACCTTAATAGCATTTATAAAGATCTTCATTGATCTTGACTCAGTGAATAAATAATTGAATGTCATTTCAGGAAATAACTGCGGTTATTATAGCTTGCAACTTTTATATGCGTTAAGCTCATAACTTTGTCAGTCGTAAGACAACATGTATAAGAGAAAATTCACGTATTCATATAAGAGTATTTCTCTTCAAATTTAAGATATGGATACAACCCCTTTGTGTTACAAACCAAAAATACAGCGAAACAAATTTTGTACGGAAGTGCCACTTGATTTTTCGAAAACGTATCTGTAACATTTGAAACACCTGGACTTGTACCCAAGTGTCACTAATTTCAGCTTGTACGGAAATGCCTTGTATGCATCTGCCATATAACCAATGAAAGATAGATGAAAATACCAACATATGAAATTTTAAATGAGATGTATTTCGAATAATATTATTGCCACGATGATAATTTAATTTGAGTACCAATGATTAGTAAAAACATGTTAAAGCACTTACGCAGAAGAGAAATGACACAAACATAACACATGAGCCTAACGATATATATAGAAGGAAATAATAAATGTTGGGTGATTTTAAAACTTAGTGACCGAATTTTATCCGTAATTTAATTAATTATACTCTACTGATTACTATCGCAAAAGATTTCTAAATACTCCCCCCACCCCCTACCCTGCCGTTCTATATTGATTATAAAGGCCATGTTTTTAAAGAAAAACACATCTATTTACAAAGCCCACGCAGAAAGATAAAAAATTAAATAACAAAATTGACAGCTGACAACATATCGGTTCATTCTTTTAACGCGGTTGAATACATTGTCGCTTTAAACAAATATTAACAAACATGTTCGATTACTTTGAATACGTAACTCGTTTACATAATGCAAGAAAACAAGCTCCAAATAATTTCCATAGCGTGGCTTACGAGCAGACGAAAAAAAAAAAAAATCCGAAACAAAACATCCTATTAATTTTAAACCCGAGTGCATGTTTGCTATTATAACGAATTATGTTTTCCGTTGAAAAATAAAAATTAATTTATTCACGGAATGTTAACATTCATATATTTTTCTTTAACTACAGATGTAAACAGTTTTCGATCTTCTTTTCTTTTCTTAAATGAGTAGGTAAAAAACACATTTTTCTACAAAAGTTTTTTTTTTTTTTTTTTTTTTTTTTAAATCTAAACTTTGAATGAAAAATCCCCCCCCCCCGTCAAAAAAAAAAAAAAAAAAAAAAACATTACGCTGCGTGTCCAACATGACAGCAGGGGTAACATATGTTGATAAAGAATGAACTCCCTCCCCCCCCCCCCCTCCCAACATTATGAGATTAGTTATGTAGTCACGAGATGTAAATTTTTAGGTGAAAGGGAAATTTTTCTTTGAATGTTTTTCAGGACAGGCTATAAAAGTAAGCGAGCGTTACAAATTTGGTTAATATCAAATAGCGTATTCAATTTTTCAATTTAAGGCGTTGCCATAAAATTGAAGAAATAATAACTTGTTATTACATATATAATTAATCTTAGACAACTTTTATTAAGTTATACACACAAATAATAATTAAAACAAATAGTATTTGCTATATAGAAATTTCCTGCTATTCTTTATTATTATTATTACTTTCTTCTTATAAAAAGAAAGTATTGGATTCGTAAAAATTTTCGACCTCCAGTTTTCAATGGATTTACAGGTTTTGAGATGCCCTGAACACGACTTGATCATTTTTAGAAAGTGTCTGCATGTGCGTGCATCTATATAAATAAAGCAAAGAGTTTGTCGGGAACACATCCGGGTGGACAACTTTTATTTTTTATTGGTCTAGATTTAACTACTTTAGTGATGAAAGTTGGCCATTGTTTATAGTAAAATCTGATGATTTTTTTTTTTTTTTTTTTTTTTTAAAGATACTGCATAGATGTTATACTTTTTAAAAGAGCTCTAAAAATTTTTGTGTGGACACTATTTATATCAAGTTATTAAAGATATTACGTTGCAAAATTTTCTTTTAATTAATTAAAATATGAAAAAAATATTAGTTATAATTTAATAGTTGCCAAGAAAAAAAAAAATACGAGTTCATTTTTTTTCGACATACAAATAAATACATTTAATTAAACGTGAACATTAAAAAATTGCAAAAAATTAAATTATGCATCTCACAAAAATTGACGTCATTATCACTTTAAATTTTTCTACACATTGATAAAAAAGTGCTATTGTAAGTTCTACAGCTATCAGATTCAACAGAAAATTTAGAAGCATGGTATATAAAAAGTTTTTTTTTTTTCTAATCTTATAATTATTTATAATTGTGTTGTCATTTCGGCGATGAGTTGATATGGGTATCGCAAATGCATAAGTAAACATTTTGGCGAGAAACGTCCAAGCTACTTCTGAGCCAAATTTCAAATTCCGCCAAGAGGTCCAAGCTGTTTCAATGCTTTTGCAAAATTTTTCTCAATTTTATTTTAAATATTTTTGTAATGCGAGTGGGAAAAAAAGAAAAAGCATTTTTTGAAATTGGTTTGATTATACAAAACATCTCTATGTAAAATATGCGTTTTCCGTTCTGTTTATTATAAAAAGGGAAATGACTAATACTGTTTTTTCCAGTATTATTGACATTTCTATAAATTAAATTATCCAGTACCAAGACGGTTGCGGTGAAGAAGTCTCTGCCAGAGTCAGCAGGGGCCCGAAGCGGAGTTTTTAAGTAATTTCAATGTATTTTCTTTTTAGTTTTAATTTGTTGAACGGTGTAAAAAATATTGTTTCTTTTTTTAATTCATTTAAATATAGTGACCAGCGAAGCAGACAAAGCCTGCTAGTGTATCCTAAATGATAAATTTTTTGGATGCTGTATTTCAAGAACTAATGAAAGAAATTTAATTAAACTTGGTATTTAGTTGGAGCTTAACCTAAACTGTTTGGGGACCAATCGTTCAAAATGTGGTATTTTACATAATTTTTAATATGGCAATATAAGACAAAATTTCGTATAAATGTACATTAGGAGAGTTATTGTTAACGAATGATTGTGAAGTTAATATGAATGGCTGATAATAGTAGTAGTAAACTAGGAAAAAATTGTTTGCATGTACGAGCATCGCCCCCTTCCTCCCCTCCTCATTCCCCCTCCTCCCCGGGAGGATTTTGAACACTATGGCCACACGTAATTTCACTACGTAATATGGTTCTGCCAATATAAGAAGGAATGGCTAGCATTATTACTCTTTGCAACAGAATAAATCTTTTCCCCTGCCTCAATTGTGCTGTTGCAGTGAAAGTAGTTTTACAGTCAATGTGAAAATAAAGGGGCAGTTTATTTATTTCCAGTAAGTTGGCCTTGACGAATAATTTGGCAAAAAATGGTAGTTTGGTGTTCCCGAAATTTCGAGACTCTACGTGGAACTGAAGCTAAGATCTGAAAGTTTCCACTGGATTCGAGTACAAAACCATTGCCAAACGGTATTAATAGAAAAAAGGTGACTTTTTAGAGTCAGTGTTATTCAGACAGCTATTTTGAGCGATTACACTTTTGAGATTGTGTTTCAAGCGATTCAACTTTGTTGTGGATCACTGAAATTCCTTCTCTCAGGAGTATTTGACACTGTTTGCTTTACTCTTGAGGAACAAGTGACTGTTTTTCTTGGACTTTTTCCAGAACATTCGACGAATAGCGACTTTTGAGGTAGGAGCGACAGCTTTATTGGATTGCTTCGTGATATTTGTTGAAATGATAACACTATTGGGTTATTTCTAGAATATTCCTTCAAATCAGAGTTTTGTTGTACTGACTCAAGAAGTTAAGCTGAATAAAGTGCATTCATCGACTGGAACCTGCCTGATTTTTACGAACTACTTTCTTTATACAAGAAAGTCAACATTTTCCGTAACATTATTTTATCGCAAGAATTTAAAGAACTTTTTATCAATTTAAATAAGAGTGACATTGAAAAAAAGCCCAGTCGCACAATTAAAATTTTTCTGGTAGTAATTTGAAAGCAGATCTCTCCCCGCCCCCTTACCACACATTTGGTATGATGGAGATGAGCTCTTCTAGGGTCCTGCATCGGGTCGGCTATCCGTTTGGGTGCGGGTGCGGGTCGAGCTTGCATTAATTTTTGACCTGCGGGTAAACTCGCGGTTCTAACCCCCCCCCCCCCCCCCCAAAAAAAAAAAAAAAAAAATCATGAGTCAGAAACTGAGGGTTTAAAGTCAATTTGCGGGTCATGTGCGGGTCAAGTTCACCTGACCCGCGCAGTACTCTATTTCGGAACAATTCACTTTGGAAGTTGCGACGTAATTCAAACCCACCCACCCTATTCAAAAGGGTGACTGGTTTCAGAACGAGAGAACACATGTGACATAAATTTACTTTCACGGCTCATTTATGAATTCACAACATGCGTTCAATCAAAGTGACTTTTGTTAGCAATATGGCATGTATCATCCATCCTAGGGCGTCCTTTAAATTTCTGAATTTTGAGTCAGTGTTTTAAGTGGATGCGTGGGCTTGCAAAGAACCTATCGCTCAAAATTTCTTTTTTTTTTTCAAAAAATTAAGTAAATAAAAACAGAGCTCTTAATCTGTCACAGCTTTTAAAACGCACCAGTGTTTATTCTTAGTCGACATTGGAATGTCCATAAATCAAGCAATTTTTAGCGGTTCAAGGAAATGGTATTTATTGCTCTTGAGCACTATCTGGTTTGAAATCAGGTGTTTATGTTTCAGTTCCGAGTGCACGGCCTAAAAATAAGTTACTCGATATTTGATATTTCTTTTAAGAAAATAAGTTTTTATTATTTACTGTCTTATCTGTGAGTGATACGTAAAAGAAATGCTATAAAACGACTTAGGACACTTTATGCATTGATTTTTCGCACCCCGGCAAGAAAAGTGACACAACTCAATAAATGGAAATTTTGAGTTTATGTCATTGGGAAATGTGTAGGAAGAGCCGCCAACGTGCACGAAAAGCGCCACATTTCTATCTCGCAATTTATCCACCTGAGAGGCAATTGTGTCAGTTTTATTATATATAATAGGCAGTCAATGTTTGATCATTATCTATAAGCTGATTTTTCTGAAATACTGCATTTTTGAGTTATCTCATTTTTCTTGTCGGGGTGCGATCTATTTAATACTTAATTTTAAGACTAGTTCATAGCAATTCAAAAATCATGGGGAGGACTCAAAAAAAAAAAAAAAAAAAAAAAAACATGGCTCAGAGTAATTAAAAAAAAAAAAATTAAAAGGTAAGTACTAATTACAAAAAATCACTAACAATGAACATTTGTAAGATTTAAATTTTGTTTTCAAAAGGAGATTTCGCCATAATCGATAGAGGGGACGGTGGCTTGAGCCCCCTGAGCTTTGAGCCACTGTCGTCACCAGCAGTTGCATCACCGAAAGAACCTGAGGCTGGGTGGTATAGAATAAGAATTTTGTCAATAAACACCTTACCTATGCAAAAACCCGCAACAACTGTTTCGGGTCGAAATAATCAAGCACAATATCACATCACACAAAATAATAGACACAAATGCAGAAGAAAACTATGGGTATTGTACGCTCTTAACCCAAGGGTGCAAGAGTATCCGTTTCAAGACGGAACTCTCACACCACTATTTTTTATCAATAATTTCTACGATATTCGTGCAGTGATTGATTGCGATTGAGTATGATAGAAATTACTGATAAAAGATACTGGTGTAAGTGTTCCGTCTTGAGACAGAAATTCTTGTACCCATATCTTAAACTATCACGTTTAAAGAAGGACAACAAGCCACTGTTATAATTCGTTCATTGTTTTGTTTTTGCTCGCTATCAAATACGCTTAGTTGAATATGCTGCAAAGTTTCCTGAATCTGCCTAAATTCGTTTCACTTTTAACCCTTTGTCGGTCCTAACGCTCTACACAGTATCGCCAAATTTCTTTAATTCAACTACCACCAATAATATTGAGCAGTGATATATGATATACACCCCGCAGCAAAGAGATAGGCACAAAGGGATTTTTCTTTGATTTTCCATAAAATAACATTATCTAAATTGTGCTTATCATTTATTATTATCATAAAATAACACTATTCCCGGACTCATTTTTGTTTTAAGACTCATTTAGAAAAAATTTAAGACTAAAATTTTTCCAATTTAAGACTACACACCGCGACAAAAAGAAAGGAACAAAGGGATTCTTTTTAAATTTTTGAATATGATTATTTTGAATATGATTCAAATATTTAATATGTTTTTGATATGATAATATTTTGTTATGATGATAAAGGATCAGCACAATTTAGATAATGTTATTTTATGAAAAATTAAAAAGAACCCCTTTGTTCCTATCTTTTTGTCGCGGTGTGTAGTCTTAAATTACAAAAATTTTAGTCTTAAAATTTTTCTAAATGAGTCTTAAAACAAAAATTTGTCCGGGATTAGTGTTATTTTATGATAATAATAAATGATAAGCACAATTTAGATAATGTTATTTTATGAAAAATCAAAGGAAAAACCCTTTGTACCTATCTTTTTGTCGCGGGGTGTACGTAATGGAAGAATAACCTTCGAAGTGGTTAGGCAACCGTTACATTTTAAATTTGGTGGTGGATATTGAATTTTAAAAAAAGTCTCTAAATTTGGCAACATTGACCAGAGGAGTGAAATTAAACCATAGATATAGTAATAGCTATAGATCTATCATCCCCATGTTATCGAGCAAAAAATTTTGATGCCGAAAAAAAGTTCTAAAACCAGCCATTAGAGAGTATTGAAAAAAAGAATAAAAAGAAAAATGAATTTGAAACTGTTTCTGGATTTTTTCATTCACCTTTAGTAAATAAATTATTCATAAATTTTATTTACTAAATTATCCGTGTGCATTCCTGTGTGTAATTTACTCGGGGAAAGGCAGCCATAAGAGTGACTTTTCCCGAAAAAAAAAAGCGTCACTTTTTCCCTCTCGCTGATCAATCTATGTCTTATTACTATATCTATGAATTAAACAGGACCGGCAAAGGTTAAAGTTATTTGTTGATTATGGAGTTCTAAAATTGCCTCCACATTATTTTTCACTTTCGAAATTTTAATGTTAGTTATCGCATCTATTTCATAAATAGAAAAATTACACATCTTTCTCACTCCGAATATCCTTCTAATTATTTCAGCAAGCATTTCCCAAACGCTTCAGATATGAAGAACGAATCACCAGCCAGTGATCATCCACAGATAAAAACAAAAAATACTAGATAATTCTACTTACCAGATCATAGTTCATTGAGGAGGGTTCACAGTTGGATGCAACCTAAAAATAAAGAAGATAACTTCATTAAATGTCATGTTGAATTGTCAGAAATCATGCACAATGTTCATAAAATTATACGTCAAAAATAAAAGGTTATCGACGCCATCTTTGTTCCAACAAAACACATCTTAAAATTATCGACGCAAGCAGACGATTTTCGAGCACTTAGTTTAAAAAGTATTATCAGTAGCAGAAGAAAGAAAAAAAAAAAAAAATCACGATAAGTTCTAAACTTGAGAGATAATCCTTGCTTTTTTTTCTCTCTCTCTCTTGTAGGATAAAAAAATTGCTTGGTGAATTATTAAAATGAAACCACTGTTACAGTTTCACTTTAAAGTAAAACACTTGTCGAAAAAAAAAAAAAAAAAAAAAAAAAAATGTGATAATAAAAATAAAAGTACACTTATATTATACCGCGTTTTCAAATCCAAATAGCATCTGTAAAAATAATATATATATATATGTATATATATATGTGTGTGTGTGTGTGTGTGTACGTATATTAAAAATAATAATAATAATGATGATGATGATGATGGTGGTGGTAAGAAACATATCCGATGACCTGTAAAATGTCTTTGAATTATCATAAAAAACATCTAAAATAATAATATTAATTAATTAATTAAAAAAAAAGTTACTTTTACAGGTACGTACAAATATTACAGAACTTATAAAAAAGTCGGCTACTGTTTTTGTAACTCTTTAATTTCAATGGGGGGGGGGGGAGAAAAAAAAAGAAAAGTAACTTTTAAAAGCACTTGAATTTCTTGATTTAGAGGACTTCAAAATGTATAAAGTTGCTTTAATTTTAATATTTTGAGTTTAAAATTGTGAAAAATTAATTAAGTAAATTTTTAAGCTGTAAAATGAAATATAAAAAATTTAAACAATAAATTTTTGTGAAATGAGCATTTGTTTGACAGTTGTGAAAAAAGAAAAAAAAAATATCGTCTAAAGTCATTTATCTAAAGATAAATTCTATAAACAAATTTCCCCATAGAGTTACGTGGGATTTGGTGACCAGAGAAATTGTAAGAAGGAGAGGTCTTAAAAGAAATTAACTCGACCATCACTCAACATAGTCCAGATTACCCCACCCTTTGGGCTGCACCTTCAATTTGATACATTATCTTAGTGTAAACTGCTAAAAAATTTTACTAGGGCTAGATTTGTATTTGTTTCCAAACTATCTTATACCAGTTTCAATGCGATAATCCTCTTAACGTACGTTTATGCTAAATTTTGATCTATTCTTCCACGGTAAATAATCGTAAATTTCGGAAAACTTTTGAAATTTTGAAAATAGAATGTTTTAAATACAGTTCTTGCCAATATCATAAGTGATATTTTAAAACTGGTCCGTCCACTTTAAAGTAATTCGTTCTTGGGATACTGCCTACACAGTAACACAGTCTTACGAACTGAAAACCCCATCTAAAGTCTTACGAACGGATTTTCAAAATTCTTAAACCTCAAAACGTGTAAAAACGCCTCAAGAAAAAAAAAAAAGTCAAAATTTTTAATGAATAGTTTCTCCATACCTATAGTATGATATTAAGCTTCTAATCACAGGTCTACAAAAATGATGTTCACAAAATTTGATTTGATGAGTTTAGCTGATCTTTATGTTTTTTGATGTGCTGAAACCGAAAATGTAGCCAGCTTCTCTCTATAACGTATAGACTTTTGCCAATACAAGACGTTTACTGACACAATTTCTTACATATACCATCATAACAATAGGTTGGTTGGTATGGTTTTACGTCGCACTAGTGCTGCGCAACCACAACAATAGGTATCCCTGATTAATTAATGACGGAAACATACTATAAAACTTACCATATAATTATGTTGGTGGAAGAGTAATGAAAGCAATTGTATCGGTATAGGCACTCTGTATCGACAAAAATCTATACGTGGTAGAGAAAAACTGGTTGGGTTTTTACGTCGCACTAGTGCTGCGCAATGGGCAATTGCGACGGTCTGGAACTCACCCCTAGAGGTGGTCCGGAGACCCGCCATCGCAATTTTGATCCGCCACGGAAGGGATGGCTCTCCCGCTTCGGTGACCCCCAGAGGTATAATTTTGATGGGAACATGAAGGACATTGCAGCCACTACAGATTTTACGTGCACCAGCCACCATTAGTGTACACGACGGTCTTTGGCCGGCCTGAATACTGAACCCGCAATCTTCCAATTACGAGCCCGGCGCTCAACCGATAGGCGTCATTTTCGGTTTCAACTTACCAAAAAACATAAACATCAGCTAAAATTATCAAATCAAAATTTTTGATGTAGACCTGTGTAATAGATAAAATAAATTTTTATTGAAATGTGCACATCATCCGTTAATCAACAAAACTCATCTCAGCTCTTTTCTGTTTTAAATACCCAAAACAATACTATCATCAAAATAGCGGCTCAAAAAAAAGTTCAGAAATTGAATTGATCTTGCATTGAATGAAAAGCTTTGGATGATGAGATGTCCTCAGAACAAGTAGATTATCAAATGTGATACTTATCTTAAGGGATAATTTTTAAAAACAACAAGTAAAAAAAGAAATAATAATAATAATACTGAAATAAAATAAAACACTCAAATAACAAAAGAAAAGAATCGTGAGTACATAGATAGTTACGGCTATGTTATTAAAAATGTCAAATTTTAAATGAAAATTATAGCAATTGATTTAATAATATATTAGAACCGCTGCGTAAGAGAATTAGTCTCAAATCAAACAAACATGTTTCGAAACCAGATGCTATGTATATAGAAAAGCAATTTTTTTCAACAATTATAATAATTACAGAGATATATTCCCAAAAATTCTTGAGAGTATATCTCAGTAATACTATTGAGAGTATATGTCTGGGTTATTGATGCAGCAAAAATTTATTCGAAGCCAATTCATGTAAAAGTGAAATTAAATATACAATTTCATGTAATTTCTTACATTAGTTCGTGATCTAGAGCAATCACAAAATTTTTGTCTTATACACATAGAGATTAGAGATAAATAGACATCCTTTCAAAAGTGGTTAAATTATGTACAGGGCATCTCAAAACGTCTAAATCCACCGAAAACTAAAAATTGAAAATTTTCACCCCCCTCCCCTTTTTTTAAAATTTTTTAATTTCATTTATATGATGAAAGTAAAAGTATTTTTTTGTTTTCTTCTGTATACACAGAAAAAAGTACTGGATTGTTAAAAATTTTGATCGGGAAAATTTTTCGACGGATTTGCTCATTTTGAATTATCCTGTAGACTATTTAACGATTTTCAGGAAATGTCCTGTCTGTCTGTAAGTGTGACATAAATTTTAGATTTAGGTCTAGATTCCGAATATAAGTACATAATTTCATACAAGTCTACATTTATTTGCATACGCCTCGACATAAGTTGGTGCTAACAGATGGCGCTGATACTCAGTGATTTCCTCCATTTACAGGTAAGCTATACCTTAATCTCTGTAGGAGGACCATTTGTCCATTTTGAAAAAAATATAGTTTGGGTGCATAGCAGGGCCTGACTATCACAAGGGCACCTGGGGCAAGTGCCCTGGGCACGAAATTTGTGAAGGCACAAAATTTTACTAATGGTTAAAATATATGATATAATTCCTTTCAGTTTTTTCCGCCCGTTTTCTAATTTAACTGTGTTTCACTTACACAAATAAAATTTTAAAATGAAATCTGTCATTAGACTGACTGGAGGTAATTTTATTTGTCTTTAAAACGAAAAACAAAAGCAGATTAATTTTTTGACCAAATAATTTTTTTCGGTCTGCTTTTTCGCCTGCTAAAAATTGTGGTATATTAGTAACTGTTTTTTTTTTTTTTTTTTTTGGGGGGGGAGGGGTTGAGGGGGAAACGAAGGAGAAATCTTGCTGTTTTAAGGGAGCACGAAAAATTTAAAGTGCCCTGGGCACAAAAACTTGTTAGTCGGGCCCTGGTGCATAGTAACCAACAGGTGGCGTTGTTATTCTGCATTATTCTGCAATTATTTCTCTTGTACGAGAAGGCTATATCTCGTTTCCATATTCCGAATTTAGGAACATAATTTTATAAAAAATTACATTTAGTTGCATCTTGGCAAAATTCGTACCAACAGATAGCGCTGCTACGCTGCGATTTCTAGGTACCCTAGACAGAGGGTCTATATATCCCTAGCGATTTCTTCCATTCACAGGAAAACCATTTTTTGACTCGAGTGTATAACTGCATAAAACTTGATATGTAGAGGACCATTATGAAAAACTACGCTGATTCAGTTTGGGTACATATCCATCGACAGGTAGCGCTACTATGCTGCAATTTTCACAACATCTATTGTTTAAAATTGCACGAAACTAACTTGTGAAATTATTTGCTGGAGTTTTAATCCGTAGATAAAAATTTTTTGTATTACTAATTGGTAGGTGACACCGTCATATAAAATGATACAGAAGAAAGTTTTGTGATGGCCAATACATACTAATTTACCATTGCATTCATACAATTCATAGACACGCTCACCAGACCAACGGCTCAGAACTTCATATTTGTATAGAAGGGGCCTTAAAACGTGTAATTGTAGGAGAAAACTGAACGTCGAAAAATTGGACTCTAAAACAATATTTTGATTACCGTTCGTTTAAGTGAAATTAATCATCATTCTTAAGAAATTTTTCAGTAAATGGCATAATTTGCTAAAGCAATTTCATCCATGACATAAAAAAAAAAAATGAAAATATTCGCTTATTTTAGGATAACTCAATATTTCGTCTGCAAATTGTGTATGCACCGCATAGTGACATAGTTTGTTCATATATTCCTAACAGCACATCTTCTTTCCAGGACATCTACAGGATATCATGGGGACGAAAGGGACATCTATAGGATATCCTGAGGATGAAAGGGATATCTTTAGGATGTATTGTGGATAAATATGCTGTTAGAGTAGCACAGACGTCTAACTACACTTGAAATGCACTTCGACAAATTTCCAGATCTAGTCTCTAATATATACGAATTTTTTGGTGTGAACCTGTAAACCAATGAAGAAAGCTTTTTATACCATATTGTATATGAAACATTCCTTTTTTGCTCATATATGTTTATTTTAATTTCTTAAGTGAAGTCTAAAGATACTGAATTGTACAAACAAAAAAATTGCTCCGAAACGCAATGTATTTGAATGTTCTGTATATTCTTCGACCACATTTCATGAAACCATGGAAGCATCTGCGCAAGTGCTGACTGAACGAGTCCAATACTAAAATAGGGGTGACAGCCATCTGAGTCAGAGAAACTGAGCAATAACAGAGCGCGGAATTACTGGATGTTTTCCAAATTTCAAACAGTCGATCAAGCTGGCATCCCTCCAACATTTTGGACGCGTTCTCACTGCTAGTTTTAGGATATGTGGCACGGTTGTGCCTGGGTTCGAATCCTGGATAAGGCAACGGATGGATGTCTAACCCTGTTGGGGTAGCGATGACCTCCCATTAGGTGCCCTTCATAAGTGGTCATCAATTTGGTGACCCCTTGCCAATGCTTAGTCGTAAGCACCCAGCCATTGAAAAATAAATAAATTAAATTAAATAAAAGTATCGAGTAACACTGCCATATGAGGCAGTTTTAGAACACTGAGTTTGAATCGCCTATCAATATTTGTTTTGAGTTATGCGGATAGACACAAACAATCAAACCAACTACTGATCTAACTGTTCAGATTCAGGGGACCTCAAAACGCGTAGGTATATCAGAAACTTAATTTCAAATATTTTACCCAAAGAGTAATTTCTAATAATAACATATATGTAAGAATAAGTAAAAATGTAATTGAAGTGATTGAAAAATATCAGTTTCTCCAATTATTATGAGTATAGATTTCTGGGCACAAACTATGCCCCTACTTTAAGTCGAATCAGTTTAGCCGGGATTTTTTTTTTTTTTTTTCTACTATAGCAGTTTTTAAAGAGACTTTTACAAACCCAAAACTGAATATAGTATTTAAAAAGGTTGAGTATTTAACTAAAAATTCCTCACCTAAAGCCTTAAATTTTTGATTACATACGACCTAATTTTAAAAATTAATATTCCTGTCTCTATCAAAAGGAAAAACTTATATAATTTAATACGGGAAATACGATTAACACCAGTAAAAATTAACACATTTCAAATAATATTAAATTTCTAAGATTGTTAAAAGTTCAGAAGCACACAAACAATGATTAAATACGATTTCCTATATTATTCGTTTGTTAGTGTGTGCGGTATACAATACAATAAATATACAGAACTAGTTTGTTGTAGGGCGACTAAGGCGCCCGTTGAAAAATAATCGTTTTATATTTCTCACTCTCACTTTAAATAATTCATTTGCTAGTAAGCCCGTGCGAAATTTGATCACTTTGTTTATCTCTTCGTTACTTTTAAAATTATTATTTTATAGACGTCATTTTTTTTATATGCAAGAGCAAATTTATTTTTATTTATTACTAGCTGACCCGTCCGGCTTCGCACTGATGAACAAATTTTAGTTAAAGATGGATTGATATGTAAAAAATCAAAAAATATATCAGTTTATATGTTATAGTCAGGCAATATCCGCGTTTGTAATGATCGATAGATGGCGCTCTCTGAACACTGCAGTTGTTAGTAAATATAACAGCCACGTGTAATTATTATTCTTTCTCCGCCATTTCATCATGGAAAGTCGATTGCATAATATGAGAATATGCAGTGGTGTGATAATTTCATCTTAGCCCACCAGAGGGCGAGCATTTCATTACAATCGCGGATTATTAACTGGAAAGTCAAAATATAATTTTACAATTATTTTTTTTAATTAGTTGTTAAATGTTGGCAATTTTTACTTAATGCTATTTATTTATTTATTTATTTATTTCATAAAAAGAAACATTTCTTTACTCATGAATAAAAAATATTGAAAAATAAACCTATGACATGAAAATGTTTTTGATAAAATTGACGTCATAATAGCTTTAATTATTATTTATTTTTTCATTTCGCAAATATATTTAATTTTTTCCATAATTGATTATTATTTTAATAATATATATTAAAGGAGAAATCAATAATATGAAACAATATTCGTACAATATACTATTACAGAATCTGGTGTGAAACAACCACACGACTTCCATTACCCACTATTACACGTAATATATACAATTTTTTCGAGATATTACTTGCATTTTTTGAGATTTTCGAGTAAGAGAAACTTGATACACGTATAAAGACACATACAACAGAGTTTGCATAGCGAGTTAAAAAATAAGGGGAAAAAAATAGATAGTTTTTTTTTTAAACACGAATTTCCGAGATCTAAAACTGAACTACCTAATCAGGATGACCGTTAATATTCCTGTAATAAGCACGTAATACTTGAGAAAGGTCATCTAAATTGGATTAAAGAAAAAATTTTCAAGAATACGTTAGAGCCGTTTTTGAGATACCAACTTTTACCAAAACTTAACATACTCAATTATTGACCTAAAAACAATAATTACATACAAAAGGATATTTAATAGGAAGTTAACATGGCGAGTTTGAAAAAAATCCGTACAGGCGTCTTTAAAGGAACGCACTTGCGAAGTCTGAAATTGAGCTGTTTATAGAGGACGCCTATCAATTTTCCTGAACTAAGCAACTTTTCAATCGAAAGGGCATCTAATATATTATTTATATAGCAACTTTGAAGAAAATCATTAGAGGTGTTTTTGAATATGGGCTTAGGGTCCCATTTCTGGTTTTCGATGACCCAATTCCGGTTTTTCAATTTTCACGAAAATTTGAAAAATTTATCTGTACACCAGACCTGAATCACTTGTGAAGTTTAGTAGTTCTATTTTTATTAGTTTTGGAGATATGACAGCCAGAAGATTACACACACACGTGCACATATACACACACACTGACCAATTGCCAAAACCTATACAATACTTCCACTACCTACGGTAGTAGGGTAATTGAAGTAAACACATACATCTCGTATTTACTACGATAATATACAGATTTTCGTATTACGTTTTCGATCGCCAAATACAAAAATCGCCAATGACGATAGATATCAAATCTATGCTTTGTTTTCAATTAAAATATTGAAAATTTTAATTAAAAATTTATTTTACCAAAATGTATTATAGCTTCTAGCACTTAGAGAGAGACAGTGTAACTTTTGATTATTGAAAGAAAAAAAAAAAAAAAAAAAAAAAAGCAATCGGCTTTTTAGTTCTAGCGATCGTTCTCTACATATGCATATAAACCTTTCTTTTTTTTATATTAGTATAGCTATAGAGCATAGGTATATTAAATAGGTTTCCAGTCAACATAATGTAACTCAAATAATTAAATGCTATTTACATTTCAGTAATGGCTGTATGCGCTATGTATATTGAGCTACTTGCCATAACTGTTAGTTGCTAAAAATAGTCGCCAAATAAATTTAAACATCTCAATACGCAAGCGAAGTATGACATCACTGACCGCCCGTGGATGCAAGAAAAAGATTTTCCATATTAATCGCTCATTGGATTTTTTTTTTTTTTAATTAAAATTCTAGAAGAATTATTTCCCGATTTTAATCCTCATATTTGGGTATAGATATGTATTAGTTATTGTATGCATGCGTTAGATTGAGTTATTTTGCTGTCAAATTGACAAAATTTTAATTTTAAATTTCAAAACTGTCACCCTTGGCGTTTTTTGTATTTGGCGATCAAAAACGTAATACGAAAATATACATGCCAGATGTATATTTTCGTAATATGTATTGTACGAAATATTGTTTCATATTATTCGTTACACTCTTAATGTAAGTTTTTAAAATAACCATGATTTTTGAAAGGAATTAAATTATATTCGCCAGATAATTTGGCGATATATTTTTTTTTTTCTGCCAAGGATGACGGATATCAAATCTATTCCGCTGCAACATATTAGTATATTATATCAGATACTTTATTTAGACATTTGAAAACAAATTTGACTTCAAATTATGATAGAATATTTATCCTTTCCCTTTTAATTAGTTTATTAGTTGGATGCTTATTGTGTAAATATCATCCTTTGAAATGAAATGTTTATGTTTTCAATCGAATATGGAAATTTGCCATTTTTTTTTCTAGAGTTTTGAAATTTAAAATTCCAATTTTATCAATTTTACAACAAAAACAATTTAATCTAACGGATGCACATGATAACTAATACATATCTATATCCAAATATGGGGATTAAAATGGGGAAATAATTTTCCTCGATCTTTATTATTTTTTTACAAAAAATCCAGCTCACTTTTTATATTATTGTTCGCGTGAAAATATATTTTATTATATGTCTAAAAATTAATTAATTCGTAAATCTTTTTGGCAACAATTATAAATTAAAATAAATAATATTATAAAATAGAATTTCTTATTTTATTTTATTTTATTTATTTATTTATTTTTAAATTCCAATTTCGTTTACACCACGGAGTAATAAGACAGGAGAAGAAGGTAACGCTGAAATTTTGTGATGTGGTTTTCTAATGTTTACAGATGGCGCCAGCGTGCAATCCTTCCTTCTCTCCAGCTTCCGCAATGTTATTCAATGGGGAAATGTCTCGTTTTAATTATTTTTTTAAAAATAATATCAAGCTGAAAAAATTTCGATTGAAAGCAAATTTCATTAAATAGAGTATTCTAACCAACATGTTTTTTTTAAGAGCCATTTTATACTCATTTTACTTTGAAAGAAAGCTTTTAAAAAATGACGATTCTTATGAACCGAAGCTAGCTAAAACAGACAATTGGGAGGAAGGAGAATGGATGAAATTTTGTAAAGAAAAAAAATAAACTTACTTTAGGTGCAGAAAACACGAACTCGGACTTTATTTTTCTCCTACGGCCTTTTTTTTTCTTTTCTTATCACTATCATAGCCTGTTTTACAACTAGGAACGAAGTATTTATTTGAAACATCTGAATTATGCAGTTTTAAGAACTTACAAAGAAATTAAATTGCTTAAAATAAAAAAATTTAAATGTATTCCAGCAAAATTCTATTGAAAACAACAGTATATCCGCGCCGAGGTAGGGAGGAATGACAAGTGGCGCCCTCAATATTTACCAAAAATTTAGATCACAGTTTCGTAGCTTTCTCCCATTGGACCTTCAACTCCTATTAATATTACTCCGTGGTTTACACACATCAGTTTAAACCACGGAGTAATAAAGACTCCGTGGTTTAAACATTGATGCTTAGATATTATATCATATCATATCAAATTAAATTATTAGAAAAATAAACACTTTTAATTCTATAATGACGTCAGATTTAACGTGTAAGTTTAACAATTAAAAAAGCTTTATATGAATTTCAATTTAATGCACGTGCAAATATATTTCTTTTCTTTTCACGTCAAGATATTTTAAAAACGAAATGAATATGTAAATGTTTCTTTTATGTTGGCAGCAGCTAATTTTTTTAATATTTCATTATTTCCATTTCTATTACGGCTTCTATGGGGATTTTAATTAAAATGCTCAGATTTTAAACTAAAATTTATTTTATCAAAATTAAATATAGCCTATAACAATATGGCATACTGTAGCTTTCGGTCAGTGAAAGAAGTTTTTAAATCGGTTCAGTAGTTTCAGAGATTACCCTCCACAAACAAACAATTTTTTGCGCTTTATATAATGATATAGATATAGATATAGATTATTATTATTATTATTTCGGGAAAGCATATTTCATTTTATGCTGAAAAAAAATGGCAACAATTAAAATTTTAAAATGTATTTTAAAGCTTTTATTTTTATATTTTAATTAATTTTAAAAAATCTAATTATATATTCGTTACAAATAAGGTACCCAATGAAAGGCGTATTTTTTCTGAATCCGTTGATTTAAACAGTTTATCGATCGGACGATAAGATTTTTTAAAATTAACTAAAGTATGAAAATTAGGAGACAGAGTCCAAGGAAATCTCTTAAGCCTAAAGTGTGAGAGAATTTGCCACGGTTGAGGGTAACTATATATGCTGATAAAGAAACATGAAAAACTAGTATGTTGTGGCCACCACAAGACTTTCTTCTATATTTTCCTATATACATATTCAATCAGTAACAATAAAAGAAAAAAAAAAAAAAAAATACGATTTTTTTCTAAGTTCTTTTTTTGTTAAAAGTAATACATATTCAATCAGTAACAATATTAAAAAAAAAAAAAAAAAAAAAAACGATTTTTTTTTTTTTTTCATTTTTTTTTTTTTTTTTCTTGTTAAAAGTAAAAAAAAAAAATCGATAACTTTGTTTCAAATTATCACAGATTTATAGTTCAACCATTCGTTTTAAAGGTATTGACGAGATCTTTCGAAAGATACCCATCTTGAAAATTCCCCCCCGCACCCCCCAGGGAGGGAACCGGTGCCCCCACATGCACAAAATTTTTTCCCTTGTTAACTACTACTATTATCAATAATTCATATTAATTTTACAATCACAAGTTAAATATAACGCTCATCATGTACATTTATACGAAATTTTGTCCTATACTGCCATGTTAAAAGTTTACATAAAATGCGATCACAGCGCCATGTGCTGTGCGATTGATCCCAAAATCTAATCAGCACCATTCCATGTCAGGGTCCATCTATATACCAAGTTTGGTTCAATTTCATTCATTGGTTCGTGAGATACGGTGAAAAATACGAAAATTTGCGATCATAGCGCCACCTGATGGGCGATTGATCCTTAAATCTAATCAGCACCATGCCCCGTCAGGTTTCAACTATATACCAAGTTTGGTTGAATTTCATTCATTGGTTCGTGAGATACGGTGAAAAATACGAAAATTTGCCCTATACTGCCACGTTAAAAATTTACATAAAATGCGATCACAGCGCCACCTGCTGGGCTATTGATCCCCAAATCTAATCAGCACAATGCCAACTATATACCAAGTTTGGTTGAATTTCATTCATTGGTTCGTGAGATACGGTGAAAGCACGAAGACACACAGACAGACAGACATTTTTTAAAAACTATCAATTCGTGTTCAGGACACCCCAAAACGTGTAGATCCGTCAAAAAACGGAGGTCGAAAATTTTCGCGAATCCAATACTTTCTCTATATTACATATAGAAAAAAGTAAAAAAAAAATTGTGTATCAACCACTCGACTTCCATAACTTATAATATTACAAGCCCTTTCTGGAGATATAACTTTGTATCTTCTGACCGGGACCACAATAACAAATCAGACACTTAACAATATTTCAGTGCGAGCAAACTAATGCATACGACGAAAAAACATACAAAAGAGAGTTTACGTAGCGAGCGCAAATAAATCGGTATGCCGATTTAAAAAACGATTCTATAGAATCGTTTTTTGAAATACCAATTTTTGATATCTAAAATTGAGCTACCTAATCATGATATCTGTCAATTTTCCTGCCGTAACCAAGGGCCGCGATAGCCCAATCGGTTGAGCGCTGGGCTCGTAATTGGAAATTGGAAGATTGCGGGCGGCATTGCGGGTTTGGTACTCGAGCCGGCCAAATACCGTCGTGTACACTAATGGTGGCTGATGCAAGTAAAATCTGTCGTGGCTGCAATGTCCTACATGTTCCCATCAAAATTATACCTCTGGGACTGGGGGTCACCGAAGCGGGAGAGCTATCCCTTCCGTGGAGGATCAAAATTGCGATGGCATGTATCCGGATCACCTCTAGGGGTGAGTACCAAACCGTCGCCAATTGCCCATTGCGCAGCACTAGTCCGACGTAAGACACAACCAACCAATCTGCGGTAACCAAATAATACATGCTAAAGGACATCTAAATATTGATTTATAGAGCAACAACTTAGAAAATTGTTAGAGCCGCTTTTGAGATAATGACTTTTGGTTCCACTTCCGGTTTTCTAATTTTCACCAAAAAGTTGACAAAGTCATTTTTATTGCAGACCTGTTTTAATTTTGAACTTTAGTCATTCCATCCTTATTCATCTTGAAGATATGATAGTCAGAAAATCCCCTACACACATGCATATACACACACGTACACGGACCGGCACTGACACTGACCAATTACCAAACAAGAAAACTTTTTCGGACTCAGGTGATTTTAAAATTTGTAAATCAGATGAAAATGTGAAATCGAAACTTTTGAATAAAAAGATATAGTAATCGATTATTGGAAGTAAAATAATTGCATGATGTAACATGTAATGCAGATAATTTAAAATTGAATGATTAATACCGGAAAAAAATTAACACCTTCACGTATAGTATAACTAGGGATCGCTAAAATTTCACAAGTACACAAACAATAATGAAATACATTTTCACATATTACTCGTTTGTTATTGTGTCTGTGTGATATACAGTAGATGAAAAACAAAAACGAAAGAAACATGGAAAACTAAATAAAAATATAAATAACAAGCTTTTCTAACAAAAAACACCTAGAGGAATATAAAAAAGAGAGAAAAAAAAAAGCAATCACAACAATAAAAAAGCCTCACTTTTTGGCATGAATAAAACATACCACAGATTGCAGTCCGCACAACGTGAGAAAGCTATTACAGTATTTCTATGCAAATGAAGCATGAAGAGGTATAGGGTGCTATTTGACCTTAAGCCCTGAACGGAACGTGAAGAGGGGAAAAAAAGAAAATAAAACAACCGATCGGACCACAGTGAAAGGAGAGTTGAGCTGTAACTGGACTTCTGATGATGTCGGCTGCGGGAGAGAAAAGGAATGCATTGTTGTGGTAAATGACATTTATTCACTGGTTTCGGTTTCACTTTGAAATAGTGTTTTTCTCGATTCAGTTATTTTGATTATTTCTTGTTGTTTCCAGACAAAACCTTTTTTTTTTTTTTTTTTTTTTTTTTTATGGAATGTGTAATGTTGTTACTGACTTTTATAAATCAAGAATTTTCAGGAATTCCCAATTCTAAGGTAGAAAAAAAAATCTCAATAAAAGAGATATGCTAAAATTTTTATGCGGAAAACTTCTGAGACCGAAAGATAAATAGACAGATAGAAATAAAATGCTTTTGGTAATGGCTGAGCTTACATATTTAAAAATTTCTCTTTTTCATTGTACAAATATTTATCATACTTGTTATAACAACATAAATTCCTCATAGAATATTGTATATTGTATTGTATCATTAAACTGAAAACTGAGCAATTATTGTTACTAAATTTCAAGAAAATACTTTTCCCAGGTATATGAAAACTATACTGTTTCTAATTCATTAATACCCATAGTGAAAGTTTATATGAAATATTACGCTTCTCTGTCACATTAAGAAATTTTGGAATTTCGAATAACTTACGAAGTATCCAAAATAGAATGCTGATAGTCAATGACGTTCGTAATAGTATAACCAGGGCTCTAGGAATTAAAAAAAAAAAAAAAAAAAAACTGGTCGCCAGCAAAATTTTCTGGTAGCCAGTAAAAAATATCCCTCCATACTTTTTTTTTTTTTTTTTTTGAAACTGACTTAAATATAAAAACTTTAATTCTATGCATATATATAGATAAAAATATTTTCTAGGACAGAATGATACATCGGAAAACATCTGTTTAAATTTAACATCATGAAACCGGTTTTATTATTTTTACTAAACTGATACACCATCGGCAACGACACATCATTGCACTGGCTCACTGATTCAGCACCGGGTCGCAAAGCACGCGCAAAAAGGAGCCGTATGAATCAGTTCTCTAAAATGGTGCACTAATTTAACACAGAGTTGTGAAACATGCACGGAGAAAAGTGGTGTAAATCCCCTAATGGTGCATTGATTAAACACAGAGTCTTAACCCTACAAGGTACCCAGTTCCATATGTGGAACACTGACTTTAATCGTTCCTATAGCTATAAAACTATTAGTGGCGACATCTCTTGACATCTTGATAGAAGCTACTGACATTTAGACATGTAGTAATACGAATCTTTACCTAAAGATGTCGTTCGTTCTTTGTTATAGCGCACTCAGTGTGAAATTTGAATGAAAGTGATACGCTAGTCGTTTGTCTGAATTCAAAAATAAAAAAAAGAATAGTTATTGAACAGTTTTGACTCGAAATAAAAAAATACTGTGTATTATAACGAAGTGTCTATTTTGCAGAGGTAAGTTGTTGTTTTTTATATTACAATAGTAAACGTTTTAGTAAATCATATTTTTATGTATGTTCCACATACGGTACGTTGAGCTAAAGAGGTGATTTTTCCGTAAAATATGGTTTTATTTTTATAAGTTTTCCCTATCTTCTGATCACTCATTACAACCTATATATTTTTGTCGCGCACTAAAAAAAAAAAAAAAAAAAAAAAAAAAAATCCCTTTTCGGCAAGCTTTAAGGCTAAGGTAGATTCCTTTACGTTAATATTACAAATGTAAAGAAATTTTACATATGGATTAATACTTAACCAATGGCTTTGTTCTCACATATTGTATTATTAAGGCCGCTATTCTGTTTTCAAGAAATTTAATTTTCAACTACAAAAGGGATTCAATCTACTTAAAATTTTAGGCTGGATTTATTGGTCTGTAAATGTTTCAATTTTTTAGAACTCAAGCTCATAATCATTCAACAAATAGAAGTCTTAAAGATATACGATCCCATCAATGGTGACTCCAGGAGGGGGCTATTGGTCTACACCCCCATCTCCCTACCCAAGCTTAATCAAATTTATAATTTTTATTTAAAATCCATATAACTGTTGTTCAATATCTTTCTTTTAAAGAAAAAATAATAGAAACGTGAAAATGCACTTGTGACCTTACTATGGTCAAGCACTGGTAAGCCTGGCGTTGCTATGGTCAAGTCAAATACAGTTAAGTGGTAGAGGATTTGGATAGTTATTTCATTGTAATTTTTATTGAATTATTGAGAGTTTTGTGATTCTTATTGTCAGATGAATAAAAATTGTAAAGTGAAACTGTTTTGGTTGATATAAGCTGGAACATTAACATTAACACTAGTTAACATTGGACCATTTGGCACCGCTGAATTTCAATGTTAATTGTTATGAATTTAGTAAATTGTATGATTTGGCGAAATTTTGGTGACAAAACTTGCGACTTAACAATGAAATTTGTGATTTGGCGGCAAAATTTGATGGTTGACGACGAAAGTTTTGACTTGGCGACATAATTTGTTGTATGACGACAAAATTTGGCGAGCTTGGCGATGAAGAAAGGCAGCTTTGGCGTCATTATATTTTCTTTCCACGAGAAAACCTCATATCTCTTCACAGACCAATATCTTGTTTCGACAAGATAAAAAGTCAAAGGAAGCTGTAACGTATTACTCTCTATCGTAAATTTTAAATTCTTGCCTAAACCGGCATTCTAAACTATTCACCACAAACGATATTTGTATTAAGATTGACGTATTATTGTAATTATATATTTTAAATGATTAATTAAAGCGTTTAAGATGGTGTTTAATTAACACACTTTTATTTAATTGTTATGATACAGCTATTAATGTATGTAACGGAATTTTGCAATTCAATTTTCGGCAACTTCTTGTCGCCCGAAGGGCCTGAAATTTTGCACACGACTTCATAATCAATGACAATACTAGATACAAGTGTTTCCAAGCACTTTTCCTATCAGGGCAGGTTCCAGGGGCAAACAAAAAATATGTACTTATACAAAGTATGTGACACAGGATTTGGATGTATTTGTATAATGTCGAGTGGCAACAATTAATTTTTTTTTTAATAAAGATTTAAAAGTATGTAATAGTTTTCTAAAACCTTTATTAGTTCACTTCTCATTAAAAGAGTGTTCTTTCTTTCTTTTTTTTTTTTTTTTTTTTTTTTTTTAATGGTATAATTTTATTTATCAAAATAAGGGAATTCGAGTAATGAAATACTTTAATTTAAATTTAAGTTTTTATGAAAATAAACTTCAACGAAAAATTCATTAAAATCGTCCCTAGTTCATTTGTCAAAGGGATAATATCTAAATGTCCCCAAATTTATTACTTTTTCTATCATGCCAGTTTAATTCGTTTATCATCGATTTACACGATTTTTTTTTTTTTTTAACGATGACATTTATCTTTTACATTATCCGCGATTGTAATGAAATGCTCGCCCTCTGGTGGGCTACGGTGAAATTACAATAAACATGGTTTAATTCGAATTCCATATAGCCGCCATTGCTAGCCGATGTTTAGTTTCACATATATTTATTGAATAAAAATGAATAAATACGGTAAAAAAGATAACACATACTTTTGTGTGCCACAGTGTAAATCCAAAGCATCAAGAAATCCAGAATTGAGCTTCCATTTATTTCCAAATGACGAATTTAAAATTTCAGTTGCTTCGGCTAATGGAAGTAAAGAATTAATCAGATGATTTGAAATTAATATTTGTTCAACTTCAGTTAAAAATCTACTTCCGATCGAACTTTGAATAAACTGAAGTATTTTTTCCAAAAGCAATCAATTTTCCATAATGTAATGGCGGAGAAATTATAGTACGAATATTAAGTAGAATAACAAGAACACTATTGGAACACACGTGGCTAATGTTTACTAACAACTGCAGTGTTCACAAAGCGCCGTCTATCGATCATTACAAACGCGGATAGCATCTATGTCATAAAGTCTAAATCTGCTTAGCCCTAAGATATGTTGATTTTATTTGCATATTTATTTATTTATTTATTTATTAACTTTTATTTTATTTCTTTAAAATCACGGATAAAATTTTATTTCATTTTTCTCAGTACATTGTTGTAATAGTGACGTCATATTTTCTGTTAAATTAAACTTTTTTTTTTTTTAATCAGATTATTATATTTTTTAAAAACGTGATTAAAATTTTATTATATTTTCAGTGATCCTTTTTATTATCATTTGCACGTGACATAAGCATCATCAGATTATAAATTTTTGTAATGAAAGCTATAGAAAATGTTCATCACAAATGTCGAAAAATCACTTTTTAACTTGTAACTTTTAAGCAATTGAAGTTATCGAAAAAGTTTAAATACAAAAGTTGTTCTTTAGGGTAAGGCGGTAATTCGTCTGATTTGAAGTATTTTCCTATTTTCAATATTAAAGAAATTATGGGCAAATGAAAATTTCAACCCCCCACCATTTCCACCCCTTTGAGCAGGATACCCCATCTACGAACTCGACCGAGATTTTTACTGTCCTGACAACATAACCCGAGCTGGTTAAATTTAAATAAAAATTACTCCAGCTATCGTGTTCACAACTTAACATGGGAAAAAGCGTTATATATATATATATATATATATATATATATATATATAACGCTTTTTCCCATGTTATATATATATATATATAAACTTTTGAACGGAGGGTGGTTTTGGGTTCTAGGGGTCATGATCGGTGAAGATATGAAGAAATTTTCCAGAAGTCGTGTCATGAGAACCATTGCAATAGGTAGATCTCCTATAAGGAATCTACCTAAAAAAGAGCCTTGTAGGGTTAAGACGTGATGAGAGGAGCGGGAATCGGTGAGAGTTAGCTTACATCTCGAGAGTGGAACCGAAGCCTGATTTTGGAACCAATTTTTTTCAGAAAAATTTAAGTTGAAACATAGTCACGGGTTAAAATACAGGGTTGCTATAATTAAACTTCCCCTATAAACAGCATCCTACATCGCAAACGGGTGAACGGAATGCAACGAAATTTGGTATATAGATTATACACGAGATGCGCTCACGGAATTTCGAAAAAAAAAAAAGTTCCAAAATGTCCACCACAGGGCGTCTTTTTCAGAAAAACATTAAATTTAACACAACAAACAACCAAAATGAAATACAGGAACAGTATTACCATTTATTGACTAGTTTCTGATCACCTTGTCATCGAACCACATTAAGTAATACCTGTTTTGCATAAGGCTTCCTCTTCTTCGCAAGTATGCTAATCTCGACTCCCCCCCCCCCCCTAGAACTGACAGCTTTTCCCTGTTTTACGTTTTATTTCTCATAATTAGTTACATTTCATTTTAATTTAGAATCATTCAAGAAAGATTTCTGCTTTCAGTTTCTATTACGCTCCAAACTTATTTGGGATATTCCTAAAAACCAGAAAAATACAATTACGTTGTTGGAATTTATTTATTAGAATCATACAAAAAATATTTTTGTGATGGACGTAGAAAATTAACTCGTACTAGCAAACTCGAGCGAAATATTCGCATTTTATTTCTTTTCTTATTTACCTTTAAAATTTGAAACTCATAAATGTCGTACCAATTTCACCACCTATTTAAAATTTTAATTTACCAGAAGCCAAATTGTTATTAAAACCAAATTAATATTGTACAATAGTGAAAACAAAATCATTCAAAAAAAGGTTTCCAAATAAAATTCATGGTTCACGAACCAATTTTCCTACTTCCACAGGCAGTACAATTTTAACATAGGACTCCCACGACGCCTTTTAAATTTTTGTCGTCGTGTTGGCGATGACTTATTATTATTATTTTTAAATAAATAAAATAAAATAATTCCTATTTTGATTCTATTTTTTATGATTGTGTTTTTTAGTCAATTTATGACACAAAAGTTCATATTCTGTATATATCTTTAAAATATTGCTAGGTTTAAAACGACGCTTGCAAAGATTCTGAAGAAACAACTGTTAAAAATACAATTTTTTCGTAAAATAATCTCATCAGACAAATGTCGTCACTTTTTCTTATCAGTCCATTGAGCTAAGTTCGCGTGCTTAAATATTGTTCATTTATAAATATTATTTTTTTATCATAGCATATCGTATCGTTCCGACTAAAAATTAATTGAAACTGGTCCACGTTAGAGAAATATGAGGTACTTACGTATTAACGCCACTGCAGCAGAAGTTGCACTAATGCGCCAATAAAGAGCAATCTTGTTGTTCGCACACAAGAGACATAGGGGGACAGCGAGACATCTTCTGGAATCTTATTTATCAGAGTTCATATGGCGACAGCATCAGGTGAAAGAAAACAGAGACTGTTTTGAATGTATGCTAAACTCTATATCGGCCCATTTTCCACCGAAATCCGATTGACTACTTTGTTTTTAAATAAAGTGTTTTGAATTTTGAAAGTGTTTTGATTTTAAATAAAGTGTTTTATTTTATGATTTGTCACAAAAATTTTAGGTGTAGATTGGCGGCACTTAATCTGTAGCTGCGGTGGCGTTAATACGTAAGTACCAAATATTATATATAAATATTGTTTTCCATGGCTCGTTTCAGAAAAAGCAACGGACTTGATTAAACAATAATTGAATCACTAACGGCATATAACTATCAATTTTGTGAAGCAAGAAACAAAGAATCAACGGTCATTAAAGGTTCTTTAGTTCAGCCGACAAGACGTCTCTCAAAACAAGGTGTAATTGCAGTTCATTTTATTCATTAGAAATTAGTGGAACTGGTTTGAAAGTAGCCATTTCACTTTGCTGGGAACAATGTCAATGTTCCATCCAGCAGTGATCATTTGGCATCGATGGAATGGGATGGGAGTTATAAAATGCTTAAAGCCTAAGCAGTCGTAATGGAATGCGGTAAATGCCACTTGTCACGCACACGTTAGGTGAAATCTTTCGCGGCTCATTTTTAGAATTGAAATGAAGACTATTGATTTTGAATTGGATTGCCATTTGTGGAGAAGCTCGATTTGAAGGTTCTGGGTATTCCAATGTCATATCCAAAAACTTATGTTTAAGGAAATTTGGCACCTTTCACTTGCACTGTAAAAAATAGTTTCTTAAAAATAAGTATATATTGTCTCAAAATAGCTCCGAAACAATATATACTTAAATTTGAAAACCCATGTACTCATTTTTGAGTATATTGACATGCTCAAAAATGGGGTTGACCAATAAAAATCCCATGTATGACAGGTTAATATACTCAAAAATGAGTACACGGGTTTTCAAATTTAAGTATGTATATTGTTTCGAAACTATTTTGAGACAATTTAACTCATTTTTAAGAAACCATTTTTAACAGTGTGGCATCACACTGAAGTAGGTTTCATATAAAAGCTTATATTTCCATTTAATATTTAAATATCGAACTCTATTACTATTTATAAATTGAATTGGTTTATTCAACAAAATATATATTCAGGCAACAATTTTTTATGGCTTTTAATATATTTCTTACAGATTTGAAATTCTTAAATTGCATTTTCTCAGTTTGCATTTTTTCATGAATTCGTAATCTTCAAAATGCTAAAATTTCTACAAATATATCTATATATATGTCTGCGTGTGTGTGGATGTTTAATCCCATACAGCAGGGTTTAACCTGGCAAAAAAATTACTTTAGCATTTTAGCGAAAATAGGCAAGCACTATTTTAGCTTTTTCAAAAGTTAATTCTTTGGATACCATTGATTTCTTTTACTTAGCTTTGTTATCCTCAGTTTTATTTTCTATTCTTTTGTTCATTGATGATTTTAACCAAGCATATTTGTGACTTTAAAAATATGAATCAGGGAAACTATGTTTGGATTTTAACAATAGAAAAAGAGGTATATCATATGTGTAAAATGAAAAAGCAATTGAAAAATTAAGTAAAGTGTAGTGGTAGATAATCGTGAAATACTAGTGCTAAGAATGCTTCTATGAATCAAATTCTGAATTCTGACATACTTTTAAATATTTTTGCATTTAAATTCAATCATTAAAAATTAAAAATAAATCCAAATTACTATATAAATAATCATTCCCAAAAAATTCAGTCCTTTCGTAGTTTTTGCCTGCAAATATTAAAAAAAAAAAAAAAAAAAATCCGAGTTATTATAGAGAGATATTTTATCCAGTTATCCAGTTTTAGCTTTTTAGCGAAATTCTGAGCAACTTGTTTTAGCAAAATATGATACCTTTTAGCAAAATGCTAAAAAAACTAATGGCAGTTTAAACCCTGCCATACAGCCACTGATATCCATTAGATAGCTAAATTACATCCAAATGATCCAGAAAAGCTACAAAATATCTAACAAAATGTCCGTTAAAAGTGCTGGATATCCAGTACTAATTATAGATATCTGTTAGATGTTGAAATTTATTTAGGCGTGCCTTTTCAATGTCTTAATAGATGTAACATGTTAGATCAAAACAAGATTTCGATATTTTCAATATCTATTAGCTCTAACAAGTCCAATGATTGGATATTTGGAGATTTATCGGATATGCAACAGACATCTAATGGATGTAAAAAAAGAGTGACATTTGTAGCGCTAATATGATATCAGTAGGATATTTATAGAAGTTTAACGGATCATTTTTTAACATTTATATGTGTTTATAGATGTAAGTGTTTGTGTAGGATAGAACGTACTCAAAAGAATGAGGGATGGATTTTGCAATAGCTTTAAAAGAAAAATTATAAAAAATAAAGGTATAACAAAATTCACGCTTTTCTTTACAAATTTTTACACAGACATGCATTTTTCAACTTTTTTTTCTCAAAAACTAATTTATAACTTTCAAAATCCATCCCTCATTCTTTTAAGTAAGTTCTGTTGGACACTTAAAAAAAAAAAAAAAAAAAAAAAAAATCTGCAGAAGTTTTAGCATTTTCAAAATCCCGAATTCATGATGAGGAAATGCAAACTGCGAAAACGTAATTTTTCAAATCTGTAAAAAATAGATAAAAAAAAAACGTAAGAATTGTCGCCTGAATATATATATTTTATTGAACAAATCTAATAACAGTTCAATTTATAAATATTAAATGGAAATATAAGCTTTTCTATCCCTTAATGTGACAAAGAAATCATATATGAAACCAGTTTTTCTCTACCACGTATAAATTTTTGCTAATACAGGGTATTTACCGACACATGTTCATTGTTTTCAGTAGTTTCTAGTACATTTCAATGATTATTTATTATTAGCCATGGATATACACTATAAAAGTTGCCATATAATTATATTAATGGAAAAGTCAAGTAACAAAATGTGTCGGAAACACCCTGTGTTGACAAAAATCTATATGTGATAGAGGAAAAATTGGTTTCATTTTCGGTTTTAGCACACCAGAAAACATAAAGATCAGTCAAAATTATCAAATTCAAACTTTAGATGTAGACTTGTGTAATTAATCTACTCGAAAATATAATGAAAGTTAATTTTAGAATGAAATTTGCCAGAATGACACTTAAAAAAAAAAAAAAGAAAAAAAGTAAAGTATCTGCATAAATACCGTAAATTTTACGGTACGTGTGCCATTTTGATCCTTTACCAGTGGCGGATTTAAGGGGGGGGGGGGGGCTAGGGGGCTGAAGCCCCCTCCCCCAAAACACTGCCATTCATAATTGAATTTTGCAATTGTAAATTTTTTATTGGTCTAGAATAACACTTTGAAAAATCTTAGCCCCCCCCCCAAAGTCAAGTTCTGGATCCGCCACTGTCCTTTACAATATAAGTACAGTATTTTATGGTTACATTAAACAGAAAAATATCACTGCAAAAGCACGCGCACAAAAATAACACATTTAAGAACACATTTTGTCCTCAAATTAACAACACTTTTTGGTATTCTAAGCTAGAACACTTCATAAGAAACATAATTGCAACAGACATAATTGCATAAGAAACATAATTTAGTGTTATGCTTATTTGAAATAAAAATCGCTTGCACTCATCATAGAAAAATAATTTTTATAAGTGATAATTAAAAAAATATAATTAGTCGAATAAAAAATTTGCTCTGCATGAATTTTAATAGTAAAATATAGAAGAAAATTTTGTGATGGCAACAACATACTAGTTTCGTTTTCTCACCTTTAGCAGCCTTCTGAATCTAATCCCCATAATACACACTGCTGAGCAAATTATTAAGAAAACGTCTGCATATTATTTCACGGGATGGGCTATTCTGTTTAATAAGCGTTTCTAAAGTGTTTCAACGTTAAAGATGAATGTGTTTTAGAAATGTTCTAAAAAGCGTTTAGAATTTGTGTGGGATCTTAAATTTTGATCGAAACACTATCTGAACACATTTCTTGTCCTTGTAATTGTCAACAACACTTCGCAACACTTTTTTTTTTCCCTCGCGCAACACAATCGCAACACATTCCTAATACAATCACAACACTTTTAGTTAGAAGTGTTTACTATTACGTTCTAATAGCGTTGCAAAAGTGTTTCACGCATTTGCAGTGATGTCATATGTACCACTTGATTCGTAAACGACATTTACATAGCAAAATAAAAGTATTAGGTGTTTACCGCTAGTTTACGACAGTGTTGGGGCAAATGCAATCGGTTGGACAGTTGACGATGAATCGATCGTTAATCACTAATTTTATAACTGACGATTAATCAATCATTTCCTGAAAATTTTGCAATTAAAGAATAATTTTTCATGATAATATACAAGTAATGGTTGATCAATCACTAATCATAAAAATACAATTAATTATTGATCAATCATTAAAAAAAAGTAGTATCAGGTATATACCGTTAGTTTACGATAGTGTTGGGCCAAATGCAATCGGCTGGACAGCTGACGATGAATCAACCATTCATCACTAATTTTATAACTGACGATTAATCAATCATTCCCTGAAACTTTTGCAATTAAAGATTAATTTTTCATGATACTATACAAGTAATGATTGATCAATCACTAATTATAAAAACACAATTAATTATTGATCAATCATTAATCTGTATATTAAGTGATTAAAGAAATGAACAATTAAAACCATTTAGACTGAGAAATTATGGTACATCTACTGGTCCAGTACATGCATTATAAAGGTAGATTTTTTTTTTCTTTCAATCTCACTACAATTGAATGTAAAAAGAAAATAATTTTTTTATGTATTGCTAAAGGAAATCAGACTTTTCATTTGAAATACATTAAATTAATTATTACAGCATATATATATAGCTGAGGAATTCGTATATATTGTGCGCCTTAAAGTTTGAGAACCACTGGTCTATAGTAATGCAAAGTAACTTACCTTGCAGGTAAGAAAATCTGGAGTGACTCCACTCGACTTTCCGAACATTGAGTAATTAACAGTTTTGTGGATAAAGTAAAGAAAGGAGTTGTTAAACAAACAAAAGAGAGAAAACCATAATAGAGTGTTTGAGTACTTTTCTCCATACATTATACGATGCTTTATTGAACGCTACTGAATTTTGAGCCCATAGATCCTAATGATAAAGAATTTTTCGTTATGTCCCTGTAAAAACCTATAAATGCTAGTTTCACCAAAATGTTTATAGTTAGTGCAACAGTGATTTACAATATTCGTATAAATTTTCAGCTCAATTGAATATGGCGTTTAGATGCTATCGCAGTTTTAAAAATTGGGTCCCATAGGCCATAATGATAAAGATTTTTTCTTTCTATCCCTGTAAAAAAACTGTAAGTGCTAAATTCACCAAAATCTATACAGTTGGTGCAACTGTGACCTATAACATGTGTACAAATTTTTTGTTCAGTTTAATAAAGATTTTGACGCTATCGCACTTTTTAAAATTTGGCCCCATAGGCCATAATGATAAAGAATTTTTTCTGGTGTCCCTGTAAAAAAACTATAAGCGCTAGATTCACCAAAATAAATAGGGTTTGTACTATGGTGACTTATAATATACGTACCAACTTTCAGCTTATTCGAACAAAGCGTTTAGACGCTGGCGTGTTCACTCACAGACATACACACACACACACACACACACACACACACACACACACACACATACACACACACATACATATACATACATCATCGTAAAAATAGTGGAAACGGACTCATTGGACCTCGAAACGTATAGAAACATCAAAATCTCAAATTCGGATTTTTGACATGATTAAAGTACTTTCCTCACTATAGTGTTCGGAAAGTAAAAAAGGGCGTGTGAAAGCCACACCAGATTATTTCTTCTCCCAACACCAATGATTCAGAAAATGAAATTTCATCCAATCTTCCCGAATTATTAATACATCAGCTATTTATATTTAAATTTCTCGTGAAACCAGCAATAAATAAAATGATCACGAATCAACACAGGTGAAAACGTCAAAAAGACCCCCGCCAGGTTATCAACTATCGAACTTCACATCGAAGATGAAAACTTAACATGTAAATGGTTAAGCCGAGAGCGCATCAAAAGAATTTAAAAAGACACTAAATACAAGTTGTCAGGCAAAGATAAATTATGTTGCCACGCCTTGGAGGGAGCCAAGGGTGTAATTTATTAAATAAATTCAGTAAATATATGGTTTGGGTCGAATCGCAACCGAGTGGAGAGAAAAAAGATTTTTCCATCAAAGTTTCATTAAGGCTCAACTTCGTACACAAAAGAAGCGGAGATATCTTCAACACTTAATTATTTTCTGAGTATTCAATTTGTATCAGAGAATGTATGAAAACAGGAAATACTTTGCGTATATGTATTTTGCATTAGCTTGTAAAAGAGAATACAAATATCAGGCTATTTATCAGTTCATTCTATAACTCATAACTGTTTGAATTTAAGTGATATTTATTTGGAGTTTCCATATCCGCGTTTGTAATGATCGATAGATGGCGCTTTTTCAGCTCTTGTTGTTAGTAAATATTACAGCCACGTGTATCTATTATTGTTCTTTTTGTTATTCACTTAATATTCGTACTATAATTTCTTTGGCATTACATCATGAAAAATTCATTGCTTTTGAAAAAAAATATTTCAGTTTATTAAAAGTTCTATCGGAAGTAGGTTTTTAACTAAAGTTAAACAAATATTAGTTTCAAATCATCTGATTAATTCTTTACTTCCATTAGCCGAAGCAACTGAAATTTTAAATTTGTCATTTGGAAATAAATGGAAGCTTAATTCTGGATTTCTTGGTCCTTTGGAGTTACACTGGAGCACACAACAGTATGTGTTATCTTTTTTTAACGGATTTATTCATTTTTATTCAATAAATATATGTGAAACTAAACATCGGCATGCAATGGCGGCTTGATGGAAGCCGAATTAAAGCAAGTTAATTGTAATTTCACCTTAGCCCACCAGGGGGCGAGCATTTCATTACAATCGCGGATAAGTAGCTCAATACTTTTGGCTATTAAATTATGCAAATAAAATGTTTATAAAGCTTGCGCATGCGTAGTTAAAAATTTAGTATAAATGCTTATATTTCGTAAAATATTGGATATTTTATTACCATATTTTTATTAACTTCGATTCTTGTTTGTTTGTTTGTTTGTCCGGTACAAATCTTGCAATCTATTTTTAACTAACTTCCCTTCTAGCTAGACATTTGAAACTTTTACAGTAGCTTAGAACCTGGTGACAACACAATACTTCGAAGTCAGATTTTCGAATAGTTTTCTTTTAATTAATTAAAATATGAAAATAATAAGCTCCTAATAGCAATAAAAATAGTCATTAAAATATTAGCTATAATTTAACTGTTGAAAAAAAAAAAAAAAATTACGAGTTCATTTTCTTTAGACATAAAAATATATACATTTAATTCAATGTGAACGTTGAAAAATTATAAAAAGTTAAATTATGCATCTCACAAAAATGGACGTCATTATCACTTTAAAAATTTTATATACATTGATAAGTGCCAATGTAGTTCACCATGCTAATATATGTTGTTCTAAAAAGAGTAATATTTTATTTTTTAAACCAACTTTTTTTTTTTTTTTTTTTTTTTTTTTTTTTTTAAACTATTATTACTATTTTACTGAACAGAGTCCGCTTGCTTAAATATTATTTTTTATCCTCGCGTATTTTGTTAATGATTCATCAGAAATTTTAAAAACATGGTATATTAAAAAGTTTTTTTAAATCTTATAATTATTTGCATTCTGATTGCTGTATGCTGTGTCTAATGCATAGATATAGTAATATATATAGATCTATCACCCCCCTGTTATCGAGCCAAAAATGTTGATGCCGAAAAAAAGTTCTAAAATCAGCCATTAGAGAGTATTGAAAAAAAAGAATAAAAAGAAAAATAAATTTGAAACTGTACCTGGAGTTTTTTATTCACCTTTAGTAAATAAATTATTCATAAAATTTATTTACTAAATTATCCGTGTGTATTCCTGTGTGTGATTTACTCGGGAAAAGGCAGCCATTAGAGTGACTTTTCCCGAAAAAATATCACTTTTTCCCTCTCGCTGATCAATCTATGTCTTATTACTATATCTATGGTCTAATGTAGTATGCCAAGTTTCCTAAAAGTGGCTTTGCACTGGGTCTAATACCTTACGTGATATAATTAAAAGAGCGGCAATTTGTTTTTGAAATTTTTTAAGTAAACCGTTATATCTATGAATATATGCGGTAGCCTCATACAAATTTATACAGATAATTAGAAGAACCCCTATAATCACATGCTACAGCCAAAACGTATTTCAGGCATTACTTTTTACACGGTGATGTTAAACACTTTGATTTTTCTTTAGTTTTTCACTAGTCTCCTTTTCCTCCCCAGAAAAAAAAAAAAAAAAAAAAAAAAAAAAACGGTTGCTGAAATGTATGAGGTGGAACATGTTCTTTATACTCCCACAGTTTCAAGAGGATTCCTAAAGAATTTTCTATATTTTTCTACGTCTAAATTCGAAAGTGTCCAAATACTTTTCTCAGGAACTAAAAACTTGACGAAATCATGCTAATATTCAATAATCATTTGCCGATGATTTAATTAGCCTTTTCAAAAAAATTACACAAGATTTTTCGTAACGAAAACCGCAACCTTGTGCTCTTTCGAATAATGTGTACTTGGCCAGTGTAAAAAGTAAATGCCACGCAATTTCATTTTTCACTACAGATTTTAAAACCACTTGACAGTGATCCCAAAGTGGGGATTTTGTCCCCATTTTGGGGATTTTTGAGGCTTCTGGGGGACAACTTTGGGGACCAAATGTTTGTGGGGTCTTTTTGGGGAATTCTAAAATTTTTGGGGACAAATTTGGGGAGTTCTTCAACTTTCTGTCAATGTTGGCAACGTAATGATTTATCCCTACGACTAGAGACTTTCAATAGCTTTATTGTTATTTGGGAATTTTTTTTCAAAAATTGCCTTCTTTTGGGGAAAAATCTGAGCTTAAATCATAGAAAAATCTGCTTGATATATTTTTGTGAAAAAAATTTTATTTTCCCTTTTTGGTAGAAATCAAGTTGGGGATTTTTTCGAAAAAAACCCTTGATTTGGGGAAATTTGAAGACCTGTTTGGGGAAATAATTTTCGACCATCTGGCATCACTGCCACTTGACATCACGATGTAACCGGAAAAGAATTAGGGACTTGTGCCCCGTACTGTTTTCCCACTCCATACTGTCATCTTTAAAATTTATTAAATTTTTGGGTTGGGTTGTAGGGATTAAGACCGATTGCCTATGCATTAGATGTACAAGACCTGAGCCGGAGTGACCTCCGTCAGGATCCTAGCCCGTATTTGCGCACGTTTCAGAGAAAACCACGGAAAACTCCGAACGACTAGGCCAACGAACGCGACCTGGGATCGAACTCGGCACCTCACGCCTACCCGCTTTGAGCGCATAACCACTCGGTCACTGGTGGGCATCATATTTTTGTTAGTCTATGGTCCCGGTCCTTGGTTAATATTCCTGTTTAGAAAATAAACTTGCCTATTCTCAAACCATGAAGGCAGAGAGGGAGTACGAGAAGGCACCTTTTAATACCATGTCTTAAACGAACAAAATATGTCTCTGATTTTTATATAGAGTCTGAACCTTTTAATCTGTCTTTGAAATTGATTTCTAATAAAGTTTTTATTTGTTTTTCAGCTACCGGCAAAACGTTATTAATTTAAGTACTACAGCGAACTTATCTCCGTTAACTAAGCTATTTATCTAACATATTAGCTAAAAATGCACAAGCAGTATTTTAGCTTTTTCGAAAGTTAATTTAACTCTTGTTGATTTCTTTTTCTTGACTTGGTTATTCCCAATTTTGTTTTCCATTTCTTTTATTCAGTGATAATATTAACCAAGAACCGTATTTGTAACTTAAGAAACATGAATCAAAGACCGCCCGTACTTGTGATTTAAGAAACATGAATAACTGAAACTTTGTTTCAATTTCAACCATAGAAAAAGAGACAGCCATGCCTTACCGTCGGTACTATGCCAAACTATCGAATGTGCAAAAAGTTATTATTTATTTTTTCATATTCGATATCCTGCGCTTGCTTTTAGAATGATATGTACAGTGCACAAGAAAAATACTAGAATACGAGAATAATATCCCAGTAATTTAACACTTAATGTACAAAATTAGGTTTGTTTTGACTGGCGTTGATTTTGAGCTCACGATGCACGTCAGATTGAAAACTGTCTTGAAAAAAAACCATTTTCACATTCGATAGTTTGACTTGGTAGCAACGATATATGCGAAATGAAAAAGCTATTAGAGTAATGCGTAGGGGTTGATCTCTAAGCAATACTCGCGCTGCGAATACAGTACCCGCCGCTTATAAAAATCACAATCGTTCTGAGCAAAAGTGATTTTATTATATCCGGCGAACGTTCCTCACTCAAGAAAAAGGTATTATTTACTTAAATTTGAAAAAAATTTCAAAAGGTACCAAAACTGGAACTAATAACAACATTAATTAATTTTTAACAAATAATTATTTGATTGTTCCTTTAAAATAAGTGAATTAAACACATCATAAGTTCCGATGCGCTCTCCTTTAATGAAAATCATCAATACTTTGCTAAAAGTTAACGCTTTTCTTTTAAATTTAAAAACTTTCCATTTAAGCTTCTTGATTCTCAGTTATTTCAGAATAGGAACTAAAAATTGCCTTTTAATTAAACATTATATATAAAAAAAAAAAAATCACTTGTGAATCAAGTCAAATTTGTCTTATTACCGCGCTTTGAAGAATACATTCCTTGAAATTATTACTAAGACAAGTGATGGGGCGTGTTTAATTGCTGTAAATGCAAAATTTAATGTTGTAAATGTAAAATTTTCGACAAAAGGAGATAACGGAGGGATTACTGTATTTTATTTTCTATTTTATTTAAAAAATAAAAAATCACAGTGTAAATAAAAATTTGTTTAACGTGAATAAATGACATTTTCGCTACTGAAGAGATTTTTTTGAGTTTATTAACCGGCGATGCTGATTCTAGTTAGCGGCGGCTTTAAAATTAGTTTGTATTGATTTGATTCCGGTCCTGGCAATTTTATCAGATTCAGCGGCTGATTTTATTAACCGGTGAATGTATTAAGCGGCGGTCACTGTATTTACATAGTCCAATAAAAAGTCCTCTTTAAGCGTGTCTAAGATGAATTTTATTTAGATTAACTGATTAACAAAACAATTTTAAATTCTTCCCTCCCCCTCCATTGGTTAAAGTACATTTTAAAAATTCTGTTAGTTCCAAATGGTTGGTTGGTTGACTGGTGGTGTAATTGGGCAATCCTGTTAATATAAGCATCTGCTACAACAACTTTTTATGCATGTAATTTAAGCTAAGACATTTTATTTATGGAAATCACACAGATTGTTTCAAACCTACCCGAAACCGAAAAACTTACTGTCAAGTCGATTTGAACTCTACTCCCAGGGAAAGGTTAGAGCAAGCAATAAACGCAAGTAGGGTCAGTTTGACTGCCATTGGCTCTGTGATATAAATTTTATTTGTCTAATCATTTGATATCTAATGGCATAGTTTTATGTTATATATATATATATATATATATTTTTTTTTTTTTTTTCTTATTAGAATTTTCCAGGAGGGCAAGTGCCCCCTTGCCTGTATGAGCCGACACCCATGCATCCCCGAAATGAAAAACTGTTTCGTTGCCGATAATTGAGAACGTTATTATTTTTCTTTTTAAGCGGATTTCTGAAATAGGAAATTATTTCGCCGCTAAATTCACAAAATTCGCGCTGTTTCTTAAAGCTGATTTTCGAAAAACCTTTTTTTTTTTTTTTTCCGATTGATTACCTAAATACTTTTTTTTCCCTTTCAGAATTAAAAAAAGGTCTAACTATCATCCATACTATCTTATCTAAACTAGGTAATAAATGTGAAATTGAAATAAAATATAGCCGCCTACTACCACTCGAATAGAAACAAAAGCGCTGACCATTCTTGACGTGGAAATTTTTAATTCGTCAGAGAATTGCAATTGCTTGCTATACTTACACACCGGCTATTGTTTTATCACATTGGAGATAGTTAATTAATAAAGCAAATGTGATAGTTAGTAAATAAAGGCGATCAAAAAGCCTGTAAAGGTCATAATTTATTACCTTTCAATAAAAATTAATTTACAACTTTCTTTAATTTGAAAATCAATTTTTGAACTTAAAAAATAAAATTTAAATCATTTAATAAATTTAAGGGAAAAAAAAATATATATATATATTAAAGATGCTTATATTATATATTAAAGACACAATTTGTCAAGTCGATTTGACGACTGATATGGAAAAATGTAAGGTTATTATTATTATTACTAGCAAACCCATGCGAATTTTTCGCATTTTATTTCTTTTCTTATTTACCTTTAAAATTTCAAACTCATAAATATTACAGAGCTGCCAACATTTTAAACTTTTAAATCAGAATTGACACCAGTATATTTTAATGGAATATGTTGTGTATATTTTCGACGTTTAATATTACCGAAAACAGCTATAAAAAATTTCCGGTTTACTTGGCACCGATGATATTATATGAATTTCACACACTTAATTAAAATTTTAATTCACCAGTCGCCAAATTATTATTAGGACGAAATTAATATTGTGCAATAGGGAAACTAAAACCATGCAAAGAAAGGTTTCGAAATAAAACTCATAATTTACGACCTAGTTTTTATACTTCCGCAAGGCAGTACTGTTTTAGTATAAGGCCCTCACGAACGACTTTTAAATTCTTGTCGCCATGTTGGTGATGATTAAAAAAAAAAAAAAAAAAACTGATTCCTATTTTGATTATACTTTTTATGATATTTTCTTTTAGTCAGTTTATAATAATAATTCATATTCTGTATATATCTTTAAAGTATTGCTAGGTTTTCAATTTTTAAAAATACACCTTTCCATAAAATATTCTTATCAGACAAATGTCATCATTATTTTTACCATGTTTGTATGTTTGTTTGTTTTTATTTATTAACTTCTATTCTTGTTTGCTTGTTTGTTTGTCCGCTACAAATCTTGCAATCGAATTTTAACTAACTTCCCTACTAGCTAGACATTTGAAACTTTCACAATAGCTCACAACCCGATGACAACACAATACTTCAAAGTTCGATTTTCAAATAGTTTTCTTATAATTAATTAAAATATGAAAATAATAACCTCCTAATACCTTATAAATAGCCATTAAAATATTAGCTATAATTTAATTGTTGCCAAAAAATTTACGAGTTCATTTTCTTTCGACATAAAAATAAATAAACGTGATTAAATAAATAATTTAATTAAACGTGGGCATTAAAAAATTGTAAAAAGTTAAATTATGTATCTCACAAAAATTGACCTCACTATCAGTTTAAAGATTTCATACGCATTGATAAAGTGCTAATGTAGTTAGTTCTATAGCTATGATTCAACAGAAAATTTAAAAATATGGTTTATAAAAAGTTTTTTATCTTATAATTATTTCTTATTAGGTCATTGAGGAGTCCGCATGCATAAATATTGTTCAATTATAAATATTATTTTTTGTCCTCGCGTATTTTATTAATTACATCACTATCATATCGTTTCGACAAAACTTAATCGTAACTGGACCACGTTAGACAAATATTATATAGATTGTTATTATTATTGCCTATTTGTTTAAAAAATATATGGCTTAAACAATAAATTTTTTAGAACAAAATTAATCCAAACAGGTTTAAAAAAAAAAAAAAAAAAAAAAAAAAAAAACTGAGTTTAAAGGGACGAAGAAAAAAAAAAAAAAAAATCTGATATGTTTGAATTAAATTAAATACATTGGGATGTGGAGAGAAGATATTCTAAGTTCAAGGATCTGATTTAATTATAGATAATTTTCTAATAAACTTATGTATGGTGAATTCATGAAAACAGCTTTACATTATAATGACCTCTGTGCAATAATAGTGTTTGAACTTTCTGAATGATAATCGATTCTGTCGATAGGGTACTCGCCGAACTAACCACTCTTGTTTAAAGAAATAAATGAAACGAAAATGTTCTTTTGCAAATGTTAACATTTTTCTTTTCAACCCTTTAAAAATATATCAGATACATTTTGATTAATCTTTTCTTTCTACCATCTGTTACAAACTATGGAAGAGAAATTCTGGAAATTCTTTTTCTTCGAGTAATATTTTCATTATTTCATTCTTCAAGGAGAAGAGAGAGTAAAAAAAGAAGAAAAAACAGACGTGATGTTAAATTCTCTAATGAATATAACATATGGAGCCTTCTTCATACATCAATCTCTGTCTGCGATCGAATTTTTTTAAAGACAGATGCATCTCCTAATTAATTACAACCTGTCAGTGTTTTGGATATTAGTTGAAGAGATTATCATTTTTTTAAAATCATGGATGGGAATTTTCAGAATCGTTCATATTCTGTGTCAGTGTTTCTTGCAAGGTTTAAATTTAAACTGCCATTAGTTTTTTTTTTTTTTTTTTTTTTTTTTTTTTTAAAGCATTTTGCTAAAAAAGGAGAAAAAATAACTATAGACGTTTTTCTAAAACTATATCTATATATTATAACAGGGGTGGCCAACCCGCGGCAACTCTCGGCATGCGGCTCGCCGAGTAGTACTTTGCGGCCCGCGAGTAAATCAACGATATTTATAGTTTGAGAACATTGCTTAAATTAATAAATCCTTTCATAATTTTTTAAACAAGAATACCTTTAAACGATTGCTAAATAAAGAAACAACACACTTTTGTGAAAGAGTATTATTAAATGTATTATTCATTCTTTTTTATTATGGTTATTACCATACAATTTCTGACGGTTCTATTGTTAATTTATAAATGAAAATTTAATATTTTAGAAATATTTTATATAATTTAGTATATTGTTCTAAATCTTTTTTTAATATTTTATATAATTTAGTATTTTGTTCTAAATCTTTACCCTCTCTTCTCCCGAAAAATGTACATACACACATACATACATGATTCATACACTCACAAACATATAAAAATTCGCTAAAAAGCAAAATCCAGAAAATTTCATAAAATGTTTCTATGTTTTTATTCAAATATTTGCGGGTAAAAATTTACGAAACTGCTGAAAATATCGAGAATTGTTAATTTTTTAATATTGTTACAATGGATTAAGTCTTTTCCTCTGCATCAGTTGCTCTGTTGCAGTGAAAGTAGTTTTACAGGCAAAGTGAAAATAAAGTGGCAGTTCATTCACTTTCAGTGAGGTCAGACTCGGCGACAAACTTGGCGGCTAAATTTGGCAAAAAATAGTAATTTAGGGTTCCCGAAGTTTCGAAGCTCTCCGATGCATAGCAGCCGAGATCTAACACTTTGCATGAAATTCTTGATAGAAACTCCGCCAAGCCCCACCACCAAAGGTTGTAAATAAGAGGAACAAGTGACGGTTTTCTGGGATTGTTTCAGAACATTCTTTGAATAGTGATTTTGCGGTTCGAGTGACAGCTTCATTGGACTGTTTCCAGAACATTCGAAGAATTAACAATACTATTGGACTGTTATCAAGAATATTCGTTGTGATAACATTTTTGTTGTACAGATTCGAGAAGTTATTCAGAATAAAGTGTATTTATCGACTAGAATCTGCTTGATTTTTAACGAACTACTTTCTCATACAAGAACGTCGACATATTTTTCGTTACAATATATTTGGATTCATATTTTTAATAGTTGAATTTAATTGCAAAAATATTTAAAAGTGTGTCAGACTTCAGAATTTGCTTCATAGAAGTACAGAACCCGCCGCTTATTAAAATCACATTCGTTCTGAGGCAAAGTGATTTTATTAAGCGGCTGATTTTTATATACGGCGAAGGTTTTTCACTCAAGAAAAAGGTATTATTTCCTTCAATTTAAAAAGAAATTTCAAAAGTTAACGATTGATGAGAGTAATAAACAGTATTAATTAATGTTCGATCGACAATCAATTAATTGTTCATTCGAAATAAGTAAATTAAATACATACTCCGTATAAAATTAATAAACACATAGTGCATACAAAATTAGCCATTATTTATACATTAAATAAATGTTAGACATTTTCAAAAGTTATTTTGCTTCTTAGTTATTTCAGACTGAGAACTAAGAATTATCTTTTAATAATTAAAAATGAAAAAAAAAAAAAAAAAAAAATCACTTGTGAATCAAAGCAGTAACTTATTATTTCGATTTTTAGAATATATTCTTGGAATTTATTACTAAGACAAGTGATGAAGTGAATTTAGTTTGTTATTATGCTGCAGGTGTAAAATTTTCGACAAAGAGAGATACCGAGGAAGATTGTTGTGCTTTATTTTACTTTTACTAAAAGAAAAAAAAAACTGTAAACTTTTTTTTTTTTTTTTTTTTTTTTTTAACATAAACACTTATTTTTGCTGATGAAGAGTTTTTTTTATTTTTTAGTTTATTAACCAGCGATGCTGATTTTATTAAACGGCGGTTTTAAAAGTAGTTTGCATTGATTTGATTCCGATCCTGACAATTTGATCAGATTAAGCGGCTGATTTTATTAACCAGTGAATTTATTAACGGCCCTCTTCACTTACCGTCGCCGGAATCCCGAGCCAATGTTACTCTATGGGGAAATTTTCTTTTCAAATAACTTATTAACTAATACATATTTTTAAATTCTGTTTTCACATTCAGAAAATTCCCAACTGTTAAATGGAGGGACCTTTTTCAAAAATGTATTTTTTCAATTTTTAATATTTTATTTTGAAATTGAGAAATGAAAAAAAAATCACACAGTGAAAATTCGTATTTTGCAGCTTCAAAATAAAATATAAAAAATTTAAAAAATAATTTTTTATAAAAGGACCGTCCATTTAACAGCTGGGAATTTTCTGAATGTGAAAACAGAATTTAAAAATATGTATTAGTTAATAAGTTATTTGGAAAGAAAAAATTCCCATAGAATAACATTAGTCTCGGCTTCCAGCGGCGGTGAGTGAAGAGGGCCCTTAAGCGGCGGGAACTGTATTTGTAGAACCAACAAAACTCTTCTTTATGCAAATTGTCTCAAGTCAGAAATAGTCCAAGCCAGAAGTAATTACACTTTTAATAAGAAGAATAAAAACTATGCATATGTTTGGGATAGAATCCATTATAACGCCCACACTTCAACGGGGATAACCATCGGATGAAAATACATTTCGCACCGCGAAGACACAAGCAATAAATCACAAAGGAAACACGGCCAACGCAACAATACAAACGTCGAGTGCGGCACAAGCCTCACACAGAACGAAAGAAAAAAAAAAATTTTTTTTTCTTCCCTTTCTTCCCTTTCTTCCATTTTTATGCTTTACAAAATTCATCATATCTTTCAACTCATATTCCTCATCACTCGACTGAAAAATAACAAAAAGCAAAGAAGAAAAAAAAAGGAACGGCGAAATTAATATACTGGCGAAAAAGAAATAGAGGAGGGGGGGGGATGTGAAACGAGACCTGGTAAATAAAAAGAGATAGAACCACCCGATAGAAAGGGCTAAGTGTCAGAAGTCAACATCTGGAAAACAGACTGTAATGCTGCTTGCGGACACACTTGAGTGTTTTTACAGGGTTACGCGTAAAAGAACCGTCGACCCCACTCTTTGATGACACTGTGATAGGGTTGCAATTTCTAGAGGTATTTCTTATGAACAAATGCAACTAAATAAATAAATAGATAAAACATAAAAATTTTAGTATGGCAATAATTTTGTATAAATGTACATAACGAGAGTTATTCAATTCCTACTATTAGTTGACATTCTCCCTATATATATCTTGTACAAATCTTGCAATCGATTTTTAACTAACTTCCCGACTATCTAGAAATTTGAAACTTTCAAGATTGCTCAGAACACGGTGACAACTTCGAAGTCCGATTTTCGAATTTTTTATTAGTTTTCTTACGATTAATTAAAATATGAAAATAATAACATCCTAATAGTCATTAAAATATTAGCTGTAATTTAATTGTTGCCAAAAAAAACAAACAAAAAAAAACGAGTTCATTTTCCTTCGACATAAAAATAAATACATTTAATTAAACATGAACGTTAAAAAATTATAAAAAGTTAAATTATGCATCTCACAAAAATGGACGTCATTATCAATTTAAAAATTTTATGCACATCGATAAGAGCTCTACGATTCATCAGAAAATTAACATAGTATATATATATATATATATATTTTTTTTTTTTTATCTTATAATTATTTTTATTTCATTTTGCACGCGCGCTTCTTATTTCCTAATTCAAAATTATTTTTAAAATACTTTTTCGATAGTGTTTGTAAGTAGGAATTGACTTTAAAAAATTTTCTTTTATATTACTTGTTTTTAACGAATGATTGTGAAATTAATATGAATTACAGTCGAACCTCGTTAACGTGAATTACTTTTAACGTGGACTGTTTCCACAATCCTCGTCAAAATGGAGATTAGTTTCTGAGTTATTGATAGTATGAATTACTGATAACATGAACAAATTTTTTATTCCTTTTGAGATTCACATTAACGAGGTTCGACTGTATCTGTAATAGTCGTAGTAAATTAGGAAAAAATTGTGTGTATGTAGGAGCATCGCTGCCTCCTTACCCCAGAGGGTGTAAACTTTTAATATGGGTATATTTCAAAAGAAGTAGTCAATACCTTTAAAACGAATGATTTGAACCTTGGAGGAATGATATAAAAAGAGTTGTCATTCTGTGTATCAGCCTGCAAAGTAAATGAAGTTAACTGTTGTCTATCCAAGATGGCTGCCGCAATAGCAGTCAAAGCCACCGCAGCTATGCGGTGTTGCCAGATTGGGGATTTTTGGGGCTTGTGGGGACAATTTTGGGGACCAAATGATTGTGGGGAATTTCGAGGTAAGTTTTGAAATTTTTTGGGAGAAATCTGGGGAAGTTTTCAACTTTTTTCGACTTATTTTAGTCTACCTGTTAAGTTTACAGCTTTGCCAATTGTAGGAATTTGTCCTCACGCGTAGGAGCTTTAACAGTGTTCTTTAGCATGTAGGGGATTTTAAAGGTACTTCTTCTCCCCAAGACACCGTCAGGATATCCTGAAGATAAAAGTACATCTTGCGTACATTCTTAGCAATAAAGTACTGTACACAGATTTAAAATTTGCCGATAACAAGTGTGTATATAGTAAAAGTTATTTTGATGTATGGGGATTTTTTTCAAAAATGAGCGTCATTTGGGGAAATATCTGGGCTTAAATCTGTTAATTATTTATTTTTATTTATTTATTTATTTGATAAAAAATTTATTTATTTTAGTAAAAATTTAGTTGGGGATTTTTTTGGAAAAACCCCTTGATTTGGGGAAATTTGAAAGCCTGTTTGGGGAAATTGACTGTCGGCCATCTGGCAACACTAACCTATAGTTACAATGACTTTCGTCCAAGGATTAAACCATAGGTATGTGATAGTTAAAAACAAAGTTACTGATTTTTTTTTTCTTTTCTTTTGAACGGGGAAAAAAAAAAGTATATCTTCACCTGTCAACACAAAATTGACTTTTTTTGATGGAATTGGGTTATACTTCTCTGAGATGAATATCGTCTGCCTTCATCATGGAAAATAAATTTAATAAATAAAAATTTAATGCATAATTTGTACAAGATAATATAGAAGAAAGTCTTGTGGGGGGGGGGGGGGGGCACAGCATACTAGTAGTTTGTTTTCGGAACACATACCCTAACATCGGTGGTATCTTTGAACCACTAAATTATCATTGCTAGCATAAAAAATGTTTATTTCATTTAACCTAATTATTTTTCTTCTATTTATTTTTTCGAGGGAGGAAGTACAAAAAAGCATAGTGTTCTAAGAAAATATGCTCAAATATTTCATAAGGAATGACACCAGGGCCGTGCCTACACTTTTAGCCGCCCTGGGCGAAAGATTTTAGCCGCCCTCCTAGGCAAAAGATTTTAGCTGCCATACTAGGCACTAAAATTATTTCCCTCCTTCTGCTTCTGAAAACTATCCTTTAAAGCCAAAAACTGCCGGGTTGCCACAGATGAAAAGTTATCAAGTTTTTTTTTTCTCTGTTTTAAAAATAAGCCTCTAGTGGCCGAGTGGTTATGCGCTCAAAGCTGGTAGACATGAGGTGCCGGGATCAATCCCAAGTCGCGCTTGTCGGCCTAGCCGATCAGAATTTCCCATGGTTTTCTCTGAAACTTGCGTAAATACGGGCTAGGACCCCTTAGAAATACCCCCACGGAGAGCACTCCCCCTCAGGTCTAGGACCTACAGCAGTCAATCGGCCTTATTTCCAAATCCAATCCAATCCTGTTTTTAAAAAAAATCTAACAATTTTAGTAAACCTAATTTTTAGCTGAAATTTGTCATTTTTAGCCGCCCCTAGCTGTTAGCCGCCCTGGGCGACCGCCCCGGTCGCCCCCCCCTAAGCACGGCCCTGAATGACACGACACTATTCGATTTTTTTCAACTCTTACGCACTCTTAATATCACCAAGTGGCCACTTGAGTTCGACCTCAATTACTGTCCAAATGTCCCAGTAATGAACGACGTCAATATCAACTTGTCCTTTTTATGAATGAATATTTACGCATTTTCATCGAGAGAAAACGCAGTCTAATTGAAGTCCAGACAGATAATCGAGTCCATTATGGTGTGATGCAGTAATGGATGGAATTTTCATTTTCCGTCTTTTTTTTTCTTGTTGAGTAACTATTAAGCAATCTTTATTATTATTATTATTAACGAACATCCTTAAAGACAAAAGATTTTTCTTTTGAAGGAAGTGCGTTTACTGATAATAAATGCAACGAAATAAACAGAAATTGAAAAAGCATATGAGAAAAAAGATGACGCAATCCTTTTCTTTCTTTCTATTTTTTCTTTTCGTAATTAAGAAAAAATACAGGATACGCGAGCAAGTTCAAATGTAATTAACTAAAGACTTAAGTACGTTAACGAGATTTTTAATTCGGTTTTAAAAAAGAATTAAGACAAAAAACGGCAAGTGTATGAAGAGCAAGAAAAACACAAATTTTATTTGAGAAATAACAAACAATTAAATTATACATAGCTTTTACACAGTATAGTTTTGTTTTCTTATTCTTTTTTTAGACAATTTCTTTTTTTTTTTAATAAAACGGAAAAATAATATTTTAAGATAGGCACACAATAAAATTTTTTTATTAATCGAAGTATTATGTACAAACAACATTAAATAGATATTTTAATTCCTTTTTTTAAAGAATAACGATAAAAACGGCGAATATAAAAACTGAAAGAAAAACGCAAAGTTTTTGGATATCTACATCAATTTTTTTCCCTTCATAAATTAAACTATGGTAAGGGGAGAAAAAAAGCACCGCAATTTGTTGAGAATTTTACAAACAGTTTTTGTTGCAGGATTAGCAACAATCCACAAAATCATCTTTCAAACTTTGTTCGATATCTACATCTAATTTTTTTTCCTTAGTAAATTGAACTATGGTAAGAAAATATAACACAACATTAGCCATTTGTTGAGAATTTTACAAACAGTTTTTGTTGCAGGATTAGCAACAATCCACAAAATCATCTTTCAAACTTTGTTGGATATCTACATCTAATTTTTCCCCCTTGGTAAATTAAACTATGGTACGAAAATATAACACAGCATTAGCCATTTGTTGAGAATTTTACAAGCAATTTCTGTTGCAGGATTAGCAACAATCCATAAAATCGTCTTTTAAAATTCGTTGTGGAAATTATATGATTTTTTACGAGCACTGTAAATGCAAATGTAAGCGGGGCCGTGCCCACTGGCCCTTAATGACGGACTGCCACTGCGAGCATATATGTATGTAACACTGTGATATAAAGCGTTATAAAACTAATGTATAATATAATAATAATAATAACTTTTAAAAAATGAAGCTTTTGCTTATGCCTCCAGAACTGAATTACTGAATTAAAATCTAATAAAGACCAATTTTTTTCCATTTATTTCGTTTCATTTCTTTGAGGATTTGAAGACCAAACGGGAACAAAGAATAAATAGAATGCATTTTTATATCAGTTGCGCTGATTTTGATTATAAAGTTTCGTTTGATCTCAGCACTCAAAATGAAACATTCAAAACAACGAAACCTTTGAGTTAGACGAAAGATGAATATTCATAGTCGCTGCTGCAACGAGGAGTAGGTAGTATAGTCCACAAAATCTTCAATATAATCGTTGAGCAATCAGAGAAAAACACCCACTTTTATTAGATGACGAGAAAGGCCAAGTCCAACAGAAAAAATTACATTGGCTGTAGTCACTGTTGTTGTTCTTCAATCAAACTTCTTTGACATACAGTTCATTTTAGAAGGAGATAAAAAAAAAACAAAAAACAATACTTGAGGCTTTCAGCTTGAGTTTGTTAAGATAGCGGAATCCAGATATGTAAGGAATGGTGAGAAGTCGCTAACAACATGGCCATTGCGTGGGTAACGCAGAAATTCAAGCCGCCCTGCCTTCGAGGATTTAGCGTGATGGACACTCGCATCGAATGGCAAATAAACAACGGAGAAGAAGATACACACGACCTTATCTGATTTATCTAGATTTTGCTCTTCTATTTTTCTATTTCCTAAAAGGCGTTGAACTGAATGAAAAGCATTTTTTTTTCTTCCTATTTTGGCTTAAGAAAATTGTAAAACGATCGTGTGAATGAATCTTGTGGTAAAGAGTTATTAAAGGAGGTGGAAAGGAAATTTTTGGAGATTAGAGAAAACACTCAACAAATTATAAGACCTATTTTGTAATTTGTGTAATCAATTACACTGCGCTGCAAAAAACCTTTTTTTTTTTTTTTTTTTTCGAGCCCTGATACCATTCTTGCTGATTCTTATGTAAAATGACCCCCTGAATCCGAATAGGACTCCCATTTTGCCCAATCACCCACCGTTTTCTCGAGACACCACCCACTCCCCCAATTTTTATCACTGTTCGGTCATTTTATGGCCATGGATTTGATTTGGAGAATGAAAAAGAATTAATTTAACAATTAAAAACAAAAACAAAATATATGTATATATATTGTAGGTGCGGAACTGAACAATGAGGCTGATTTAGTGTAACACTATTTATTTTACATTTAAAAGTTACACGCTTATCAGTATTGGTGAGATAAATTACCTTATATTTTATGCTCTGTTGAAGTTATTATCTGAGGTCATTTGAGTTAAAATTGAGTTAGCCCAACACCCGCCTTGATATTGAACGTTAAATAAACTGTGTTATTTTCTATTTAAAACTTCGTCTCGAGCTCTTCTTATTATCTAATTGAGTAATGAAGTTAAGCTTAATCTAAGTTAGAGGAATATGGCGACCACGAATTCCTCACACCGTCCCCAAAATACGGTGGGTGATAGGGCCAAATGGTCGTCCTATTAGGGTTCAGGAGGTGATTTTACATAAGAATTTGTAAAAATGGTGTTGGGGGAAGTTTTCATGCAGAGCAGTGTTATCAGAACACTTTATAAAAACACAGAAAAAAAAATAAAATTGATGAAAGCGATTTTAAAAAGCTCAGTATTTATCATAGCATATACATTAATACTAAAAATATGCAGTTTTTTGGTCATCAATATTTATTACAAGGGTGGGGTAAAATTTACCAAAAATTGTTTTCTATTCTACGGGTTAAATTAGTATAAATAAATTTAACTTAAATAAAAGCATTTTTATGACCATAACTTTGTGAAATATGCATTGTTGATTTATTCAAAATTTAAACCAGTTTTGAATGGAAAATTATGGAGAGTTAAAAATTTAGCACACATTGAATTGAATTAATTTATAGTGTATACACTATAAATCGAAGTGTATCGAAGACCCTTGAATTAACCAAATATCCACAAAAACGCCTTTATCTGTAATAAAATACTTATTGATATTGAAAGGTGCCTAATTAGAAGATATTTCCCTATTTTATATCTCCTCCACCAAATGAAAGGAAAAATATTTATATTTATCATTTATTTATTTTATTTTTATTTATATTTTTTTTATCGTCGATGCTCTTTTTTATTATTATATGGGCTGGGAGGAGGGAGATAACGTTACAAAAAAAAAAAAAAAAAAAAAAAAAAAAAAAAATCTGCTAAAATATGTAAAATATTCCTTCTTCTGCAGTCGTCTTCATTCATTAATTCTTATGAAAATAATCGTAACTTTAAAAAATGTATGTTTATTAAAGAAAGAAAGAAAGGAAGAAAATAATAAAAGTTCTGTTTAAACAGTTGTCCACAATTTAAGTGTTCCAAATGCAAAATGAACGGGAATTTCCGAATTATATCTGAACAACGCTGTACATGTTAATATCCAAAACCCTAGTCTTCGGCTAAATATATAGACATTTAATATATAACTGAAACCAAACAATGGAGCCAGTTTTTCTCGATCATGTATGGATTTTTGTCAATGCAGTATTTCTTCACAATTTCTTCCGTGACTTTTCTACCAATATAATTATATCGTAACTTTTATAATAGGGTAGGTGCACCAGTGATTGGCATGCTCCAGTAATTGACATCTATCTCGAAATAATTAATAAATAAGAAAAATAATAAAATCACATATTTTACATTTCAGAAGTTTAACATTTTATTTCAAACACTGGAGCATGGGGTGCTAATAACTGGTAAAATGAATAACTAGCAGTGTCAAACACTGGAACATAGTTGGCCAATGACTGATAAAATGAAAAACTGGCAGTGTCAATTACTGGAACATTGAGTGGGTGTCAAATAAAAATTCGTAAATAATAATAATAATTGTTATCAAATGTATATACTTTAACATATATGTGATTCTGAATGTCTTTCATGACATTTGTATTAACTTAAGATTTCTAAAAATATTTTCTGGTGACTAGATCATTAAAAACATCAGAGATGGCTCTAAAAGTGTCAATCACTGGTGCACTTACCCTGTGTTTCCATTATTAATTATAATTAATCACGAAAACATGCTAGAAACAATCGTAAACGGAAAAAATTGTGATCTCAACGTACCAAAAAACCCACGTATCAGCTAAAATTAACAAACCAAATTTTACCAAAATTATTTTTGTAAACTTGTGCAATGAATGCTTAAAAGTTTCTGTCGAATCAATAATACACTAATTGTTTAGTTCATTCTACATCTTGAAACAAACTGTACTTCAAGTTCCAAACTTGCTTCTCAGAAACGTGTTCAAATCCTCTTTTAAATTCAGTTTGTATTGTTTTGCGGTAAAGCGTGTGACAAATCAGCGCCCGTTATCAGCAAGGATTCACCTCATGCAATATTCAACAGGTAGTTTTCAATTTCGTCGTCTGCCCTTCGGTCCGCCAGCGGATAAATACGGCCCTGACGTAACTCCTTTTTTACTCCTTGACTAAATGTCAAGTGGAAGGAGACTGTACCGAAAATCTGTCAAGGATTTTTGTAATGTATCCGTTTGATTTTCTGAGTTTCATGTTAGCCCATGTGCTATTCTCCCATGAAAAAAAGAAGATATACCTACAATAACACACTTAATTTCGTTTCTTTTCGGTTATTCAAGGTCTTCTTGTTTGTATCTTTTCCTACACGGATACACCAAAATAAGTATTTTTAATTTCGTTTTCTTTTATTTTGGCTTTCGCTAAATTTAAAAGAATGGTTTTCGTTTCTCTCTCATTGATCAGGACAAATAACTAGACAGATTTAAAAAAACAAAAAAAAAAACACTTAATTTAACTTAGAATTTAATTGAGTACGACAGGATTTTAATCTATTTTTCCATACATAAAGACAAGCAGTAACTATGTTACATTCTCTAGCATCAGTTACTATATTATTATTATTTTTTTAAATTTCTGTAGTATAGTTACAGCACAGAAGCCCCTTGGCAGTTCTTAAATATTTATTATCATTACGTCGATGAATACCCCCATCAGGTTATCGTATTTTTCGGCACCTTGTCAGTTTATCATGAGTCGCTGAAGAACCGAGCAGTTTTAGAACACGTAATTTTTAATGAAAAGAAAAAAAAAAAAGTGATAAAATTCTTGAACACTCTTGAATACTACTTTAGGACAAACAACAATACTGAAAAAAAAAAAAAAAAAAAAAAAAAAATTGTAAACAAATATTTTCTTTTTCATCAGATACACCCATTTCTATAAAATGCAGGCATTGACTAAAAAATTCATAACTTTTGAACAAATTGTGATATTTGAAAAATTGAAACTGCATAATAAAGTTTAAGAACGGTATTTTAACGGAAAAAGTCATGGGCACGATAGATAGGCATTTCTTCTATACGTGGATTCTGACGTTTTTTTTTTTTCTTTTTGACATAAAAAGAATTATGTTCACTTATTTATTTACTTTTTCCATCATTTTTTTTTTCTTTCAAATAATTTGAAAGTTAAAATGGAGTTTTTACTTAATATTTTTTGAACCAATTATCCAATTGAATTAAAAAATACAGCTTTAGCTATATTTTGTCCTTATGAATATATGTACCAATTTTTAATAAAATCTAATAATCCGGGTAAATACAATGACAAACTTTCAGCTTTATATATATTTAGATAAAAACAAAAATGTTTGCATGTTCAAGCAAGGTGTAACACAATAAATGGCGACAACGCAAAATTGTTTCGCAAAAAAAAAAAAAAAAGTGCGACCTGTCGTACGTAAAAAAAAAAAAAAAAAGAAGTTTTCTTCTACCTTTTTTTTTTTTTTTTTTATTTTTTTTTTTTTTTCAAATTTTTTAAAATTATTATTTGCTGAAATCATTTTCTGCACTGAGTGTAACACTAAATGACTAAAGATAATCATGTTTGTGCCTTGTATATGAAATCTAAGAAAATTTTACGATTTTACTTATTTTTTAGGATTTAAAAGTGGAAAAAAAAATAAATAAAGGATGAGCTTGTTGTTTCAAATTAACACAAATCTATGGTTCCATTTTAAAGGTATTAGCGATTAACAATACTCGTATTGAAAATTTACACTCCCCTGAGTGCAGATTTTATGATTTTTTGTTCCAAATACCTCCAGATTATCTGCAGATTTTTCTGCGCTTTCCTTTTTTTTTTTTTTAGCTGGATCTGTGCACATTTATAGGAAATTTTGACCTACACTGCCATATTAAAAATAAAAACGTTTACGTCTTTTTTTTTTTTTCTTTTTAACAATTTTTTAGTGATTTTTAAAAAATTATCATAATTTTTTTTAATGCATTTTTGGTGAAGGAATGTTAATTTAAATATCGCCCTGACATTCAATACCTGTATATTATTATTATTATTATTATAACTACAATTATTATTACTATTTTCACCCATTAATGAATTGAAATAATTTTACTGTGCTTTAAAATTATTTTTCAAAAACGGTTGAGATATTATTTTACAGGTCTACGCACAATTGTCGATCAAGTGATATAGAATGTTGATAAGAATTTGTAAATTTTCTTTTATTCAACTAAAAAACCAAACGGGTAAATATTTAGTTTTCGTGCACGGATATTCTCCTTGCCACGAAACAGCATTTACAGGCAAAGTTCTTCCGCTCAAAGCTATTGAGAGGGGAGGGTTTTGCTTTGACGATGAACTTGGCGACTTCAGTTTTTACTTTCTTCTATATTCAATAGAAGCAAGTATTGGATTCGTAAAAATTTTTGACTTCTGGTTTCTGATGGATTTATTCGTTTTGAGAGGTCCAGAATACGATTTGATCATTTTTAGAAAATGTCTGTCTGTGTGTGTGTGAGAGAGAGAGAGACAAAAATTTTGTGGCGACTATATATCAGGAACTACTGCACAGAATTGCACATAAATTCATATGCAGATACACCTTGACCTAAATTAGCGCCTATCAATTTTGGTGTCAATTTCTCAACAGGTGGCGCTGTTGTACCGCGATTTTCACAATTTCAGGGAAGGCTATATTTCCGGAACTACTGCATGAAATTGCATATACATTTATACGCAGATGCAGCTTGACCTAAATTAGTGCTTATCAACTTTTGGTGTCAATTGCTCAAAAGGTAGCGGTGTTATACCACGATTTTCACAATTCAGGGAAGGTCTCTCAGGAACTACTGCACAGAATTGCATATAAATTTATATATAGATGCAACTCGACATAAATTACGGCGTAACAACTTCTGGTGCAAATCTCTCAACAGGTGAAACTGCTACACATCGATCTCCGTAATTTCAGGGAAGATTCTATCTCAAGTTCTATTAAACAAAACTTGATATGTAAGAAGGCCGTTATGTGACATTATGTTGATTCAATTTCGATGTATATCCGCCAATAGGAGACGCTGTTATACTGCAATTTTCTCCAAGAACGAGAAAGCTATATCTCAACTTCTATAGTATATAACTGTACGGAACCTGATATATGGGATAACCATTATGAAAACGCATTTTTTAAGACTCTATTCAGAAAATTTGGCAAGATTTCTTAAGGCTGTACAGTAGTCAGATAGCTCCCTTTCTCCCTTCCCATGTTATCCAATGGGATTTTCGTTGGTTCGTTTTATAAAAATATCTGATTCAAAAATGAAGTTTTTCGAATTCTGTTTTTTGAATATTACTCTTTGAACAGGTCGTATTTTAGCTTAGTGAGCAATTTTTAAAAAAATAAATTTAAATATTTTACTTAGAGATCCAAACTTAGAGTCCATAATTTACTTATTGAAATAAAATATTTAAATTAATTTTTTCGAAAAATTGCTCACCAAGCTAAATGGCGACCAGTTTTCGAAGAGTAATATTAAAAAAACAGAATTTGAAAAACTTCATTTTTGAATGAGATATTTTTATAAAACGAAGCAACGAAAATCTCATTGGATAACATGGAAAGGAAGAAAGGGAAGCTATATGACTGATGTCATGTCATCAAACAAGCTTATATAAAAAGAAGTCATGGAAAGCAGATCATGGTTTTGGGAAAGCAGCTGACGGTAGACTTGGGACTATATCATTTGAGCCGGTTCAGAACTTCATGCTGTAATTAAGCTGTGGTATGCTGAGTAAAAGGGATTTTTTAATTAGTCACTGTGGGGGGAAAAGTAAATAAATGTTGTTTTTATGTATCGCAAATATTCTCGATTTTTACATATCTGGAACCGGTCTCTGGGAGTAATAGGCTTTTCTCCACGAAATTTTCCAGATAATATACACAGCAAAAAAAAAAAAAAAAAAAAAAAAAAAAAAAAAATCGTTAAAATTACAGGAAAAATCTGGCAGCTGGGGTTCCAATATTTCTCCGTCAAATATACAGGAAAAAACTGTACTTTTAACAAAAAACCTGTTTGATTTACAGGATTCCTGCGTAAAATATATGTTAGTGATACAAGTTTACGGTTTTAAACTGCATATTTGACGGAGAAAAACTGACACCCCAGCTGCCAGATTTTTCCTGTATTTTTACAGGTTTATTTTTTGCAGTGTTGGGCAACTAATTGCCCCAAATTTTCAAGGCACGTTCGAGAACTTTATTATTATTATTATTTTTTTTACTGTGCTGTGTATTCTATGTTTTTTGGAATTTTCAACAATAGCAACAAATGAACAGCAAAATATTGATTGAAATTTTAATAGTTTTCTGAAATTTTAATACTTTTCAGCAAATGAGGCACTATTTTTGGACACCTTTGTCATTCTGAGTCAAACAGAATAAATAAATAAATAAATATCGTCTGCTTGATTTTTATAATAAGATGTGCATCCATTTCGGTACACAAGACAGAAAAGATATAATTTAAGAGACAGCATTGATGTACGAAACCTAAAAAAAAGTAAAGGAGTTAACATAAATATTGAAAAAAAAAAAAAATCTACCATTGTAAAAACAGATAGACACAAAGAAATACTCTAAATCATTTTTAGTCACGTCTTCTATACTGTCTCAGACTACAGCTAGAGAAAGTTAAAAGAGATATGGTAAAAGACTGAATAAAATAAATGCACTGAATGCACAAGAACTCAGATCAAAATAAGGTGTAATAATTTTGTTAAATAGGAGTGAAGCACAAAGAAAACTAGTTGACATAGGTGGATTATGCTCAATTCACTATCCTATATTTGTTCTCATAAATTTCTATTAAAGGACCACTATATTCATGATAAGAATGTGGTCGATATCTCGACACGGTCGCAGACTGAATTGTGGGCTTAGTTTCGCATTTTAGTTTTCAAGCAGTTCTATACTCTTTCCGATGAAACGATCTCCAGAATGCAAGTTTATGTAAAAATATTGCTTCATTCTGCCATCTTATGATATAAAAAAAATTTCTTTTATTATAACTTAAGAAGTTTTGAAATTGGAATATTTATAGCGAATGATGAATATAAACGCCAAAAAAAAAAAAAAATTGTCAGAAACAGAATTGAATTTAGTAAGGCTTTCCCAGACAGCACACCGCCTCCCCAGGATATCTTCAAGATGTCTTCTGGATGAAAAGACATCCCAGAAACGTCCTTAAGATGTACTGTGGATAAGTTAAGCCTAAATGTGCTGTTAGGGTTAGTAAGTAATTTTGTATATTACGAACTCTTTTTTTTTTTTTTTTTTTTTGTCTATTATATTTATTTTAATTTTGAATTTGGGGACAAAGATGGCGGTGTCTTCGCATTTCGTGGATAAAAAATGAATAAATAATTAAATCACCTTAAATTGTAAAATTTTAGTAATTTTTATGTAGAAAGCACCTAAAAGAACTTATTTCAGCTTATTTATTATACACATAATAAATTACTATAGTAAAACATTAATAACTTTATAACCGGCGTCCCCAAATGTGTTGTAATTTTTTGGGGACGAAGGTAGTTTTCCAGGACTGTCCTCGAGATTCGAGGACATATGGTCAGCCTACTGTAAGATAGTGTGAAAAATAGTTTTTTCCGTGATTTTTAACCTGATTGTCTACAAAAGGCTTCAGTTATTGAAAATGACACCAGAAGACATAACCCATGTAAAAAAAATTCATATTAACCCGTTAGCGCCCAATGTCCTCATTTGAGGACAGCTAATAAAATGGCACGTATATTTTTTGTGGTTTCTTGGAATTATTTATACTTTTTAGTGACAGTTTATAGCGTCACTCTAAATGATCTCTGAAAGTTTTATGTGCCTACTATTAATTATTATTTCATAATTTGGATAGTCATTTTATGATTTTTCATTCGTCGTACATATCTTTGCTTTTTGCGCAGGTATACTAACTTAAATCAAGTTGAATAATAATATATATTATGATACTTTACTTTCGAGATATTTGTCAACATATAATAAGAAATTAATCTGTTATCTCAAAGTTTTTTTTCTCGAAGTTTTCTCTCTAGAGCACTAAACGTCAATAAAAGAGGACAGGACTTAAATTTAGAACTATCAGAAGAATTGTTTAAGTCAATATATTTTACTGTCAGTTGTCTATGTTAATTTAGAAGTGAAATAATGAGCTAATAATATTTTGCAAAATTATTCCGGGCGTTAACGGGTTAAATTCGGACATTTTATTGTTTTTATTATTATTATTATTATTATTATTATTATTATTATTATTATTATTTAATCTAATTTTTAAACGATTTGATTTTTTTTTTCCTTTTAGAAATAAGAGACTTTTCTTTAACTTAATTATTTTACTGCATGTCAATTTAATAATTAACAATCGATTTTGAAATATGTAATTTTTTTTTACAATTACATGCAATAATAGTTTTAACCCTGGATTTAAGTAAAAGAAAATTATTATAAGTTCATTTTTTTCGACATAGACAGAAATATATTTATTAATCATGTGCAAATAAACTTATTTCCTTTTATATCAGAGAAAATGAACGCGTGTTTTACTTTATTTTATTCATTATTATTTATTTATTTATTCATTTATTTTTATTTTTTTTTTCTTTGGCATCAACTTGTTTTTCTTTTAATAATTTAAAATCAAAATGAGGTTTTTACTTAATATATTTCGAACCAATTATCCCATTGAACTAAAACATACGTTAGCTACGTTTTGTCCTGATTCATAAGTGTACCGATTTTCGTACGACGAGAAATGTCTCACTAACAGTAATTGTCCTGTCGCACTAAAAAAAAAAAAAAAAAAAAAAAAAAATTGTTCATTGCATTCCAATTTATGAAAAAATACGTGCTAAAACACCATCCTGTTGAACTATGATAATGAAATTTATTGGGAAGTGTATGTAACAAACAATTTAAATTAAAAACACATCTTTTTATTCTTAAATGGAATAACTTTACCATATGTTTAGGATGAAATAAAAGACTTTTATTTTTTCGTAGGTTTTTCGTTTCATGCGTACTCCACATAAGGTCAACTATTTTTTGCCGATATGCAATACCCAAACTATCGATTTCGTTTAAAGTGAGCAAGAAAGAAAACGTCAATACCATATTGATTTCTTTTAAATCATTCCTCATTAAATCGAAAAGTGATGCATGATTTAACCCCTAAGCTTAGTCTTAATTCTTCGTTTAAAAGATTTTAAAATCGTACTGTTTTGAAAATAATTCAAAAATATGAAAAAAAAAAAAAAAAAAAAAAAAAAAATCTGGAGTGACTCCACTTGACTTTCCGAACATTGAGTCATTAACAGTTTTGTAGATAAAGTAAAGAAAGAGAAATTGTTAAACAAACAAAAGAGAGAAAAACCATAATATACAGTGTTTGAGTATTTTTCTCCATATATTACACGATGTTTTATTGAACGCTCCTGAACTTTGAGCCCATAGATCATAATGATAAAGAATTTTTCGTTGTCCCTGTAAAAACCTATAAATGCTAGATTCACCAAAATGCTTATAGTTAGTACAACAGTGATTTATAATATTCATATAAATTTTCAGCTCAATTGAATAAGGCGTTTAGATGCAATCGCACTTTTAAAAATTGGGTCCCATAGGCCATAATGATATAGAATTTTTCTTTGTGTCCCCGTAAAAAAACTGTAAGTGCTAAATTCACCAGAATCTATACAGTTGGTGCAACTGTGACCTATAACATGTGTAAAAAAAATTTTCTCAGATTAATGAGGCGTTTAGACGTTATCGCACTTTTAAAAATTTGGCCCCATTGGCCATAATGATAAAGAATTTTTCCTGGTGTCCCTGTAAAAAAACTATAAGTGCTCGATTCACCAAAATCAATAGGGTTCGTACTAGGGTGACTTACAATATACGTTCCAACTTTCAGCTTATTCGAACAAAGCGTTCAGACGCTAGCGTGTTCACTCACGGACACACACACATACATGCACACATATATACACACACACATACATCATCGTAAAAATAGTGAAAACGGAATCAGGCGATCTCGAAACGTATGAAAACATGAAAATATCCAATTCGGATTTTTGACATGATTACAATACTTTCCTCACTATAGTCTTCGGAAAGTAATAATAATAACAATAAAATAATAATAATAATCTGTTGTGTCACTCTACATTAAACACAGATAGAGTACAGATTAAGGGGTAAGGTTAGAAGTACGTTAAAAAGAATTCAAACTGTGTTTAGAAACAGTTTTATTTAACAAATAATGTGCGGAGGGTATGAGGTAACACCCTTTCAACCACTTGTTTTATTTACGTTCATTAACATTCATAACATTTACATTCATGAAAAAAATAAATAAAATAAATAACGCTGTCATTACACTTAAAAGTTTATTCTAAACTAGCAAAGCCCCGGTTCAGGAACGAACCGAATTCCGAATGCGAGAAAAATTTCAAAATCAAACTCGAAATGTACATAACTCGGCCTGATGCTGTCTACGTGCCAATAGATCAAAGTTTGTTAACGAAACCATTTTGTAATTCATGAAATCAATGAAGGTATACGAAGGCTTCTCTCGCATCGCTGGTCACTCTATTTAAAGGAAACTCTTTTCTATATCGCTTTACAAGCAGAAATAAAATTTAAAGAAAGCATGAAATTGTTTTAAAGCCCGTTTTGAGATTTTTAAATAACTTTACCCTCGATAATATAGGCAAACGCTCTAGAATTCTAATAGCGGCTTCTAGAACTCGCTTTTAAATGGGGTTAGAATTTATAAGGATGACATGGAACTATTTTTTCTAGAGCTACAATTTAGATTCTAGATGTCAGTTACAGAATTTTTTCTCGGTGTGCGAGCATCAACTGTTTTTTGCATGCCTGAATTTCAAGGCCTTTTCATCCAGTACTTTTTTTAGAAAATAGAAAAAAAATTGAAAAAAAAAAAATCTATTAATTTGATCACCCACTTTAATTCAAAAATATGAATAAAAAAAAAATATATATATATATAAACTGAAATTGAAGTAGAACGTTGACTTTCATTTGTCATTTAAAACGCAGGTGCATACATAAAAAGAAATCGTTTTGATTAAAAAAAAAACATGATGAAATTTTTTTTCTTCCTTTTAATTTAACAAAATATGTCTTAAATTTCGCAAAAGGAAATAGAAAAGAAAAAAAAAAAAAAAAACTACCTTATTGGTAGGTGCTTTTTGCGCATCCTATTTACTGAGGCTAAAGTTAAAGAGTTAAAAATAACTTGATGTCGTAACCACCAGAAATTTTTCGTGTATATGATTATAACAAGAAAGAAAAATCATGCAATTCGTATATATAAGAAGCACTTTCCAATTGTACTTGCTTGTTACGTCTCTTAACCCTTTCATTCCCAACTTTTTCCCTCCATAAAACAATAAATCTTATATTTAGTCATAAATTTATTTCAAACGTTATGTATATAAATATTTTTTTTTTTTAAATAGGAGTTATAGCAGAGTACGAATTAATATAGCTAACAAAGCAACTGATAGGTGTTTATCTATGTTTAATATAACCACTGATGCCATTAAAAATCATAACTTTTCAATAAATAAAAATATCAAAATTTTGGAGAACTACACATTGCAATTAATTAAAATGTATATTATAAACATTAAAGAATAAAATAAAAAATATTTCAAACAGTTAATTTACTTAAATTGCCCAAAACAGAAAACTAATTCCGATATTATTATCAGAACAACGTAAAATATACTTTCAATTATCAACAAAGATAGTGAAGTCATCCAAAATAGGTATTTTTCGATGGTAAAATGTATAAAGATTTTAATATTGTTCCTTTTGAATCAGCGGGGGTGTTAGATGGTAAGAAAGAAAATCTGAAATGTTATGATTCCAATTGGCATCACGGGGAAGGAAAGGGTTAAGGAAATGCATCACAACACGTCAAGTGGTTAACAAAACCAAACCTCGTGTTAATCTTTAAAGAAATAACTCTTATTATTATCCATTGCATAATATATTTTTTTAAATTCTGCTTTCACATTCAAAAAATTAATGACCGTTGAATTAATCCTTGTTTTTTAAATATGGATTAAAAAAAAAAATATATATATATATTGTTTTGAATCTGTAAAAGGTATAAATTCATTAACTGGAATCCTTCACTTTATAACTTCAAAATACATTTTAAAAATTTAAAAAAGAAAAAAAAACAAGGATTAATTTGACGTTCATGAATTTTCTGAACATGAAAGCGAAAATAAAAAATATGCATTATGCAATAATAATGTGGAAATAGTTTCTTTATAAATTAATATGGGGATTTTTCAGAATTTGACACTTTGTGATGCACATGATATGTGTGCAAAGGTAAAGTTTATTTAATTGAGAGTCGTACAAAATATACTTATATTGAATTTAAAAACATGAATGAAAAAGCTTCAATCGAAATATAATGACTTTGTTGACAGTTACTTCATCCTTTAAATGCAAAAGCTAAGAAAAATAGAAAATAAAAGAATTACTTGACAGTTACGATGAAAAACCTCTAATTTTTCCGATAGCTCGACAAAAAATTAAATGTCACGAAAGAGAAACAGAGGAAAAGGGGGAAAAAAAAATCTATATGTAAATGCAGTGTCATTCAAAGAACTGACAAAGCATAATTGTTGCAAGTTATAACTGTTTGTTCGAGGCGTTGACAAGCATGCAATACGGATTATTTGTTCAGCTTGTCACGCTGTACAAACCTTTTATTCATTATTTGTCCGCATAAATAAGGGAGAGTAAAAGAAGGAAGGTGGGGACTGTTTGATTTCGAAAGTACACATGCGTATCGAAATGTCTACATAGGGAAAATTAAATCTTTCATAGCATGTAAATTTTACCTAATTAAACTAAAAATAATTTTTAGTTATAGGTAGGATTCACTCCAGCATGGCGACAATTATCGCCAAAATCATAGACATGAGCAACAAATACATTGCTTAATTTATATATATATATATATATATATATATATATATATATATATATATATATATATATAAATCTATTTTTTTTTTTTAATTTTTTATTTATATAGCGAAATTGACAGAAATATACAAAATGTCAGGGAAAAAAAAAAAAAAAAAAAAAACTTTTAAATTAATATGTTAAGACTTCCCATATAAATTTATACAGAACAAGTTATCTATTAAAATAATTTTATACGATGAATGCAGACGATGTTCTTATCAGAGAAGTATAATATTAATGGTCGAAAAATAGTCGATTTTCTGAAACACATGAGGATTTTTTACGAAAAAAATCGATTACTGTGTATTAAATTATCACATACCTATCGTTCAACTATTCTTTTAAAAAGTATTGTGGAATTCTTTCGACAGACACCCATATAGAAGATTTCTCCAGGGGTACCTTCCCCACCCGAAGCGGTGCTCCTACATACACACAAAAATTTCTCCTAGTTTAGTATTACTATTATCAACATTATCCACATTTATACAAAATTTTGTCCCGTAATGTCCTATTAAAAAGTATGAAAATTTTTTATGACAGCGCTACTTGTCGAGAGATTGATACCCAAATGTAATCAGCCTCATTTTAGATTTATTAAGGTCCAATTAAACATAAAGTTTGGTTAAATTTCGTCCGTTGGCGGTACAGCGTACATAAAATTATGGATACACAGACAGCCATACAGTCATTTTCTAAAGATAGTCAAATCGTGTTCAGATATCTCCAAAACGTGTAAATCCATCGAAAACCGCAGGTCGAAAATTTTCACGAATCGAATACTTTCTTCTTGAGAGAAAGTCAAAAATGCAAAATCCACGTATTACATTTTACATTCCGCATTTTACAGAGATGAACTACGTATTGCCGATTACATTAAAAACGTATTTAATTATCCAGCAGATCTTTTAAAAGCACACAAACAAATACACAAAGATATACAATGTAACTATTTAAACAGCTTTATCCCAGTTCGCCCCGTTCCAGTCGTGGATACACTTCACGCATGGTAAATTTAAACAAGTGAAAATCTAGTAATGCGCCCTGCATTCACAATGAGGGCTTTATTTCAATTTACTTTTTCGAGAATACAGCAATCAAGGATCGCGTTCGTTATGCGAATATCATGAATACACATCACTTATTTATTTTATTTTTTTTCCCAGCAATTACAGAAAAATGTTTTTGATATACTATTTTATACAGTAATAGATGTTTATATTATTTATTTATTTATTTTTTATCATCGTTTTCTCATGCATCACAGAGGCTTACAGAGGTAAGTAGTTAACAGACAATTAACAGAAAAATCACAAAGAAAGGAAAAGAAAGAAAAAAAGCAAAGCATACACAGACATACAAAAAGAAAGGACGTACATACAAACACAAAAAGGCAGGGCCCGATTAAGCTTTGAAGCTAGGGAAAGCTCAGTATCATTTCGGGGCCTCTTTCATTTCGGGAAATCTTGTTTTCCTGTTACATATTGTAATATAAAAATGCTATAGACCAAAAATTACTGTGTCTTTATAGTTTTTTTTTTTTTTTTTTTTAATCGTATATATGTGTAGTTTCTACCCACAACTGAAAAATCGCATAACTTATTGAATATGAACATTCAGATCTTTGAGCTTAAATAATAGAATTTTCTCGAAATAGTGAGTATTTTACTTTACTTTAGGCAAACTTCTCAGAAAAAATTCAATCTCAGTGGGAAAATTTGCAACAGAAAATTAAAGATACCGTTTTTAGTCGTTTTGGGGGCCCCTTTTAAATTTTAGAGGGGAAGCATGTGCTTCCCGAGCCTTTTGGGTAATCAGGCCTTGCAAAAATGCACTTATAGACATACACATACACAAAAAATAAATAAATAAATAAATAAATAAATAAATAAAATAAACATACGTACATATAGAATACGTAAAATGAAGTACAAGAACAGAATCAAATATATAGATTATAAAGATACAGAAGTAACATAATGAATAAAGTTGAGCTTTTCATATATCCGTGATCACCTTTGTTGTCTTTTAGTCTCCAATAATTTCAAAAAACTTTAAAATAGTTCGCTTTTTTGTCAGACTTTTTACACTTCCGAAGAGCTGGTTACCAGTAAAAACTTATTTTTAATTACTTTCTTCTTGTTTTGGGGGTGGAGGTTGGGGGATAGCAACCTGTCAGATTAATTTCTGCACATAAAAAATCCTTCATACCTTGATTAATCAATCAATAAATAAATAAAATAAAGTGATTTTCTTTCTGTATTTTTTCTCATGAAGAATGAAGGTTAACATTAATAACTAAGTTTTCTACAGATAACAACCTGTTAGATCGATTTCTAATCTTCAAAATAGTCAACGCTGTATAAAATTAAAGTATAAATTTGAATTTAAACGCTGCATATAATTTTACTTTTATAATTTAAATCTTACCAAAGTTTTAATTTTTTTTTTTTCTTCTTCAAATTACATACGTACGATTTAAATAATTCATACAATTATTCTCTGAAAAAGCATGTATGCTTAAAGTAAAAAGGAATATGTTAAAAAAACTTTGGTTTAAGAAACTTTACCATTGGTTAATTTACAGAGAATTTGTAGAATTTTGTATGATTAATTTATTATATTTGAACCAAAAACAAAATCTTTCAAAAACATGCAAACCATAGATAAAATTTTATTTATTTATTTATCTCAATACACTGTTGAAATTATAAATTTTTTCCGCCAAATTATCTTTTTTACTTTCTCTTACTCATAAGGTAGAGAAAGTATTGTTTTTGGGTCAAATTTTCGGACGCGAGTTTTTGTTATATTTACATGTTCTGAGGTCCCCTGAATACGAAAATCATGTTTTTAGCAAATGGTCTGTGTGTGTGTCTGTCTGTTATCAGCATATCTCAAAAACAAATTATGGCAGAAAGTTCAAACTTGGTATTATAAATGTGAATCATATAAGGATGGTACACTAACCCTTTCATGGTCATGAACGTGTATACACGGTCAGAGTTTTTTACTTCTAAACCATTTATTCATTGCTACAAATTTGCTACATAGAAAAAAATCAGTTTCTCAGTATTCCTGATAAATTTATAATATTATTAGTACTTAATGACTTAAAAATATATAAAACACATCCCACTAAAATGGCTTTGAAACGAAAAAATTAAAAATGGCGTGACTATGAATGGGTAAACTTTTCGTTAAGATCAAACAAATGGTTCGTATACAGGGACACTCAAAAGTATTCAAATACATTACGTCTATAGGAGAAATTGCAGGTAAGTAGAGTTTAACATCTATAGACTGCACTAAACCAAATGAAACGAATATATATTTTTTGTAATAGAGATAGTCAACAGGGGAAAAAAAAATTGTGTATGTAGGAGCCTCGCCTCCCTCTTCCCCTGGGGGAGAGGAAGTCCCCCTTCGAGGGGAGTAAATTTTCATGATGGGTATCTTCCAAAAGAGCTCGCCAATACCTTTAAAACGAATGGTTGAACCATCGATCTGCGATAATTTAAAACAAAGTTATCGATTTTTTTTTACTTTTAACGAACAAAAACAAAAAAAAAATCGTTTTTTTTTTTTTTTTTTTTTTTTTTTTAATATTGAGAATAAAATGGACTTTTCTTTGGATATTTAGTGTTATGCTACTTCTCTAATATGGAAATCGTCTGCATTATCATAAAAGATAATTTTTAAAAATAATAATTTTAATAAATTATTTTTTAAAAACAGAATTATTTTTTAATAGCCGAATTAAATTCTATATAAATGTAGGTGCATTAATGAAACGGAGGGTTGAACTAATTATCCTATAAAACTCTTCCGAAGCCTAATTTGAATTGTTTTTAACACAGGTTTACACAACAGTACTCGTTATCTTACCTCTTAATCTTCAACCTGTATTTATAGTATTAAATTTCAGGGTAAGAGAAAGACGTGTGAGTGACACACCAGATTATTTTCATTATTTTATTCATTTAAAAATGCAGAAATGAGCACCATGGATAAAATTTTAATTTCTTTATTCCGATACACTGTTTTTGCTATTACATCCAAGTTTTCTCTGTTTTTTTATCTTTGAGAATTATAACTAAGGTAAACATATCGTTTTCGTTTCGTTTGCATTACTTAGGAGTAAGCAAATAATATGACGTGATACAATTTAATTAAAGATTACGATTTTTTTTTTTTTTTTTTTTTTAAGACTTTTGAAGTCTAAAACATTACGATGTACATGTTAGGATGTTAGAGATAACGTGATTGTTTTTAAATTTTACGCTAACCGATGTTAAATGTCATTAGAATTATACAGAAAAATAGTACTAAATTTGAAAATAGACTCGTTTTGTCGATTTCCAGGCGGCAGAAAATTGACTAATTTATAATAATGAATGTTTCTTTAAAATTACATCTATTATAAAAAATAAAATTTCGAATAATAAAAGATCGTTTCTTTCAACCGATCGCTAAGAAAATTGATACGCTTATTAATCAAGGCAATATCCAGGTAACGCAGCATTTTTTAGTTTAACCGGATAATTGGATCAAAAGATGTTAAATAAAATCCTATTTTAACTCTTATATTATTAAAAAGAAAAAAAATATTGTTACCAAAATAATAATAATATTGGAAAAAAAAAAAAAAAAAAATAAATAAATAAAATGCGCGTTTATTTTTTCCGACAAAAAAGGAAATATATGTATTTTTATGTCGGAAAAAAAAAGAACGTGTAACAATTTTCTTTTATTTAAGTTGCAGGACAAGACATTTTGTAATGCTTTTTGTATATTTAGACCAATTAAATTTTTTTTCCATAACGCATTAAATAAAAAACTAGTATGCTGTGGCCACCACAAGACTTTCTTCCATATTTTCCTATAGAAATTCACGCAGTAACAATATTAAAAAAAAAAAAAAAAAAAAAAAATACGATTTTTTTTTCAAAGTTTTTTTTTGTTAAAAAAAAAATCGATAACTTTGTTTTAAATTATCACATATTTATAGTTCAACCATTCATTTTAAAGATATTGACGAGACCTTTCGAAAGATACCCATCTTGAAAATTTACCCCCTCCCCTGGGGGGGGGGGGGAAGCGATGACCGAGATTTTTTTCCTAATTAACTACTACTATTATCAATAATTCATATTAATTTCACAATCACAGGTTAAGAATAACTCCCATTATGTACATTTATACGAAATTTTGTCCTATACTGCCATGTTAAAAATTTAGAAAAAATACGATCACAGCACCACCTGTTGAGTGATTGATCCCCAAATCTAATCAGCCCCAGTTTATGTCAGGGGCCAACTGAATACCAAGTCTGGTTAAATTTCGTTAAAAAAAAAAAAAAAAAAAACGATTTTTTTTTCTAAGTTACTTTTTGTTAAAAGTAAAAAAAATCAATAACTTTGTTTTAAATTATCACAGATTTATAGTTCAACCATTCGTTTTAAAGGTATTGACGAGACCTTTTGAAAGATACCCATCTTGAAAATTTACTCCCCTCGAGGGGGGACTTCCCCCCCAGGGGGGTTCACGAGGCTCCTACGCATACAAAATTTTTTCCCCAGTTGACTACTTCTATTATAAATAATTCTTGTAAATTTCATAATGATTACTAAAAAATAATTCTCTTTATGCACATTTATACAAAATTTTGTCCTATATCACCATGTTAAAAATTTAGAAAAAGCGGGATGGCAACGCAACCTGTAAGACAATTTTTACCAAAAGTTGATAGGCACTAATTTATGTCAAGGTACAACTACATACTAATTTGTATGAAATTCTGTGCAGTAGTTCCTGAGATACAGTTGCCACAAAATTTTGTCACACACACACACAGAGACAGACAGACAGACAGACAGACAGACAGACAGACATTTTCTAAAAAGTGTCAAATCGTGTTCTACAGCTCTCAAAACGTGTAAATCCATCAAAAACCCGAGGTCGAAAATTTTTACGAATCCAATACTTTCTCTATATTACATATAGAAGAAAGTAATAACTAAAATTAAAAATGATAAATTTGGGCTAAAGAAACGGGACATCTTTAGTATAGAACCCCTTGGCGAAATATGGAATTTGGCACCGAAGTGGCTCGATAACAAAAGACCCTTTTCACTTTTTAAGGCAAAATATTACAAGTTAAAATATTTTCTGCCTTTAGAGCAAATAGCAAAATATATTTCATTTTCGTGTAATCCGATAAAAATTACGGATTTCTTTTTATAAAAAATGTTTTACATATGAAATCAACTAGGTTAAATAAAGATTAACAATTCCAAGATCGTTTTGTGGAATGTCGCTCACTTATCGATACGGATTCAGCCCAAAAAATTGTCGATAATGATGCATAAAATGTAGGCTAGGAAGCTTTTCTTCTGGCATAAAGAGTATGAAGAAGTTTATGCTCTAACAGCTATTTATGACATCCTGCGAGGCAATCTTCAACTTCCCGTAATTTAGTGGAGGAAAACCCCATAACGCAGAAATGAAACTTTAATTGAATACAATGCCGCGAATGTTAGAAAAGATAGTGTTAGAAAAAGTAAACGTTTCACTACTTAAAGAATTAATAATCTCACGTAGGATGGTGTTTTTCACAATAATAAAGGTTTGGTATTAATACACACGCTTTCTGGTAATTAGAAGATTTTGTAAACAAACAAATAAAATTAAAACACTAATAATAGCTATTTTTTGGGTCAAAATAATTAAACACGATTTTTCATAGGGCAGAAAAAATTATTTTATTAATTTTTAAGTTATATTATTAGCGTGATAAGACTGCGATTTTAGCGTTGTGGAAATTTGTAGGTCATTTTGAATCAAGCGTATTATATATATATATATATTCGTTTTTTCTGAATTGACTATTACATGTGTTTCATTTGAGTTGTGTTCTTTTCAAATATATTTTATTAAGTAATTTTGAATTTTTATTTTAATCTACATTTTATATGGTTTTGGAATATCATTTTAGATAATAGTTTTATTTTGATCTTCATTTTTAATGGATTTTCTATGGGTGTTTCGGGCCTGTGAACAAAGAAATTCTTAGCTTTTGCTTTCTTTGTGACAGAAAAACATCCATATTTTAGCACATTTGCATTCTACCAGGCCCTTGAAAACGTTAGAATGCAAATAATACTTTTTTCTCATTCCAATTTCCTATATTCATTTCGATTTTTCTTTAATTCTTTTTACTTTCTTCTATCTTCAATAGAAGAAAGTATTGGATTCGTAAAAATTTTCGATTTCGGGTTTTTGATGGATTTACACGTTTTGAGAGCTGTAGAACACGATTTTACCATTTTTAGAAAATGTCTGTCTGTCTGTCTGTCTGTCTGTCTGTCTGTGTGTGTGTGTGTGTGTGTGTGACAAAATTTTGTGGCAACTGTATCTCTGGAACTACTGCACAGAATTTCATACAAATTGGTATGTAGTTGCACCTTGACATAAATTAGTGCCTATCAACTTTTGGTAAAAATCGTCTTACAGGTTGCGTTGCCATCCCGGTTTTTCTAAATTTTTAACAGGGTGATATAGGGCAAAAATTTTCAAGATGGGTATCTTTCGAAAGGTCTCGTCAGTACCTTTAAAACGAATGGTTGAACTATAAATCTGTGATAATTTAAAACAAAGTTATCGATTTTTTTTACTTTTTACGAAAAAAAACTTAGAAAAAAAAAAAAAAAATTCTCCCCTTAATTTTATCAAACTCCCACGGTTTCCGTGTTCTGACAAACTTAAACTAATTTTTGCTTTTTTCCCCTAATTTTGTCAAAGTCCTACGGTTTCCGTGTCTTGACAAACATAAACATATTTTTGCATTTTTCCCCTAATTTTGTCAAAGTCCCACGGTTTCCGTGTTTTGACAAACTTTGACAAAATTTTGGGTAAAATGTGAAAATTATTCTAAGTTTGTCAAAATACGGAAACCGTGGGACTTTGACAAAATTGGGGGAAAAATGCAAAAATTTGTTTAAGTTTGTCAGAACACGGAAACCGTGGGAGTTTGATAGAATTAAGGGGAGAGAAAAAAAAAAAAAAAAAAAAAAAAAAAGTGGGACTTTAACAAAATTTTGGGTAAAATGTGAAAATTTGATAAAGTCCCACTTTTTTTTTTTTTTTTTTCCCCTCTCCCCTTAATTCTATACTTTTTTTTTTTTTTTTTTGTTACTGAGTGAATTTGTATAGGAAAAGATAGAAGAAAGTCTCGTGGTGGCCACAACATACTAGTTTGATTTGATATGGGTAGTCTTCGCTTATGATCCGAGGAATTGTTTTAATACTGAAGTTAAATCATCTTTAAATTTCATAAATTTTTGCACTGATATTATATTATTGTATTTCTGTATATATATATATAAATTGAAAAATTGAAAACCTTTTCAAACATTGAATAGAAGAAAACAAGAAACATTGAAAAAGATGAAACAGAAAAATTCAAAAAAAAAGATTGCGACTATCAAACACCCATAAATTGAAACATGCAAATTCATTACGTTTTCAAGGGTATAGAATGAATGTTGCATGTAAAATAGGTGTTATTTCTGTCTTGTTGTATGCAAATTGCTAAACATTTACAACAAGCTATACCCTATAACACCCAAAAAAAAAAGAGAAAATTTAAACTGAAAAGATATGTGAAAAACCAAATGAGAATCAAACATATTTAAATTCATACAGTATATTCAATATTATTAATTTAAATACTAATAATAATAATTAAATGAAATACTAGTAATAATTAATAAAACTAAAGTATAACATACATTACACATGAAAAACTTGTATAAGTAGCTTGCACGGAAAGCCAGATCACTAAACATACATGTGGCTGTATACAGTTAGATTCACATTTAATTTTGGAATCATATTAAATAACTGAACGATATATGTATATATATGTGTGTATAATATGTCACGTTTTAAGCAACACTTCAATCGGACGTCAAGCTAACGTCATATTTTTTAATTCAATCGGATAATTGGCCAAAAGATATTAAATAAAACAAGTATGTTGTGGCCACCACAAGACTTTCTTCTATATTTTCCTATACAAATTCACCCAATAACAAAAAAAAAAAAAAAAAAAAAAAAGTGTTTTTGTTAAAAGTAAAAAAAAATCGACAACTTTGTTTTAAATTATCTCACATATTTATAGTTCAACCATTCGTTTTAAAGGTATTGACGAGACCTTTCGAAAGATACCCATCTTGAAAATTTACCCCCTCCCCCGGGGGATACTTCCCCACAGGGAGGAAAGTGATGCACATGCACAATTTTTTTCCCAGTTGACTATCTCTATTATAAATAATTCTTGTAAATTTCATAATGATTACTAAAAAATAATTCTCTTTATGCACATTTATACAAAATTTTGTCCTATATCACCATGTTAAAAATTTAGAAAAAGCGGGATGGCAACGCAACCTGTAAGACAATTTTTACCAATTTTTGACAATTTTTTGACAATTAGTGAAAATCGATTATTTATAATAATTTCTATTTCAACAGAAACTTGGTGGGAATATATATACAAAAAATCAGTTTGTGTGTATATATGGTATTATATCATTATTGGAAAATGATTCTACTTGTTAACGGCCCTCTTCCCTGACCGTCGCCGGAAGCCCGAGCCAACGTTATACTATGGGAAATTTTCTTTACTTTTAATTAATTAACTAATACGTATTTTTAAATTCTGTTTTCACATTCAGAAAATTCCCAACTGTTAAATGGACGGACCTTTTTTAAAAACGCATTTTTTAATTTTTAATATTTTATTTTGAAATTGCAAAATGAAAAATTTAACATATTGAAAATTCCTATTTTACAGCTTAAAAAAAAAAAAAAAAAAAAATCGTTTTTTAAAAAAAATATGTCCATTTAACAGTTGGAAATTTCCTGAATTTGAAAACAGAATTTAAAAATATGTATAAGTTAATGAGTTATAATCAAAGAAAAATTCCCGTAGAATAACATTAGCTTCGGTTTCGACGATGGTGAGTGAAGCGAGCCCTTAAGTCTTCATATGACTTTAATACAATGATTAAAAAACAGAATTTAAACTTATCATGAAACCTTTTGCAATTGCAAATGTATGTCTTTGAAAAACGGTTGAGAAAATTAATGTTAATTACGAAATTTAACAGGCTCAACCGTTTTTTTCTAAACTTTATAAATTTTGAGCAGAAAAAATTGTAAGACTTGTTCAAATTTTATTATATCTTACATTCTATTTTGATAATGAAATCTAAGTGTAATTCTATTCTTAATTTGTTTCTTATATCAATAAAATAAACATGAATGGACATTTTTATAAAAGAGAGGAAAAAGCAAGCAAAAATCATTTGACACAACAGAAAATTGATACTAGCAATCAAAAGAATACAAAGGTCGTAAAACTAGCTGTATAGTAGTTATGTCAACTACAATTCTCCTCGTTTGCACGAACAAGATTATTTAATATCTTTTGAGGCTATTTTATAGGTTTATAGGGAATTGCAACATCATGGCGGTCTATAAATCGGCCTTCATGCACATTAAATCGGTGAATGTAAAAGTAACTTCTCATTGGATCAGTTTTATAAAAGGGGTATAGACTAAAGTTCAGAAAACACTACCTAACTGCATCCTATAAATCCAAAAATTGCGACACACTATAATTTCATGTATAATAATAAAAGGAAAGGTTTGTCTGTATGTATGTCTGCCTGTTCTTCAATACGTTCAGCCCCTATTGAACGCAGAAGTACTAAAATTGACATACGGATACTCAGGAGCCTTACCGAGGGGCTCCTGAAAACAGAATTTAAAAATTTTAATTAGTTGCGGAAATATTAATTAAAACGTCGACCATTAATTAGCCATTAAATTAATTAGTTATTTAAATATTGGTTTTAAACTTAATTGTTGCCAAAAAAAAAAAAAAGTTTTCCAGTTCATTTTTTTTTTTTTTTTTTTTTTTTTTGGACATTATTTTCACGTGATTAATAAACAATCAAAAATTAGACTTGCTTATGCACATGAAAAAATGATGTTATTATGATGTTAAAATTTAAATAATAATAATTAATATACTTTTAGACTAGCAAACCCATGCGATTTTTTTTCAGTTTCTTTCTTTTTTCTTTTTTTTTTACCTTTAAAATTTTAAACTTATAAGTCTTATACCAATTTCACCGTCCAATTAAAATTTTAATTGACCAGAGCCAAATTATTTAGTTTTTGTGGGATGAAATGATGCTAATGATACTTAAACTAAATCATTCAACGAAAAGTTTCTAAATGAAATTCATGTTTGACGACTTAGTTTTCATATTTCCCCTGGCAAGACAGCTTTAATAAAGGACTACAATGGCGACTTTTAAATTTTTGCCGCCATGTTGGCGACAGCCCTCTTATTTTATTAAAAATTTAAAAGTCGCCAAGGGGAGCTATAATAAAGGCACCATAATGTCGTTTACACATTCATTATTATTCTTTATATAAATCGCTATTAACTAACCATAAAGTTCTAAAACGGGATAAGGCGCCGCAGGCGCCACCGAGCGGGACTTTGCTAAAGTCAGAATTTTCAAAGATCATAACACGGTGAACAGGCTGTTTCAGATATTGAAACGGGAAGAGGGCGCTACCAAGCGGGAATTTACTACTATTAAATTTTTCAAAAAAACTATTTGCACTATATGTCAATAAGCTGTTGTCAGACCTGAAACGGCAAAAAGGCGCCGCAGGCGCCACCGAGCGGGAGTTTCGTAAAGTCGGTTTCTCAAGGACCGCGAACCAGCTGGTCGCTGAAGGCGGCTAGTTTAAAATAAAAATATGCCTGCCTATACTGTTTAGCAAAATTTCCCTACGATTTAATATAAATTTATATTTTAAACTAATATGTTGTTCCTTCACAAATTTCATGTATAAATTCACGTAGTGCAAAGTTATTTAACTATAATTATTATTCATTGAAATGATTTTCCACGAAGAATGCAGACATTTTCATTTTGAGATATATAACAATAAATGCCAATTTTTTGCCGACATCCGAGGCAGTTTTTTTTTTTTTTTTTTTTTTTTTTTTTCCCTAGAAATTTATGTACATGTATATATATATATATATATATATTACAAATACAAAATCCATAAATCTGTTTTAAATAACACAGAACAAAGGTTCAACCTTTTGAAAAAAAATTACATTGAATATTTATAGCCTCCGGAGAGAAACTTCCCCGGGGTAGGGGGCAGAGATGCTCCGACATGTACAAAAATGCTTTCTGGTTGACAATTGCTATAATTATTTTAAAGTTCGCAACGATTCCTTAATATAATTTTCATTATGCACATTTATACGAGTAATTTATTCAAATATTCACACTTGTGAGTGCATTGTACAAATGCTATATACACTGTAAAATGCGAGTAATAATAATAATAAAATAATAATAAATAAATAAATAAATAAAGCGAGCACTAAAACATTCATTATAATACATATGGTAAAAATCTTTGAAAAGAATTATCGGAATTTTGTTTTTAAAGTGTTCCATTGAAATAACGATGTTATTCAACGACTTACTTTTTTATTTTAGAAAAGATAATAATAATAATAATAATAATAATAATAATATAAGATTGATGGATTATAAATGTAATGAGCTTTCTTTTATTTTTCTCTTCCCATTTACATTCTTGTTCATTTTTCCGAAGAAAATCGTTATTTGCAAATGCTCTTCACTTATTTTTCTATATGAGTTTTTTTAAATGCTAATGTCGAAAAGCTTAAAAATAAATAAAGAAATTACTCTTCTACGAAAAATCGCATACATAAATAATCGTTAGAACACGTTACGACAAAAATGTGTATAGTATACATATATAATCGTTAGAACACGTTACGACAAAAATGTGTATAGTATACATATTTTTAGTTATTCCTTTGTATTAAAAGAACTACTATGTTCAATATTCATACTAATAAGTGCATTTTTCCCAATGATAATTTAAGAGCAAGATTTAAAACCTTAATATTATCATATTTGGAAAAAAATATATATATATATTCAAAAGATTTACTGAAACATCGATTCTAAATTGTTCGATACAAATAACAACTTTAATTTTACGATAAATGCCGAGAGCCAATTTTTTGCCGACATCCGAGGAAAAGTTTTTTTTTTTTTTTTTTTCTTTAAATTTATGAAAATGTATGACGAGCAAACATTTTTTTTTTATTCTACATAAAACAGTATGTCTACATTTTCCCCTAGATATGTCTACGTATCCTCCTATACTTTATTTCCTTTACGCAGTCGCCTCAAGGCCACGCTCAGATGAACTGTGATTTCACTTTCCCCGTCCGTTGCTAGGTTACTGAAGAAACAAGGATATCTCACTGGATGGAATTGAGCACGTGATCTCATTCACGTGATCTCCCTCTCTGAATTCCGTAGCCTTGAAGTGCCTCTGATGAGGAAATGGACTATAGTAACTAGCAACACAAACGATAATTGAGGTTAATGTATTTGTTACTTTCCGAACACTATAGTGAGGAAAGTATTGTAATCATGTCAAAAATCCGAATTCGAGATTTTGATGTTTCTATACGTTTCGAGGTCCAACGAGTCCGTTTTCACTATTTTTACGATGATGTATGTATGTGTGTGTGTATGTGTGTATGTCTGTGAGTGAACACGCTAGCGTCTAAACGCTTTGTTCGAATAACCTGAAAGTTGGTACGCATATTGTAAGTCACCATAGTACGAACCCTATAGATTTTGGTGAATCTAGCACTTATAGTCTTTTTACGGGGACACAAAGAAAAATTCTTTATCATTATGGCCTATGGGACCAAAATCTTAAAAGTGCGATAGCATCTAAACGCCTTATTCAATTGAGCAAAAAATTTATACACATATTATAGGTCACAAATACTCAATCTGTATAGATTTTGGTGAATCTAGCACTTATAGTTTTTTTTACAGGGACACAAAGAAAAATTCTTTATCATTATGCCTATGGGGCCAAATTTTTAAAAGTGTGATAGCGCCTAAACGCCTTATTAATCTGAGCAAAAAAATTGTACACATGTTATAGATCACAGTTGAACTAACTGTATACACTTTGGTGAATCTAGCACTTACAGTTTTTTTACAGGGACACAAAGAAAAATTCTTTAGCATTATGGCCTATGGGACTAAATTTTTAAAAGTACGATAGCATCTAAACGCCTTATTCAATTGAGCTGAAAACTTATATGAGTATTATAAATCACTGTTGCACTAACTATAAGCATTTTGGTGAATCTAGCATTTATAGGTTTTTACAGGGACACAACGAAAAATTCTTTATCATTATGATCTATGGGCTCAAAGTTCAGTAGCGTTCAATAAAACATCGTGTAATAGATGGAGAAAAATACTCAAACACTCTATTATGGTTTTCTCTCTTTTGTTTGTTTAACAACTCCTCTTTCTTTACTTTATCTACAAAACTGTTAATTACTCAATGTTCGGAAAGTCGAGTGGAGTCACTCCAGATTTTTTTTTTTTTAATGTGCTTTCTGAGAAACGTTTCCGAAGGAGAAAAAATAGTTTGAATGTTTGCTCCTATATATATATTACAAATAAAAAATCTATAGAAATCTGTTTTAAATAACATAGAACTAAAGTTCAACCTTTTGAAAAAAAAAAAAAAAACATTGAATATTTATATCTTCCGGAGAGAAACTTCCCCACGGAAGAGGGGGGGGGGGCAGAGACGCTCTGACATGTACAAAAATGTCTTCTGGTTAACAATTGGTATAAATAATTTTTTTTAAGTTCACAAGGATTTGTTAAAAATAATTTTCATTATGCACATTTATACGAAATTTTGTAATTTATATGAAATTTTGAATAAAAGTACTTTATTCAAATATTCACACTTGTGAGTGCATTGTAATTATACAAATGTTATGTACACGGTAATAATAATAATAATAATAATAATAAATAAATAAATAGATAAATAAATAAAGCGAGCACTAAAACATTCATTATAATACACATGGTAAAAATCTTTCAAAATAATTATCGGAATTTTGTTTCAAAGTGTTCCATTGAAATAACGGTGTCGTGCCCTTAGCGGAACGTGCCCTTAGCGGAATGGGTGAAAGGGAAGAAGGAGGAATAGAAGAAGCCGTGCCCTTAGCGGAAATAAGAAGGTGTGCATGTGGAAGATAGAAATATGTTATTCAAATGCACAAAATAATGCTTTCTATAGAATGTAGTATGATTAGCATTAGATTTACAGAGTCACGCAAAAATATTCAGTTACACTGAGGGTTATTATTGGAAATTTTCTGAATTGCATTTTCTTTTACATTAAGCGCTTATTCGACCATTTTTTTAAAATGTGAATATGATTTGAATTAGTGTATTTGTCTATTCTACTGTCTGTTTGTCCGCCTCCAGCGCCCGCAAATATTTTTAGAATTTTTTATTTTTACTCTCTTCTATATTCAATAGAAGAAAGTATTGGATTCGTAAAAAAAATAGACTTCTGGTTTTCGACGGATTCACACGTTTTGAGGTCTAGAAAACGATTTGACTATTTTTAGAAAGTGTCTATCTGTCTGTGTGTGTGTTACAAAAATTTTGTGGCAACTGTATCTCCGAAACTACTGCTCAGAATTGCATATAAATTTACATGTAGATGTACCTTGAGCTAAATTAGCGCTATCAACTTTTGATGCCAACCGCTCAACAGGTGACACTGCTATACAGCGATTTCTACAATTTAAGTGGAAGCTATACATCAGGTTCTATTGCGTATAATCAATCAAAACTTGGTATGAGAGAAGGCCACCATGAGACATTATGCTGATTCAGTTCGAATGCTTATGGACTGACAAGTGGTGCTACTATACAGCGATTTCTACAATTTAAGGGAAAGCTATATCTCAGGAATTACTGCACAGAGTTCCATATAAATTTATATGCTGATGCACCTTAACCTAAATAAGTATCTGTCAACTTTTGGTGTCAACCGCTCCACAGGTGGCGCTGCTACACAGCGGTTTCCGCAATTGAAGGGGAGGCTATATCGCAGGCTCTATTGCGTATTTTTAAACAAAACATGATGTATGTGAAGGCCATTGTGAGATATTATGCTGCTTCAATTTGGGTGCTTATCAGCCAATAGGTGGCGTTGCCATACTGCAAATTTACTCGACAATGTGAAAGCTATATCTCAACTTCTATACCTCATAACTTTACGAAACTTGATATGTGACATAACTATTATAAAAATGCATTTTTTAAGATGTCATTTATAGATAATAAAACAACTGTCTTTCTTTGGATATTTAGTGTCAGTTTTCTCTAAGATAAAAATTATTTATTTGCACTTAGTGAATTTGCATAGGAAAATATAGAAGAAAGTCTTGTGGTGGCCACAACTTACTAATTTTTACTTTACTTTTATTTTATTTTTTCTAATAATATGTGTTATTCAAATTCATTATTGAATATTTCCTACTCAAAATGGGTGTAACAGAACCTATGCCACTGGTTTATGTACATGAACATCCAAAAAAATACCAATGCATTGCACTTTATGAGAGACATTTTTGTAAATCACATTTAAATAATTTCATCAAAAAATCATAAAGAAATTCACATTTATTGTTATTATGCCAAGAAAATGTTTTTTATAAACTATAATATGCTTAGCCTCCAGGTTTACAGAGCAGCCCAAAAATGTTGCAATACATTAAGGGGGTGCAAATAGGAAATTAAGAGCAACATTTCTGTTTGTCTTAAGCATTTTTAACACTTTCCAACGATGTTTCAGAGTGATTATCAATTCAGTTAGTCTATATGTCTGTCTTTCAGAGAACATAGAATGTTATACGGTATAATGAGTAAGTACAGTTGGAAAATGCTGATAATGAATGTGTACCTCCTGATTTTTCGTTTTTGTTTTCGTTTTAAAAGGTCTAATGCAATTATATTTTCAAAAATATAATAAAATCATAAAATGGCAGTAATGTACGTTTTCGTATGGAGTACTGTTATTCATTAAACTTTATATGGTTACACATCACCGTTCCCTCAATAACGGATATTCTACAGTACGCATGTCTGTTTTTGCGACAGGTTACTTCTGAAGCAAAATACAGCCAGTGCTAAATGCGGATAAAGTGTAAAGGAAAACTGAAGAGTTCTTTTATTTACTTATTTATTTATTTTGAAATTTATTATACATTTCCGCTAAAGGCACGTATTCTAAAAGCACGCCATCGAGAGGGGTTAACATTTCCGCTAAGGGCACGGGTTTATAGATTTCCGCTAAGGGCACGGTCGCTAAGGGCACGGCCCCGAAATAACGATGTTATTCAACGACTTATTTTTTTTATTTTACAAGAGATAATAATAATAATAATATATGAACATTAATAAGATTGATGAGCCATAAATGTAAAGAGCTTTCTTTTATTTTTCTCTTCCAATTTACATTCTTATTCATTTTTCCGAAGAAAATCGTTATTTGCAAATGCTCTTCACTTATTTTTCTATTTGTGTTTTTTAAAATGCTAATGTCAAAAGATAAAATAGCTTAAAAATAAATAAAGAACATGCTCTTCTACGAAAAATATCATACATATCGTTAGAACACATCGACAAAAATGTGTATAGTATATTTTTAGTTATTCCTTTGTATTAAAAGAACTACTATGTTCAATATTCACACTAACAAGTGCATTTTTACAAATGACAATTTAAGAGCAAGATTTAAAACCTTAAAATTATCATAATTGGTTTAAATTGATGATGATGATCGATTTGAAATAGTTCAATACAAATAACAACGTTAATAAGATTTATGAATCGTAAATGTAGTCAACTTTTTACTTTCTCTCACCCATAGGGTCAAGAAAGTATTGCTCTAGGGTCAAATTTCCGAACGTGAGTTTTTGTTATATTTATATGTTCTGAGGTCCCCTGAATACGAAAATCATGTTTTTAGCGAATGGTCTGTGTGGATGTCTGAGTGTCTGGTATCAGCATATCTCAAGAACAAATAGTAGCAGAAATTACAAATGGTTCATGTACAGAGACACTCAAAAGTATTCAAATGCATTACGTTTATGGGGGAAATTGCAGGTAAGTCGAGTTTAACATCTATAGACTGAACTAAACCAAATGAAACGAATATATATTTTGTGTAATAGAGACAGTCAACTGGGGAAAAAAATTTTGTGTATGTAGGAGCTCCGCCTCCCTCCCCCGGGGGGGGAAGTCCCCCTCGACGGGAGTAACTTTTTATGATGGGTATCTTTCAAAAGAGCTCGCCAATACCTTTAAAACGAATGGTTGAACCATCGATCTGCGATAATTTAAAATAAAGTTATAATTTTTTTTCATTGTTAACAAAAAATAAATAAATAAATAAATAAATAAATAAATGTAATATTGAGGATAAATTGAACTATTTTTATTATTATTATTTTGTGTTAAACTACTTCTGTAATATGGAAATCATCTGCATTATCATAAAAGATAATTTTTTTAAATAATAATTTTAATAAATTACTTTTAAAAACAGAATACTTTTTAATAACCGAATTAAATTCTATATGAATGTAGGTGCATTAATGAAGCGGGGGGGGGGGGGGTTGAGGGGATCGGTAACCCCCCCCCCCCCACCTCACACAGAACTAATTATCATATAAAACTCTTCCGAAGCCTAATTTGAATTGTTTTAACATAGGTTTACATAACAGTACTCGTTATCTGACATTTTAATCTGCAACCTGTATTTATAGTATTAAATTTCAGGGTAAGAGAAAGTCGTGTGAGTGACACACCAGATTATTATTTTTTTCTTTTACTCACTCAGTCCAATTTATAATCACATTCTTCTTTTTCTGAACAGAAATATATTCGTTTTTTTTTTTTTTTTTGTTTTTTTTCAAATTCTCTTTAAAATTGTAACGTTTAAAAGATAGGCTAAGACAGCGTGAAAAAGAATATGTTCTTATGAGAAAAAATGGTGACACACAAATAGTTAGAAGCATTTTAAGACAAAAGTATAATTCTTTTATTTTTATTTAAATCTGTTTAAAACAATATATAATTCCTAATGGATGACAAAGTATACTGAATGGACCATATTCCCACTTTGGGTTCGAGGCTACAAGAACATCAGCTGGTTAGGCAAACAATCCTCAACTCTACCATATCAAAGCATTGTGGCTTGCAAATTTTTATCTTGAATATTATTTATAAGAGTTACAGATTTTATGAAATTGATGTAAGAGTGATATAGTGATACCTTTGTTTTGTTTTTAATTCAGTTTTAGTAATATACTTTAATATTAATCAACATACGTAATATTAAAAGTTGCCATGTGAACTGTGGCGATGTTAACAAATTTAAATGGATATTCAGTTTAATAAATTCCTTTGTTAAAGTGATTGAAATTCTAATTATTTAAGCTTTGATGTCTATATATATGTGTGTGTGTGTATAAAATGTTCTTATTAATCTTTTATTCATTATATATTTATATATATATGTGTGTGTGTCTGTGTGTGTGTATACATAAAATGTTCTGCAATTTTACGATATGGAATAGTCTTAATTTTATCATTCGATTCAGTTGTTTACATTTCTCTTTTGTTCTTGCTTGAACAGATATCTGATTATTAAGTTTCACTGGAGAAATAGGCCCACCAGCGGCCGAGCGGTTCTGCGCTCAAAGCTGGTAGATGGGAGGTGCCGGGTTCGATCCCTGGTCGCGCTCATCGACCTAGCCGTTCGGAGTTTTCCGTGGTTTCCTCCGAAACTCGCGTAAATACGGGCTAGGACCCCTTAGAAAGACCCCCACGGAGGGCATTCCCCCCCTAGGCCTAGGACACATCAGGAGTCAATCGGCCTTAAATCCTACAACCAACCAACCAACCAACCACTGGAGAAATATTTAGGAAAATGTTATGCGTAACAATAAAATGGCATCTTGAATTTAATTTGTTTACAAAATATCGGCCACGTGTTCGGCGATTTTACCTACAGTGACGTCACAGGAATATTGTCCATTGTAACCAAACTGGGATTTTTACTGCGTCAGAGAGATGGAAAGTGTTGGTTTATACTTAGATGCTATAAAATATTCTCAATATTTCCAGCATATATGACGCTTGTCACAATGTAATAAAGAAGTTTCCGAAAGAATAAACAACTTTTATGCTTTTGATTGAAGATTTCTCTAAAAGACTAAATCCTATTCGAGCAAAGCACTTTCTAACCCCGTCTATAAACCCTGATCCACATATCCCATTTATCATCACCAACTTTTTCCCAAATACTTCAAGATGTGTTATCCCTACAAAAGAGAGAATCCACTGCACGTGCACGCCATATTTCGCTCAGGCCAGCAAAAATAATCCCTTTTCACCATCAAACCGTGAAAAACCATTTGTCGACAAGGCTCGAACATCTATCTGATTTCTCCACTCAAAATATCTCTTCACGGAACGGGAGAGATTGTTTTTCTAGTTCTCTGGAAGAGCGAGTGCATCCTCGGTTTCCAGGTTTAAAAAGAAATTACGGTTAAGAGTTGAGAGAAGATAATAAATCTTTAAACTCGTATTCTTCGGATAAACGCCATAATGACGTGTAAAGAATATACATTAGGAATATATATATATATATTTTATTTTTTCACGGACATAGCTTCTATCCCATAACCTACATTTATGATTTTTACCAGATGTTAGAAGAGCTTTCCTTCTTTTTTGGCGGTGCATATATATTTTTATAAATGGGTGTTATGATTGACTGCATAAAACTAGAAAAATAATAGAAGAATAAAATGATACTTTTAAAAAATTAAAGAACACGCTTTTATAGAAATGTGAACTAAAAAGCACAAAATATCTATCTTAGCATTAAAATGCAGGGTAAGAGAAAATCGTGTGAGTGACACACCACAATATTTACATACACTTAAATCTTTAATTAAATAATTTAGAATTAAACAAAAACCATTTTTTAAAAAATCTCCCCTGACTGGGCTCGAACGTTAGACCTTTAGGTTCGTAGCCCGGAGCTTTATCTCACAGCCACAGCGTTCACGTAGGGAAAGTCTTTTTTTACAATATAGATTTTTTGTTTGTTCCCAGAGCGGTTATAAACATACATACATACATACATACAGGTGAAGCTAATAAAAGCGTGTTAAAAAAAATCTAGAGTGACTGAACTTGACTTTTCGAACATTCAGTTATTAAGGGTTATTCAAATAAAGTAAAGTAAGAGAAGTCGCTAAATAAACACTGCAAATAAAAGGGTCTTAAAGTAAAACTTAAAAACAACTGAAACGGCATTTAAGACACGTAAATGTCTTAAAATATACATTAGACATAATAGATATATTAATTTAAGACAGAAATATGTCTGAAATACCAGTTTAGACACAAAAATGTCCGAAACACGTAAATACGCGAATTTTCAGACAGCAAAACGCGTTTGATTTTTCAGACACTTTAGAAATTCAGACACTTCTTGCATTACTTAGAAAATTTTTCATATGGAATCTACTTTAAGAAAAATGCTTATCCTACTTCTTTCCACATTCAATAAATACTTTATTATTTTATGTAATAAGCAGTTAAGCTACTTAAACTATGGTAGCTTTAAGAAATAAAATTTTTATGGAATAATACTCTAGAGATGTGAATGATATTTGCATGCTATTATCTTTAACATAATTCATAAACAACCTACTTACATACAAAGCTTATTTCGTTAAAAAAAAAAAAAAAAATGTCTTTAAAGCTTTCTTATATTAAAAGAAAAAGTGTGAAGACGGACCTAGCAAGTATGAGAAAGCGAATTTATAAGTGAACAATCATGAATAATTTGTGCATAACTTTTTTTCTTTCTTTCTTCTTATCATTATTCATTTAAAAACTTTTTTCTTTCACATATTTACCTGCATCTAAATGTAAAACAGCAAATTTTCTTGTATTCATGATTATAGTTTGTTTTTATTTAAATAACACTTTAAGGAAAGAAATCGTTATAATCGAGGGCTGCATATACATTATAGGAATATCTTTTCGGTTTGTTTTTTCAGTCTTAGCTTTTTTCTCATTCCTTACATTCATGGTTTTCACCAAATGTTAAAAACGCTTCTTTTTTGGTGATGTATTTGTATATATTGTAGTAAATGATAGTTATGATGGCAGGTCAAAAACACAGTAAAATAATAGAAGGAAAAGTTTTAAATTAAAAGAAAATCATCCACGGGAAATAATACATAAAATAATAATAATTCCAGGGCACGTTTTGTGGGGGACGTTTTTGCCTAATACCTTTTTAATAAATTAAAACGTGAAAACATCTTATCTTTAATAATAAAAGTATTTTGATCCTGCGAAAGAAAAAAAAAAGTTTATGCATAACAATTTTTACAAAATTTTATTTTTAGTTGGAAAATTTTGCGAGAATATCTTTATCTGGTATTTTGTATTATTACAAATTAATTAATTTAAAAAAAAAGCACTAAAAACTTTTATTTTATTTACTTATTCAGAAGACAATACAAGCTAATCTTACACAGCTGAGAGCCCCGCACGAATAATATAGGAAAATCTAAGCAATACTTGAAACAATGCAATTAGAAATGCAAGTAATTGCATATAAGTACTTGCAACATGAAAACGACGTGAATAATAATCGTTTAACAATAGATGAAGTGATCACGAATAAACCAGTCAAAATCATTTACTAACATCCCCAGAAACACGTTAAACAAGCTAAAATACATAACAATCTATACTCTGAATTCTGGTTATGGAAAAAATCAAAATTAATTAACGCATTTAAAACTTGACACTTTTTTACTCATTTCAGTTATTTAAGAAGTTAAATAAATATCATAGAATTAAGTAATTTTGTTTTATTATAATAATAATAATTATTATTAAAGAGGTAGGGTACGTGATCCAGTGATTGACACTTTTAGAGCAATTTCTGATGTTCTTTAATGTTTTAGTCATCAGAAATTATTTTTAGAAATCTTAAGTTAATACATATGGCATGAAAAACTTTCAGAACCACATATACACCCCGCGACAAAAAGATAGGTACAAAGGGTATTTTCTTTGATTTTTCATAAAATAACATTATCTAAATTGTACTTATCATTTATTACTATCATAAAATAACACTATTCCCGGACTCATTTTTGTTTTAAGACTAATTTAGAAAAAATTTAAGACTACACACCGCGACAAAAAGATAGGAATAAAGGTTTTTTTTTTTCTTTAAATTTTGAATATGATTATTTTGAATATGAATATTTTGAATATGATTCAAATATTTAATATGTTTTGATATGATAATATTTTGTAATGATAAAAAAAGATCAGCACAATTTAGATAATGTTATTTTATGAAAAATTAAAAAAAACCCTTTGTTCCAATCTTTTTGTCACGTAGTGTAGTCTTAAATTAGAAAAATTTTAGTCTTAAAACTTTTCTAAATGAGTCTTAAAACAAAAATTAGTCTGGGAATAGTGTTATTTTATGATAATAATAAATGATAAGCACAATTTAGATAATGTTATTTTATGAAAAATCAAAGAAAAACCCTTTGCACCTATCTTTTTGTTGCGGGCTGTATGTTAAAATATATACATTTGATAATTATTATATATATATATATATATATATATATATTATGGATTTTTATTTGACAACCATTCATTGTTCCAGTAATTGACACTGCCAGTTTTTCATTTTACCAGTAATTGGCCCCCTGTGTTCCAGTGTTTGACATACAATGTTAAAATTCTAATATGTAAAATATGTGCTTTTTCTTTTATTTATTAATTATTTTGGGAAAGATGTCAATTGCTGGAACATGTCAATCACTGGAGCACCTACCCTAGTCTGGATTTAAAGTGTTTGAACGCATACCATATCAGTGCTTAAAATTGCCTTAAATACAGTAACAGAATATCAAAAAATCACTAACTTGGAAAAGAAAATAGAAACAATAACAGAGGGAGAAAAAAAAAATCGCAGAATGAAAACAGACGTTACAAGTAAACAAACAAACAACAAACACATGGATGCGTGCCAGATAACAAACCACAAATATAGCATCACCCTCTCCAAAAACACTTCCTTCCACTCAAAATCTACATAAACAATTTGCCCGGGGTTTCAATTGATAATGAATCTATGTTACAAGTTGGAAAAAGAAAAAAAAAAAGGAAAAAAAAAAGATAGTATCAAAAAGTAAAAGAAAAAACGTATAGCTTTCTGATGTCGGTATTACGCAGGTTTTTTTATGTGGTCGTTCATCAACATTATCAAGAGCTCCCTTCCATTTATCTGGGACCATCCCGAACTTTTTACAAGCCACTAAATTTTCCCAGGGGCTGATTTATACGACAGGGCGAAGACCCGTGCCCTACAGCGGGAGACCCCCTAACACATTCTTGAGTGAGGTAAATAAATCCTAACGGAAATTTCTCGACATAGCGGAAAGTTATAAATCTGAACCAATGGGTTGGATTCCAAGAAGATACATGTTTTTTATTTCTGCCTGTTTCTTACAACTGGGACGAAATTATCATAGAGAGAAATTTTTTACATAGCCGCAAATATTTCTAGGACTTTTCTTTAATTTAACGATAACCTTAGAAAGGACAATACAAAACCTCGCCGGTAGCCAAGGCTCATGTTATTCTATGGGAAAATTAATTTTAATATTTACTCACTACTAAATGCATTTTTTAAAAAGTTCGTTTCCGCATTCAGATAATTCACAACCGTTAAATGAATACTAATTTTTTTATTTTATTTATTTATTAATATTTTATTGTTAAATTAAAATAATAATAATGATAATGATAATAACAATAATTAAGTGCATTGTTTAGCTAGAAAATAACGTATTAAAAATTTGAAAAATCAGTTTTTCGAAAACGTATGGGTATTGATTTAACGGTTGTGAATTTTCTGTAAAAACAGAATTTAAAAAAACAAAAAAAACTATGGATGAATTTCTGTCTATGACAGAATTTAATTTAGTACGACAGGACTACTTATATTTGTATTTTAACACCCTTTCAAAAATAAATAAATAAATAAATAAAATAAATAATAGAGGAAGCCCAGTAAAATACTTAAATACATATTCAAATAATATATTGATTTTTAATTCCAAATAAATTAATAAAATTTAAATGCACTAATTGTACGCTATCTTCCCCTAGTTGCTTAATACTCATTTACTAAATATTTTAATGAGTAAAATAATCTTAATAACAATTTCGTATTTATTATTAATAATTAACAGTTTCAATTTCTACAGAACAAAACACAATATTTAAAAAATTGAACCAATTATTCATTATTTAAATTACACTCAAAATTCATCACAGATTAATTAAAATTAGTCCATTAATTTCTCAAAAACATAATTAATATAAATATACTCATCTTATAAATCGGAAAATAACACACATTTTAAATAAATTTCAAAGTTTTAGTCTAAAAAAATCTGAAAACACTAGTCTAAATAATCAGGAAATATTCAGCCAAGATCCGTTGGCTCTGTGGTCAGAGTACAGAACTACGAACACGAAGGTTGTGAGTTCGATCTTCACCGATGGGAAGTGGAAAAAAAAAATATATATATATATATATAAAAGTTTTTACAGATTTCACAAAATATTTTAAGATAGAGTATGAAATTAAATGGTAAAATCGGATATTGGCAGGCATTTTCGAAGTGGAACATTATCAATTGGTAACGACGCAAAATGACAGATTGAAATATATAGTCCTGTCGCACTAATTAAAAAAAAAAAAAAAAAAAGGAGTGAGTCATTATGGAATTTGTTGTGAGAGTTACCCATTGCTTAATACATGTTTTAAAAATTCGTTATCTTATTTATTTACTTATTTGTTTATTTGTTTAAAAAAAAAAAAAAAAAAAAAAAAAAAAAAAATTCTTAAAAAAAAAAAAAAAAAAAATTCTTTAATTCTTTAAAAAAAAAAAAAAAATTTTTTTTAAATTCTTTCTTAAAAAAAAAAAAATTATTTAATTCTTTAATTTTTTTTAATTCTTTTTTTTTTTTTTATTCATTTATTCTTGTTTTCGAAAAATATGATCTCTAAATTTTAAATATTTAATTTTCGACTGAAATGATTAAGTGCAAAAAAATATGCTTAGTTCCTTAATCGAACATTCGTAGTAAAAAAAAAATGAATTTATTAGAAAACAGATTACTACAAGCGTCCACGCATAAACCAGGATTCAAACATGACACCTAACTTATGATGTGTTAGCCATCCAGCCAAACGGAAAAGGGAAAATTTTTGTTAATTTTATTTATTTATTTTTATTTATTTATTTATTTATTTTTTGGAACCGCATTTGTAGCTTCGTACTGTATCAAGCACAAATCTAAATTAAATAGAAATGTTGCGATTCAGTTCTCTTTAAATAGTCTATTTTCTATATTATAAGAAAGATAAATGTTATTGAAGACAACAAATTATTAATAATAACTAAATCAATGGAAAATATTACCCTAATGATAGTAAGAAAAAACACACACACACACACAAAAAAAAAAAAAAAAAAAGCTTTTTGAACAATAACAATACAGTAACTGCCGCTTAATAAATTCACTGGTTAATAAAATCAGCCGCTTAATCTGATCAAATTGCCAGGATCGGAATCAAATCAATACAAACTACTTTTATAGCCGCCGTTTGATAAAATCAGCATCGCCGGTTGATAAATTCAAAATATCTCTTCAGCAGCCAAAATTATCATTTATTATACATACAAAAAAAAAAAAATTAAAGCCCAATAATCCCTCCGTTATCACTCATTGTCGAAACTTTTACACTTGCAGCATGTAGTTACAGTTACAAATTAAACACGCCCCATAACTCATCTCCGTAGCGATTTCAAGGAACGTATTCTTCAAAGCGCAGTAATGAGTTGCAAATTTGATTTGAAATGATATATCTTTTTTAATTTCTAATTATTAAAAGTCAATTTCCAGTTCTTACTTTGAAATAACTATAAATCAAAAAGTTTAAACAGAAAGATTTTAAATATATAAGAAAAGCGTGAACTTTTGGTAAAGTAATGATGATTTTCTTCACAGGAAAGCGCATAGCAACTTTGAATGCGTTTTCAAATGTGGGAAGTTATTTTTGGGGTCATCCTGTGCTGTATAAAGAATAATTTTAGCCAGAATTAAAATATATCACACTATCCAAACATCAGACTATCAAACTCCTTAAAAATAAACAAATAAATAAATGAAAGTGCATTCAAAAGAACTGCACTTAAAAACCTCTTAGGATCACTATCATGATACTAGGGCAAAAAAAAAAAAAAAAAAAAAAAAAACGAAAAGCAAAAGTTATTTTCCCGTTTCTTGAAATTCCACAATCACAAGAACAGTTCAAGTACTTTGTTCGGAAGACTCTCACATAAATGACTTCATTCAGTTACATACTTAAAAAAAAAAAAAATCTCACAACATCTTTATAAAAAAGTGGTTTGCCCTTTTATCAAACTCTGGGAGAAAGATGGAGGAGTGGGGAAAAAATGTCGGTAGCGAGTCAATCTGCCCATTACAGAATGCGTATATTGGCTGTGAAACAATGTGCAACGATAACCGCGGGAATTTCTCACAGCCCGCTATGCTTTTAATGGAGTTCATGGGAAATACGCAATTTTCAGAACCTCCATATTGTTTCTCACGACGGCAAATGGCAGCTAATAGGGTAGTCCAAGAGACGACTGGGAAATTGCCATTTTTTTTTTAAGCTACAATTTTCAACAAAGATTCATTTCCATTTCCTCGAAATAATAATGACAGCGAAGTGTTTTTATTTATTTATTTTTGTTAAAAAAAAAAAAAAGAAGGAAACAAAAAGAAAGCAAAAAAGAAAAAGATAGGGAAAAAAAAAAGAAAGAAAGGGTGTAGGCAAAGATCCGACGTCTGAGTGAAAAGCCCTTTGTGGAGGGTCTTTCTAAGGGATCCTAACCCGTTTTCATGTGAGTTTTAGAGAAAACTACATAAAACTTAGAACGACTATACCGACTAATACGCCCTGCGCTTGAACCCTGCACCTTCCGTCCACCAACTTTGACAGAAGAATGTCTCGGCTATTGGAACAGACAGGGAAAATAAAAGAGAGAGAGAAAGGTAAAAAGAAAGAGAGAGAGAGAAATAAAAGAGAATGATAGGAAATTCTGCAAATAGCAAGCGAATATTTTATTTTATTTTTTACTTTTATTTTTATTTTTATTTTATTTTATTTTATTTTTATTTTATTTTATTTTATTTTTATTTTATTTTTATGACTTTTACCCAAACATTCATTCACAAGGTCCTTACTTTAAATTTTTGAAATAAACAGGTATAAAAAAGAAACAGGGAAAGAAAAAAAAAAAAAAAAGGAAAAGAAAAGAAAAGAAAACTGAGGTAGCATTATTTATTTATTTTGAATAATTATACGAAAAATCAACCAAGAAATATTTGTTTATTTCCAAATGTTACGCCAACCGACGCATTTAGTCATCAGACCATTTTTAAAACACATACTACTCAGCTGAAAACGCAAAAATTTTGAACAACAGCTGCGAAGGAGTGAGTAGTTTTACCGCTATATCTTCCGAACTAAAGGACGAAACTTAGCCAAACGATTCAGATCTTTACTAAAATTGGTGCTGATTACATTTGGTGGTAAATCGTTCAACAGGTAGCGCTGGGATTCCATTTTTTCATAACTTTTAACATGACAGTATAGGACAAAATTTGTTAATGTATATTTTTTAAACATAATAATAATAATGATAATTAACTCGGAATTTATTTATTTATTTATTTTTCTTATATGAAAGACTTTGCTTCCTCTCCACCCCGCAGGGGGAAAATATCCCCGACGTCATCACTTCGCTTGCGTACAGATTCAAGACACTTTTACACTCGCAAAACGTATGAAATTTCCTCCTTTTTCTAATCTTTTTACTGCAATTCTTCTGAAGAAACACAAGCAGCATCGCTGAGAGATATTTTACAAACACAGTCTATCAGAATGAGGAGTCAAACCATTTAATGAGGTAGTTTTGAGTAACAGCCATGGCATGAAATTTTTTCCCTTTAAAAAACATTTTTCCTTCCTTTTTTTTATAGGAGCATGCTTTTAATGATTATATGCTGTGCTGTAACTGAATGTTCTCATTTCTTTGAAATGCTTCGTTGCACTGCTGCACATTCTTGAGATGCAAAGAGGTACATTTTCACAAAAGACATAAAAAAGTTTTTTTTTTCTTCTTAATATTCTGTTCAGATATAATGAGGAAGCTATTATGCTGTGGTCAAGACATTTTTCTACATTTTCCTATACAAATTCATGCAGTGCATGTTATTTATAAAAATTCTTAAATTATTTTCCATGATGAATGCGGACGATTTGCATCCCAGAGAAGTATGTACAGTCGAACTTCGTTATCGTGAAATACTTTAAATGACCCTTTTAGATACTGGCAACATACAGAGCTTCAAAAGTCATAAATTATCCATTGTCCGAAAGTGACCCTTGAAATTCTGCACACATTTACAATGAAGGACATTGCTTTTCATTGGTCTTTTAAAAAAGAGACCCCCCTTCTCATGCAATTATCACACTAAGAGGTTTGTGAGCTTCGATTGCAGCGAGCGTCGATCTCCTAAACCACATCAAAGAAATATCAATAAAGCCGACTTGCAGATTTCTAAGTTGCCAGTGTCTGAAGGGTCCTTTAGTATGAACTGTTTCCACAATCCCCGTCAAAATGAAGACTAGTTTAGTTATATGAAGATTAGTTACTGATAACATGAACAAATTTTTTATCCCCCTTGAGATTTATGTTAACGAGGTCGACTGTATAACACTAAATGTCGAGAAAAAAGTTAAATTTTGAGTCGAGATTTTTTTTTTTCTTTTCTGAAATCGATGACTTTATATTAAATTATCACAGTTCAGCCATTCGTTCAGGGCCCGACTAACAAAGTTTTGTGCCCAGGGCACTTTTAAATTTTAGTGCCCCCCCCCCCCCCCAAGAGAAAAAAAAAAAAAGAATCTGTTTCTGTTTTGGCTTTAATAAAATTACTTCACTCAGCCAAATATAGGTGCTGTCGGATTATAAATTTCCGGATTATCGATGCTTTTACGTACGTTAATTGTACAATTTCATGTATTTCAAATGATCTGATGTACAGTATCAATCAAGATTTTATTTTAAAATTTTATTCATAAAAATAAAACATAGTTGAGTTAGAAAACGAAAAAAAAAAAACAAGGGGATTTAGATCAGATATTTTTAACCATTAGTAAAATTTTGTGCCCCTCAGAAATTTCGTGCCGAGGGCACGAGCCCCGTGTGCCCGTGCGATAATCAGGCCCTGCATTCGTTCAAAAGATATTGATGAGTTCTTTTGAAAGATATCCATATCGGAAATTTACATAATCGGAGGGGAGGGGTGATGTTTCTACATGTACACAATTGTCTACCTAGTTTATTACCGCTATTATCAGCCATTCATATTAAGTTCACAATCATTCGTTAACAATAACTCTCATTATGTACATTCATACAAAATTCCGTCCTATGCTTTTTTCTGTTTTTCAAAAATAAACGAGTGACATGGCAGACTGAAATTTAATGAATTTCGCACATGATAAAATATTTAAAAGTTTAAATCAAAATTTTGAAAAAGTCATTGCATCAGAATAATACATACGTATATGTAGAACGTATTTTTTACTTTCTCTTACCCATAAGGTAGAGAAAGTATTGTTTTAGGCTCAAATTTTCGAACGCGAGATTTTGTTATATTTACACGTTTTGAGGTCCCCTGAATACGAAAATCATGTTTTTAGCAAATGGTCTGTGTGTCTGTGTGTGTGTCTGTCTGTTATCAGCATATCTCAAAAACAAATTATGGCAGAAAGTTCAAACTTGGTATTCTAAATGTGTATCATATAGGGATGCTACAGTAAGCTTTTCGTTAAGATCAAGCAAATGGTTCGTGTACAGGGACAATCAAGAGAATTCTAATACATTACGTCTATGGGGGGAAATTGCAGGAAAATAGAGTTTAACGTCTATAGACTGCACTAAACCAAATGAAACAAATATATATTTTTTGTAATAGAGACAGTTAACTGGGAAAATTTTTTTGTGTATGTAGGAGCCTCGCCTCCCCCCCTGGGGGGGAAGTCCCCCCTCGAGGGGAGTAAATTTTCATGATGGGTATCTTTCAAAAGAGCTCGAAAATACCTTTAAAACGAATGGTTGAACCATCGATCTGCGATAATTTAAAACAAAGTTATCGATTTTTTTACTTTTAACGAAAAAAAAAAACCTCGTACTTTTTTTTTTTTTTTTTTTTTTTTTGAGAATAAAATGGACTTTTTTTGGATATTTGGTGTTAAACTACTTCTCTAATATGGAAATCGTCTGCCTTATCATAAAAGATAATTTTTTTAAATAATAATTTTAATAAATTATTTTTTAAAAAGAGAAATATTTTTTAATAACCGAATTAAATTCTATATAAATGTAGGTGCATTAATGAAACGGGGGGTTGAGGGGGGCGGTAGCCCCCCTCACACAGAACTAATTATCATATAAAACTCTTCAGAAGCCTAATATGAATTGTTTAACATAGGTTTACATAACAGTACTCGTTATCTTACCTCTTAATCTCCAACCTGTATTTATAGTATTAAATTTCAGGGTAAGAGAAAGTCGTGTGAGTGACACACCAGATTATTTTAATCCTAATTCTGTTTTTTTTTTGTCCAAGAATATCTCAGAACTTCACGCTACAAATACGTAAAAAGTAAATTTTTGATTTTTTTTTTTTTTTTTTTTTTTGACAAAGGTATTTGCTTTAAATGAAAAAGTCAAAGTCATGTGATTTTCTGGAAACTGGACTAGTAGGTCTAATTTATTTACGTATGTGAAAGTTAAAAAAAAAAAAAAAAAAAATTACCTAATGTCAGAAAGTATGCAATGCCCGAAATTCAGCTTCTTATTTGAGAGCAGCCTTAAGTGCAGCACTTAAAAGCACACAGCATCTCTGTCATTATTTAACATTATGAGGTAAGAAACGAAAAATAAATAAATAAAATAGGCAAAATGCATTAAGTTATTTCTCAATTTCCCGAAATACGACAATAATTTAAAAAAAAAAGTAGAAGAAGAAAAAGTACTTTGTTCTCGAGATTGTCCCATAAATGATGCCATTGAGCTCAAAACTCGAAAACTTCTGCCATCATCTCCTTCAAGAAAGTGGTTTACACTTTCATCAAAGTCTGGGAGAAATTAATTAAAAAGAAAAAATAAATAATCTGGTGTGTCACCCACACGACTTTCTCTTACCCTGAAATTTAATACTATAAATACAGGTTGCAGATTAAAATGTCAGATAACGAATACTGTAATGTAAACCTGCATTAAACAATTCATATTAGGCTTCTGAAGAGTTTTATATGATAATTAGTTCTGTGTGAGGGGGGCTACCACCCCCCCTCAACCCCCCGTTTCATTAATGCACCTACATTTATATAGAATTTAATTCGGTTATTAAAAAATAATTCTGTTTTTAAAAAATAATTTATTAATATTATTATTTAAAAAAATTATCTTTTATGATAATGCCGACGATTTCCATATTAGAGAAGTAGTATAACACCAAATATCCAAAAAAAGCCCATTTTATTCTCAATATTAAAAAGAAAAAAAAAAAAAAAAAAAAAAACGATTTCTTTTTCTAAGTTTTTTTTTTTCGTTAAAAGTAAAAAAATCGATAACTTTGTTTTAAATTATTGCATATCGATGGTTCAACCATTCGTTTTAAAGGTATTGGCGAGCTCTTTTGAATAATACCCATCGTGAAAATTTACTCCCCTCGAGGGGGGAACATCCCCCCAGGGGGGGAGGCGAGGCTCTTACATACACAAATTTTTTTTCCCAGTTAACTATCTCTATTACAAAAAATATACATTCGTTTCATTTGGTTTAGTGCAGTCTATAGACGTTAAACTCTACTTACCTGCAATTTCCCCCATAGACGTAATGTATTATAATTCTCTTGATTGTCCCTGTACACGAACCATTTGTTTGATCTTAACGAAAAGCTTACTGTAGCATCCCTATATGATACACATTTAGAATACCAAGTTTGAACTTTCTGCCATAATTTGTTTTTGAGATATGCTGATAACAGACAGATACACAGACATACACACAGACCATTTGCTAAAAATATGATTTTCGTATTCAGGGGACCTCAAAACGTGTAAATATAACAAAATCTCGCGTTCGAAAATTTGACCCAAAAACAATACTTTCTCTACCTTATGGGTAAGAGAAAGTAAAAAGATTTGTGTGAATGAAACAGCTATTAAATATGCGAGTATGCTACGTAACATTGTGCGGAGATAAAGAAAATATCCCTCGCAAACAGAATTCACGAGAAATGGGTAATTTTCGGGACCTTTCACACCCTTTTACGTCACTTTTCACGCAGAAAATGACAGCCTAACTGCCAAGTTTTTCATGAAGAGTGTACATACGAGCATACGACGGCATTATGCGAGAGACGGCACATTTAATTGGGCAGCTTAGAAGGGCAGTCACGATTTCAAATGCCTTTTGGAGGGTCAATGGAAAGACATTACAGAAATAGGTTGCTAACATTCTCCTCACAAATGAATTTTAAACATACACTAAGCGACAAAAAAAAAGCCGCACTTGAATATTTCCCTTTTCGCCTTCTACAAGGCCTTCTACAACCGCCAATTTTATCGTTTAAAAAGCAGATTTTCGATTTCGAACAGATTTTATTATGTTGTCCTCCACATACACTTTAGCTTTGAGTCCAGTGTTAAAAACAAAATGCAATTGTCAGTAAAATTGTAGTTTTAGAAATTATTTCAAAAATGGTAAGAATAAGGCAGTTAACGATGCCAGAAAAAAGTATAAATTTTTGAATGAAAATCAAAAAATATTTTAACAAGTGAGATGGCAAAATAATTAAATGTTAACGAAATATTGGTAAAAGGGTTTTTAGCAAGATATAAATTTTTTTGGCCGTTTAAACTGGAAATTTGATTTTAGGCGGCCATGTTGCTCATCCAAGCTAGATGACCGTAAGTTAAAAAGCCATTGCTTAGAAAATTGGTTTGTATTACATTTAAAACATAAAAGAGATTCAGAAAAAGTGTTTAGCAGCATAATTTCTTTAACTACAGTACAGCAACTATTAAACAAAGCAGGTTTAAATGACAGAAAATTTGAAAAAATTCCAATCTTAGTGAAGAGAAATAGGAAAGCAAGACCTCAGTAGGCTAAAAAAATTAAAAAATGATTAGTTAATTATTGGGCTGAACTAGTTCTCTTTGATAAGTCAAGTTTAACTTATTTCGAGCTAAAGAAAACAAGCAGATCTGACAACGAAAATGTGACTGACTTAATGAAAATCGCACTTTTAAAACAGTGGCACATTCTCCGTACATTATGGTACGGAGGTGCATAATTTTTCAAACAGTCGGGCAAATTTTTATGCTCAAGGGATCAATTAACTCGAAATAAAACACAATCTTCATAAAAGTGGTGCCTGGCCGACTATTTTGGAGGTATTTTGGATATTTCTGCAAACACTATTTCAAGATGATAAAGCATCGTACTATACGGCATCTGTGGTAAGTTTATTCACTTCAAATTGTCAAAATTTCTTATCCATTCCCATAAGAAACTATAATTCTGTAAATAATAATAACTTTTTTCACTTTAAGTTAAATTCCACAAAGGATATACTAGAATTTCTTCTTTACCAGACATGGAAATAGTCCTAATCGCGATCCGCTCGAAAATGTTTCGTCTATAAAAAGGCGGGGGAGAGGGGAGAGGATTCGAAATTTGCAGCCTATACCTCTGCCAGAACTAGAAAAAATTATTTGCGATATTTGGCACATTGAAATTTTTGAGATTTATATTAAAACACTGTATAAAACTATGCCATTGCGCATTAAAACAGTAATTCCATATAAAGATGGAATTAACCCAATGCAGAATACATATTTTTAATAAAAAATAGCTTAGATCTAACAAATAAATAGTTTTATATCATATATTAAAATATAACTTGTTTATTTCACATAATAAATCATAATAGAATACAAAATATATGGTTATTGCATTATGTTCAAAAAGAAAGTTTCATGCAGATTTTTAAAAAGTACTTCGTAAAGTGCAATAAAGCGAATTATTAAATTGAAAATGTACATAGGTATCATTTCATCCCTTTGGTATTATGCAAACAAGACAGTTTTATTTGTTTCAAACATTAATTTTAAAGTTATTACAAATAAAAAAGGCAAAAGTCATTTTTTCTGCAGTGCGGCTTTTTTTTTTTTTTTTTTTGTCGCTTAGTGTACTTTTGATTGAAAGGACAAAGACAAAAAAAAAAAAAAAAAAAAAAAAAAAAAAGTGTGTGGTCCTGCATAGATAATAAAAAATTCCCAACAGCATTTATCCGTTATTGCATTATTTTTATTTAATTTTTTTTTTTTTTTTTTTAAGATAATGGAAATGAGAGCATCAACATGGACAGATAAACTAATTTCATAAGCATTTTTCAAATTTGTTATGAAGTTTAAAAAATAAATAAATAAAACTATGGATGAAATTCTGTCTCTCTGTGACAGAAATTTTAACTTCTATTCTTGTTTGTTTGTTTGTATGTATGTATGTATGTTTGTTTGTTTGTCTGGTACAAATCTTGCAATCGAATTTTAACCAATTTCCCTACTAGCTAGACATTTAAAACTCTCACAGTAGCTCAGAGCCTGGTGACAACACAATACTTCGAAGTCCGATTTTCGAATTTTTTTATTAGTTTTCTTTTAATTCATTAAAATATGAAAATAATAACATCCTAATAGCGTTAAAATAGCCATTAAAATATTAGCTATAATTTAATTGTTGGCAAAAAAATAAATAAATAAATGAATAATTTACGAGTTCATTTTCTTTCGACATAAAAATAAATACATTTAATTAAACGTGCACATTAATAAGAGCTCTAATGATTCATAAGAAAATTTAAAACATGGTATATAAAGTTTTTTATATCTTATAATTATTTGTATTTTAACACCCTTTCAAATAAATAAATAAATGAAATATCTGAAAATACTAGTTTAAATAATCAAGAAATATTCAGCCAAGACCTGTTGACTCTGTAGGTCAGAGTACACAACTGTGAACCCGAAGGTTGTGAGTTCGATCCTCACCGATGGGAAGTGAAAAAAAATAATATAAAAGTTTTTACGGATTTCATAAAATATTTTAAGATAGTGTATGAAATTAAATGGTCAAATTGGATATTGGCAGGCATTTTCGAAGTGGAACACCCTAAATTGGTAACGATGCAATATGCCAGATTGAAAGAAATAGTCCTGTCGCACTAAAATATTTTTTACTAAAACTTATAAGTTAGAATAACTAAGAGAAAATTATACATAAAAGTTTTAGCAAATAATGGGTTAAAGAAGATTTTAAACAACCATAAGGAATGAAAATTGAAATAATAATAATACTAATACGTGCTAGCATTCTCCATATCTTTAGCCGGGCAAATAGGAATGTGTACAGATGTAATGGTTCGGTTTACGAAAAGGTGTAAACCTAGTATTTTTCATATAAATGCCCGAAACAATTACATAAAAAACACAAACACACACACACACAAATATAAAGAAAATTTAGATAATGAGAAAAACTTATTGCCCATGGCGCAAAATTAGTGCGATGTAAAACCCAACCAAACCACAAGAAAAACTTACATTACAGAACTTATCAATCTACCAGAAAGATGACTATATACAAAGTCCTATTACTTTATGACAATTATGAAACAGTTGCTGTATACGCATGCATACAACAACTCTTGATGTGTTCATAACGTTTTTTTTGCGCTATTTGTATATTCTACGAAATTCGTGAATATACAAGGTGTCTATAAAAAGTTGGACACATTTTGATGTTTAATAATTTATAAAATAATGAAGATATCAACAAACTAATGGCATTTATACATAGAATAACTCATATATTTTCATTTATAGTGAACGCTGCCATAGAAAATTTCCTTTTCCCGTTTGAATACAATTTCTTTTGTAAATATCGCCTGCCCGTGTTATTAATTTTATGTTTTTTTCATTTCTTTTGTGAATATCGTCAGTTGCTTTATTTATTGTATGTTTTCCTCTTTGATTTTGGCAAACATTACAATGCAACGTTAGGTGCACCACCCAATTCCTTGGCCACCCAGATCACCTGATATAACGCCACTGGACTTTTTCCTTTGGGGATTCGTAAAGGACATTGTTTACAGGCAGGGGTGCAAGAATTCCATCTCAGGACGGAAAACTTACACCAGCGTATTTTTATCAATAATTTGTATCATACTCGAGCTTTAATTTATTGTGATTGATCGTAATAGAAATTATTGATAACGAGTGCTGGTGAGAGTGCTTTATTTTATTGCCACGTTTTTATTAACTTCTATTCTTGTTTGTTTGTTTGTCCGGTACAAATCTTGCAATCTATTTTTAACTAACTTCCCTACTAGCTAGACATTTGAAACTTTCACAGTAGCTCACAACCCGGTGACAACACAATACTTCGAAGTCAGATTTTCGAATTTTCGAAGAGTTTCCTTTTAATTAATTAAAATATGAAAATAATAAGCTCCTAATAGCAGTAAAAATAGTCATTAAAATATTAGCTATAATTTAATTCTTGCCAAAAAAATTTACGAGTTCATTTTCTTTCGACCTAAAAATAAATACATTTAATTAAATGTGAGCGTTAAATAATTGTAAAAATTTAAATTAGGCATCTGGCAAAAATTGACGTTATTATCACTTTAAAGATTTGATATACACATTGATATAGTGCTAATGTAGTTCATGATGCAAATATATGTTGTTCTGAAAGGATTAATATTTTATTTTTAAAACCAATTTTTCTTTATTTATTCAAATTTTCCGTAACTCTTTAACCAATCACATTAGAACGTCCATCTTTGGTATATCGATAATATTTTCTCGCCAAAAAAGTCGCCAAGGGCAAAAAGTCGCAAAGTTTGGCACCAAATCCATTACCTGCCTATTGGAGCTTTTTAATGCGTTTTAAAGGGAAAATTAAACTATTTCAACGCGAAAAAGAGCTGGAAATGCAGAAAATTGACATTTTATCAACTTACTAAGCCTCTTTGAAAGAATTTATATAAAAATAAATACAATTATTTACAATTTCGTAACAATACGCATTGGTAAAGTGCTAATGTAGTTACTTCTATAGCTATGATTCAACAGAAAATTTAAAAACATGGTTTATAAAAAGTTTTTTATCTTATAATTATCGATACTGAAACTCTTGCACCACTGTTTACAGGAGGAAAGTGTTGAATGTTGATGACATAAAGGCCAGGATTACAGCCGCAATAGTTTCTGTGGATGCCTTGTCTGTACCGGGCGAAAAAGTGACAAAATGTCTTGATATTCTCCTTGCGACAAACGGCGCACACGTGGAAGTTCATTGACAAGGGTCATAAAACTTTTTGAGTCTATCTAATCATCAGAGTCATCAATTTAAATTTATCTTCATTATTTTATGAATTATTAAACATCAAACTGTGTCTGACATTTTATAGACAGCCTGTATATGGATTACGTATCATGTGTATGAACTGAATAACTGACTGATTTAAAGATTATAAATATGCTTAGTTTCATATATTTCGCAAACTTTTATCAGTAAATATCCAAATAATCTATTTAAAAAAACTTTTAAAACACAAATTCTTATTATAGCGTATCATATAAATCTTTTCGAAGTTATAATAAAATTTAATTAAAAAAAAAAAAAAAAAAAAAAAAAAAAAAAGCAACTTTTTTATTTATTAACCAAAATTGGGGAAATTTGAACTGTGTTAAGAAAAGAGAAATTATTTCACAACAGATGGCAGCACCACACGATTGCCTGTAAGTTTTGTGATTTCATTTTCTGATTAAGGGCCAATATCTGCAATTAAATTATTCGTTTGAGGCACCTTTTTATTGCTATTTTAGTTTATTATTATTATTCTTTTTAATTATAACTTAACATTTTACTGATTTAGTTAACGTTTATGTGTTTTTCCTATAATTTTTATTTTGTATTGTTAATTGTTTCATTGACATTTTAGTGAATATTCCGTCCAATAGAGGGCGCTTGTAGTCCACAAAAAACTCTTTTTTGCTTCTAAAAAGAGAAGTAAGAAAAAGGCTTCTTAAAAAAAAACTCAGAAATTCTTAGAATACTGTGTAGTCAACGATAAATTTTCTTTTATCAATTGACATCTTTTCTTCTTTTATACTAATTGTCTTCAAAAATTAACACTGCTGGCCTTCAGGGTATCGAACGCAGGAACGCCGAATTACTAACAAGGCGCTCTTACCAACTGAGCCACGGAGCTGAGAAAGCTGAAAAAGCTTGTATTTACCTTAAAATAGAGGCGCATTTTTTATTTGGTTGAGATTCACAAACATACCGTAGTGAATGACAGTAAGTACATAAGAATTTTGGGGAAAACAAACTCCTATGACTTAGAAGCTCGGAAATAACGAGTATAATTTTTAAAATGCTAAAAATTTATAATTATAGGAAAATGTAAAAAAATCTCTCGTTATAAAACGTTTGATAAATAAGCTGCGTGACATCACTCTATTAAACAAGGTAAAAAAAAAAAAAAAAAAAAAAAAAAAAATTAAATAGGTTATAGATCACTTTCTACCGCATACATTATTTCTCACGTGAAAATAACAACCCCAGATAACGGAAACAGCTTTTTTATTTTAAGAAAATAATCACGAAAGGGGTTGTCCGAGATTCAAAATACCGCAATAAATATCTGTAAAAATGGCGGTCACGATTAAGGGGTGAATTGGGAAAGGATGCAAAATCAACGAAATAATCCACGTCGCATCCAGAAGTTATTCAAATACTACGTATTGAAGATTCTAATTCACAAAGGCAGCCTGCTTTTTATTTAAGGTTGAAATATTTCCAATGTAAATAACTTATTTATATGAATGATGTTGGCAACAAATGGATTCAGAAAGCAGGGCTATTTATAATATTTTCCTCTTTTGTGAGGCGAATTAATTTTCAATAATTTTTAACTTGGATAAAATGTACTTTTCATAAAAATGGAAGTTTGAAGAGTTCAGATTGAATTCTCAGTAGAATTTTTAATACTCACAGACAAGCAGCAAATCAGATAAATATTAAAGATTTTTAATGTTATTAAATAACTATTTGTATGGACATACATCGTATGCTTGGTATTAAAGATACGCAATATACATAAATAATATTCAAAATGTGTTCATATAGTTCTTAAGAAATGTATTATAATACTCAATATATGATATATGTAATGAGTACCCAGTCATGCATTAGTATGATTTTTCTCATTTTTTATAAAAACTCTTTTTTTTTTTTAAATTAATTATTGTCTTAAAAAATGTATAATATACATTTACTAACTTAAGAAACTTTACTAATTAGTATTTTCATGTAAATTTTGTTCAAGTGTCATTCAATTTGTAGTAACCAAAGTGTTATTATTCAAATTTCGATTATACGTCTCTTCATTTATACGTCCTTTTACGTTAGTCCCTTGAAAGACGTATAAACGGTGCTTTACTGTATATATATTGATTGATTGGCGTGGTGAAAAAGATTTGTAAAAAATATCACCGCACATTAAAAGAAAAATAGTCAAAAATCCACAGAAAATACTACGGGATGAAAACGAAAGAACTCACAATCACATGTGTGTGAATAAAAAAAAAAAAAAAAAAAAAAAAAGCTAACACCAGAAAGAAAATAAGGTAAAAAAAAAAAAAAAAAAAATCCAAGAAAAAAGTAGTCGAAGCTTAGGAAGGGTGGGTACATGCGACCTTGAGGCTTTTGTCGAGGGTTAGCTACGTCTTCCCTAATATAAGACACAATAAATTATAAGTAAGATAATAAAATACAATGATTATCAATCAGAAACTTAGGTAGTCAAAACTTTATAAAGGCAGTTCTTGTAATTAATTTTTTTGATTATTTCCATATTCATAAAACAGTACTCATTTTCATTATGCATTTGTTTGTTTTATTTTTTTAGTAAAAAGAAAATAATCTATGGATGAGTTCATTTCTACAAGAGTCTCCGACAAAACATTTGCTTGTTATTCGACCTTACGTGGGATCGACCTTAAAGAAATGAAAAGCAACAGCAGTTCATTTGTCTTTATTTGCGAGTGCGTTCGGACGCAGATAATTTTAAGAGTCGTTAAGGTTATAGCAGAAAGTCGTTGCAAGATTTACTTTTGCATTTTCGTTCTGTATTGTAAGAAGGAAGCAAGAGGATCGAGTAGAATATACTAAACACATAAGGAATAGACACCGAAAATCAAATTCATTTTGTTAACTGATTTTGTCGGTCGATAGGGAGCAAAAAAATTTTTTTTCTCCCAAACTAAACACGTTATTCGCGTTTGTAATGATCGATAGATGGCGCTTTTCCAACTTTTGTTGTTAGTAAATATAATAGCCACGTGTATTTATTATTGTTCTATTGGTGTTACTACTTAATATTCGTGATATAATTTCTCCGCCATTACATCATGGAAAATCGATTGCTTTTGGGGAAAATATTTGAGTTTATTCAAAGTTCGATCGGAAGTAGATGTTTAACTGAAGCTGAACAAATATTAGTTTCAAATCATCTGATTCATTCTTTACTTCCATTAGCCGAAGCAACTGAAATTTTAAATTTGTCATTTGGAAGCAAATGAAAGCTAAATTCTGGATTTCTTGATTCTTTGGAGTTACACTGGATCACACAACAGTATGTGTTATCTTTTTTACCGGATTAATTCATTTTTATTCAATAAATATATGTGAAACTAAACATCGAATATACAGCAAGCAATGGCGTCTCGACGACAGCTATCCCTGTTTATTGTGATTTCACCTTAGCCCACCAGAGGGCGAGCATTTCATTACAATCGCGGATTAATGTTACGATAAAATTAACAATTCATAATTCATTGAAAAAACAAAAATATGAGAAAATATGTTATGGAGTTATAAATAAATATGTGATTGCATTAACTATTGTATATAGATGGTTTCATTTTAATGTGCTTTTGCTTTTCATACATTTTTATGTGTCACCATATACTTACTTCTTGCATTGCATTTTAGAATATTTTATTTCTATCATAATTATTATAATTATAGTTATTATTTATTATTATTGTTATTATTCCTTTTAAAAAGAAAATTTTTGTGAATTTTAGTCTTTTCTTATCTGAATATATTTATTAGTTTTCCGTCATATTAAATGTGAAGAGAATTTGAGTATTCGTGAAAATTTCGACTTCGGTCTTTTGACGTTTTTATACGTTTTGAATTGTAGGGAATTGGAAAAATCACAATTTCGATCTGGTATTCGTTTGTAGGTTAGTCAGTTTGCTAGTCTAAGCAGGGCCCGACTTAGCCCAATTGAGGCCCGGGGCAAAAACTTCTTTGGGGCCCCCCTCTGCTTCACTACTTGGACAAAAACTTCTTTGGGGGGATCCCTCAGTAGTGACTACTTCAGTAGTGAAGAATCGAATTTTATAGAGGTATTTAAAATTTTTACCTCATTATAGATATATAACAAGAAAATTGACTAGAACCTAAAATTAGCTATAAAGTCCCCCCCCCTCCAATGGTCAGACGAAATATCGTTCTGTCCATTTTATTTCTGATTGTTAACTTTGTCATCTAGCTGCGAAAAATTCATATCCTCTCTGACATAAAGGCGGAATTCAGCTAAATTTTCGCAATTACGATGGCTCAATTAAGCCGGATTTTACACTGTACTGATATTTTGTTTAAAAAAAGTTCATTAAAGAAGAAAATGTAAAATAAACTTTCTATTCAATTTGGGGGCCTCCTCTGATATGGGGGCCCGGGGCGACTGCCCGGTATGCCCCTGCCTTAGTCAGGTTCTGAGTCTAAGTACACAATACCTCAAGAACGACTAATCTTAAAGATGTCAAAAAACTTTTTAAATATTATATGTGATACTGGCATAATCATCACAGATTATGAATATTCTATATTTTGAAAAATTTACACGCTATTCCAAATTTATGATTTTCTTAACGAGGTAGAATAACAGGGCAAAATTTCGCATAAACGTACATTATAAGGAATATTTTCATTGGGATGGTTTCAGACCTGTTTTAAAATATCATTTGTGATACTGGCAAGTGCATAATTGACTATTGATATTCTAATTTGAAAACTTTGTAAGTTTTTCGAAATTTAAGATTTTCTTAGCATGAAAGAACGGGACAAAATTTCGCATGAATGAGTATTATGTGGATTTTTGCATTGGAAATAATATGGAATTGCGTGAATACAAAACTACGAAATTAATTCTTATAAAAATGATCAACGTTTTAGGATAGGGTAAAGTATCCAATCAAAAGAATGGTAGCCTAGTGGGAGGGGCATTTCAGCCTGGACTCTGCTGAATGATCGACTATTTCATTTATCTTGATATGAGAAATCTATGAGATTAAATGTATGATGGAAAGCTGAGGTGAGCCCATATAAGCCAAATATTTTATTTCTAGTTGTGCGAATTTGTTGAAAATTTTTAATTGTTTTCTGTTATATTTTTCTTCAGTAGGCAACGACCCCCCCCCCCCCCCAAATTCTTATGTACTTACTGTCATTCACTACGGTATGTTTGTGAATCTCAAGCTAATAAAAAATGCGCCTCCATTTTAAGGAAAATAAGCTTTTCATTTGTCTCTCCGTGGCTCAGGTGGTTACAGCGCCATCTTAGTAACGCGCTGGTCGAGCGTACGGAGGTCTGGAGTGTTAATTTTTGCAGATAATTAGTAGAAAAGATGTCAATTGATAAAAGAAAATTTTTCGTTGACTACACAGTATCCTAAGAATTTTTGAAGAGTTTATTTAAGGCAAAAATTTAGTATTCAAACATAAAAATGTTTTATAAAAATTAACTCATCGATAAATTCACAAAGTAATACACAAACATATTAAAAATATTTTTTAAAACTCAAAATTAATTTTTTTTTTTTTTTTTTTTTTTTTTTTTTTGCAGGGAGCAACATTGCATGCATATTTTTGTAATTCTAAAACAATTATGCAGTTATTTACAAAAAAAAAAAAAAAAAAAAAAATGTTTACATGCATATTTACGTTTGTAATGACCGATAAATGGCACAACCAGAGCAATAACTAATGGCCAATCATAGCAATGCATAGGTCAATGGATCAAATACCTCAGAAAATTTTCGTGGTTTATAAAAGAGCACGAATTCTTTTCCGCAGAAATTTATCATTTCACCTCAATACAAAAAAATTTACAAAATCATAACTTCGAAAGGATTTATGTGATCTAGGGGTACATACAAATGAAACACTTCCAGTTGCAAAGCCGTTTGCAAGCGTTCCAAATGTATGACTGCAGTCGGCAGCAAAAGTATCCGAGCACTAGCCAAAATTCCTATCTGAAAAAAGCACACTTAACACTGTTTAGTTAAACAAATCCTTGTCGTATCGTGTTCTTAGACTAATTAAGAACAGGATTCGACAAGGATTTATTTAACAAAACTGCATTAAGTGTACTTTTTTTACATAAGAATTTTCGCTAGTGTTCGGATACTTTTGCTGCCGACTGTATTTGCAAAAAACTTGCAAAATTTACGTCACCGAAATTGCAAGCGTTCCGTTTGTATGTAACCCATGATACATTAAGAGTTTGGATTTTAAAAGTTTTTTTAAAATAGATTATTTTTAAGTGTACGTAAAAATGTCGTAAAACACAGCAGAAGATGCTTTTATTACAGCATCAATAAATTATTCCATAAAAACTTTTCACAAAGTTAGTAACAACAACAAAAAAAAGATGAAGTTTTTTTTTTTTTTTTTTTTTTTGCCACCTGTAGGATTTACAATTAAAGAGAGGGGGAGGTTCGTTTTCTTTTATTTACAAGCACCTCCGGGTTCTGCTAATTAATCTTAGAGTTACGATCTGATGGAGGTTAAAAAGGGCTTGTCGGAATTTTTTTCATGTTTTTATTTTCTGTCTAAATGCATTGTTTTAAAGGTGTGCCAGGAAGAAATGACAAAAGATGAATCATTTAATAAGCTGATCTGATTTCTCCCCTCCCCTCCCTTTTCAAAACTCCCACGATGGCATTAAATGAGAGGAGATAAGTGCCCTACGAAGAGCATTGACGGAAAAACACCTTGTAATCAAGAACTCCGAACAGCCGATTCCCTGTTTGTTTCTAATGGATTAAAAAAAGAACAATGACACTCAGGATGGCATTGTATTCTTCCGCGTGCAAACAATACCATTCTACCACGCACTTAAAAAAAAAAAAAAAAATCTTCTTCCACATTTCATTTTAAATTTTTATATATAGAATCGTATTAAAAATTTCTGTTACTATTTTTACTTTCCGAACACTATAGTGAGGAAAGTATTGTAATCATGTCAAAAATCCAAATTTGAGATTTTGATGTTTCTATACGTTTCGAGGTCCCCTGAGTCCATTTTCCCAATTTTTACGATTATGTATGTATGTATGTGTGTATGTACAGTCGGTAACAAAAGTGTCCGAACACTAGCGAAAATTCCTATGCAAAAAAAGTACACTTCATACGGTTTTGTTAAATAAATCCTTATCGAATCATGTTCTTACACTGACTAAGAACAGGATTCGACAAGGATTTATTTAACAAAACCGTATGAAGTGCACTTTTTTTACATAGGAATTTTTGCTAGTGTTCGGACACTTTTGTTATCGACTGTATGTATATGTGTATGTATGTCTGTGTGTATGTCTGTGTCTGTGAGTGAACACGCTAGCGTCTAAACGCTTTGTTCGAATAAGCTGAAAGTTGGTACGTATATTGTAAGTCACCATAGTACGAACCCTATTGATTTTGGTGAATCTAGCATTTATAGGTTTTTACAGGGACACAACGAAAAATTCTTTATCATTATGATCTATGGGCTCAAAGTTCAGTAGCGTTAAGTAAAACATCGTGTAATATAGGGAGAAAAGTACTCAAACACTCTATTATGGTTTCTCTCTTTTGTTTGTTTAACAACTTCTCTTTCTTTACTTTATCTACAAAACTGTTAATTACTCAATGTTCGGAAAGTCGAGTGGAGTCACTTCAGATTTTTTTTTTCTATAAACGTATACCTAGCCATCTAATGATAATTAATTTCAGATTCTTAATTTAAACAGGGTTGCCACTCAAACAGGAGAATGAAATTCCCTGACTTTTCCAGGTTTTCCAGAAATATTCTAAGAAAATTCCAGTCTAACCGTATATTAAGCACTGGCTGTGTTGAAGGCAAATCATTATGGTACCACTTGAAAACACAAAAGTTACATATGATAAAAGTTGCATATAGTGATAGCATCTGCTGCTTGTAAGTGAGATAAAAAATTTCTTTCGTGATCAGAAAAGAAGGGTGGAGGTGTTTAAAACAAATGGCGGAAGTTAAAGGGGGGGGGGGAATGACCCTACATTGGCGGAAAAATTGTTAATTTTTTGGCAATTATCATATGAAATTCCCTGACTTTTCCATATTCTGGCTAAAATATTCATATTCCCTGACATTTCCCAAACTTTTATAGTCAATTTTCGAATTTCCTGACTATTCCAGATTCACCAGGTTTTCCAGGTAACGTGGCAACCCTGTTTAAATAAATTAAGACATCACTTATACAGATTTATTTTTGTGAAATATCATCAAAATACAAATCAAACAATAACCAACTCGCCCATCGACAAAAATGCATCTGAAATTTTCAATGAGATCCCTCCAAAAAATCTATTGTCGTGACTGTAGTTACTGAAAAATATGTCAACAGAGAAAATCCACATTTTTAATTACAACGTTAACTGTAATATAAGCTTATTTCTGCCTAACACAAAAATTTCTTCTTCAAACAAGTTACGCGATAACATGTTCTATCGAAGGTTTACACAAAGAAAAATCTGCATCCTGCAAAATTTTATTGTAGTATTTTTACTTTCTTCTATATATAATATAGAGAAAGTATTGGGTTCGTGAAAATTTTCGACCTCTGTTTTTTGATGGATTTACACGTTTTGTGATTTCCTGAACACGAATTGATAATTTATAGAGAATGTCTGTCTGTCTGTGTGTATCACGTTCTTTGTGGACGCTGTATCTCACGAACCAATGAATGAAATTTAACCAAACTTGGTATTTAGTTGCACCCTGACATAAACTGGTGCTCATTAGATTTGGGGTTCAATCGCTCAACAGGTGGCGCTGTGATCGCATTTTTTTGTAAACTTTTAACATGGCAGTATAGGACAAAATTACGTATACATGTGCATAATGAGAGTTATTTTAAACTTGTGATTGTAAAATTAATATGAATTTTTGATAATAGTAGTAGTTAAGGGGAAAAAATTGTGTATGGGGGGGGGGGAATTTTCTGGAATTCGAAAGAATATTTTCTATAAACTATCTACCCTTCGTGGGGAGTAAAGTTTCAAAATGGGTATCTTTCGAAAGGTCTTGTCAATACCTTTAAAAGGAATGGTTGAACTATAAATCTGTGATAATTGAAAACAAAGTTATCGATTTTTTTACTTTTAACAAAAACAAAACAAAAAAAAAAAAAAAAAACTTAGAAAAAAAATCGTTTTATTTATTTTTTTGTTTATTTATTTAAATATTGTTACTGGGTGAATATGTATTGGAAAATATAGAAGAAAGTCTTGTGGTGGCCACATCATACTAGTTATTTTTAGATTCGACTCATCACTGAAATCTTTTTTTTTTAAATTACTGTATAAAAATATTTTTATATAGTAATTTTAGACTTGAGTAACTGTTGATATCTACTATATAAATGTTAATAGTATTTAAATTTTAACAATGAAACGTGTATTACTTTTTGAAATACATTAAAAGACGTTCATATTTCATCTTTTCTTTTTACGTTTTAAGTGTATAACTTTAAAGGATTTTGTTATGTGAAGTAACAAAACACGTATCATTTAATAAATAAAAATTGTTTTTCTTTTTCTTTTGGAGACGTCTAAAAAAACGACGTTATAAACGGGCACAATGAAAATGAGTTGATGAAAAACATTTTTCCTAGAAGTCTATAATTAAGAATTCCCAGATGACTGATTCTTTGCTTCTGCCGAATTAAACGTAGATGAGGAACTGGATATTATACCTCTCCTCCCATCACTTTGTAATTCAAGCAGTTTATTCCTAGAAAAATCATATATATACATATCATTCGTCGCTTTGTTTCTGAATTTAACGAGGCTCCATGCACATACAATTGCTTTCAACTGATATGTTAAAAAAAAAAAAAAATCTGGAGTGACTCCACTCGACTTTCCGAACATTGAGAAATTAACAGTTTTGTAGATAAAGTAAAGAAAGAGGAGTTGTTAAACAAACAAAAGAGAGAAAACCATAATAAAGTGTTTGAGTATTTTTCTCCATATATTACACGATGCTTTATTTAACGCTACTGAACTTTGAGCCCATAGATCATAATGATAAAGAATTTTTCGTTGTGTTTCTGTAAAAACCTATAAATGCTAGTATCACCAAAATGCTTATAGTTAGTGCAACAGTGATTTATAAATTTCATATAAATTTTCAGCTCAATTGAATAAGGCGTTTAAATGCTATCGCACTTTTAAAAATTTGGCCCCATAGGCCATAATGATAAAGAATTTTTCTTTGTGTCCCTGTAAAAAAAAAAAAAAAAAAACTATAAGTGCTATATTTTCCAAAATCTATACAGATTGAGTATCTGTGACCTATAATATGTGTATAAATTTTTTGCTCAATTGAATAAAGCGTTTAGATGCTATCCCACTTTTGAGATTTTGGTCCCATAGGCCATAATGACAAGGAATTTTTCTTTGTGTCCCTGTAAAAAAAACTATAAGGGCTAGATTCACCAGAATCTACAGGGTTCGTACTATGGTGACTTACAATATACGTACCAACTTTCAGCTTATTCGAACAAAGCGTTTCACTCACAGACATACATACATACACACATACACACACACATACATCTACACACATACATACATCATCGCAAAAATAGTGAAAACGGACTCAGAGCCAGGAGACCTCGGAACATATAGAAACATCAAAATCTCAAATTCGGATTTTTGACATGATTACAATACTTTCCTCACTATAGTGTTCGGAAAGTAAAAAAAAATATATAATAATCTGGTGTGGCACTCATAGTACTTTTTCTTAAAATACATTATTCTACATTATCAAGTTTTAAGATGCCAGGAACGAGGTGAACTATTTCAGCAGAGTGTGCTTAACCCTTTACCACCCCCTAATGCTGAAAAGCACTGTAAACTGTATCGCCAAGTTTAAGCACTCTTTTATTGAACTATCATCAATAATTTTGAGAAGTGATATCTGATATACATAATAAACGATTAATTTTCGAAGTGATTAGGCAAACGTTACAATTAAAAATTATTGGCGATTATTGAATAAAAAGTTCCTATAGTAGGCAGTGCTGACTAGAGGAGTGAAATTAACACTTTCGTGACCGCTGATGTGAATTCACGTCATTTGAAAATCTGTAACTCCGCCAGTGGGCGTTTCTTTGGGTTATATAGGTTACATTATTGCTTAACAATACACGTAATATTCACATTTATATAATCAATGTATTATGGATACAAATACTTTGATTAGAAAGAGTATAACTGTACTGCATATCCATTTACATTATAAATATGAATACAGAAAACATTGATTTAAAATAATGTAATATACAAGAATAACGCCCACAGGTGGAGCTAACTGTCAAAAAGACAAAAATATGCGGTCACGAAAGTGTTAAATAGGACCGGCAAAGTGTTAAACCAGACTTGTCCAACCGAGAAGGCCGAGGGCCGCGTTGTAAATGCATTTCATTCTGGCGGATCGCACTGTTTCTGTGTATAAATTTTAAATTTTTACTAATCTTTATGATTATTTGTTTTCTGGTTTCTACGCGCTGTTGTGACGAAATAGGATTTATACACACGGTTCTCACAACCACAGTTGCCAACTTTTATGATTTACTCTTTAGCATTTTTAGCTCAGCCTTCTTTCCACACCAGAATTTTCGTAGAACACACCTCTCTCTGCTATGTGACAACGAACATTCGACTATTTTGTTAGTTATACAACAGGTGTACTTAGTATGGAGATATTTAAAGAAGCTTCACAGTAGCTTTTAAAAAAACTAATAACTATTCCCAAATAAGGTATTGGCCAATGCTGTCTAGACACTGTAGGTGTCATGAAAAATTATGGGGATGTCGTAAAAAACGACATAAGAAACAAAGAAAATTCAAATTGATGAATATTGTATGGGAAAATGTTAAATGGAATCTTCCCTTCCTTTTGAATATCATCGACATAAGTAGATAATAAAACATATTTTCTCCCGATTGTTACAAAATTGTGTAATTTGTTACCTTTAACTCTTTGACGTTCAGTTGATATTTTCTTCTGGAAACTGGTTAACTAATTTAAAAGACGGCTGTCAGACACATAGCTTATCATAAATATGAAAAAAGAAATCAAAATTAGCCTTTTTAATAAAAAAAAAGTTTGATCCATCTATAAGTGTATCTGATTCAATTCATATTAACTTAATGAACGTTTAATTTTGTAACTAAACGCTATAAATTGAAAAAAAAAAAAAGAAAAAAAAACTTGTAACAGTTGTTTGAGGTACGGGTGCTAGAGATGAGACGAGCTCAGCCCGAGCCCGATCGGGCTCAAATCTTACGCAAGTCTTCGTGCTCCTGGCGGGCTTGGATTCAAGCTAAAAGTTCCGTTTATTTTATTCTTCACTAACTGGAAAATGTTAAAAAAAGAAAAAAAAAAAAAAAATTATTCATTTTGAGAGCACTTTTAGTAATGTCATAATAGTCATGATAGGTCAAACAATCACAAAATAATCTTGCAAACCTTAGTAGCTTTGACTTTCCTTTTTCTAAATAGAACTTTTTTTTCAACGGGATGCATATTATGTCATAGTGTTATATACACTGTAAAAAAATGTTGTAATTTTTCCTGCACTTTCTGTTGTGTATTTTCAATCATTGGCGCTTTTTTTATAAATTCAAGCACTAAATGCTGTTAAAATCGACTTCCTGTGGACTTTAGATGCGAACATCTGCGCTGAAACATAAAATCTGTGTCTCTGAACTTAGATGCAGATGAACGATGAATGAACGAAGAGAAGATCATGGAACGAGCAATGATGTCCGTTCATCAAAAAGGTTAGCTATTAATTTTTTTATTAATATTTTGTATTGATTAATGGTACTTTTATGTTTGCGGGGCGCAAACGAAAAATCGCCAATTCAATATTATCGCAAATTTATATTATTGCTATTTATATTATTATTGCTATTTATATTCAAATCGCATATTGCATTCTTTGCAAATAAACCTTTTTTCTTGAAAAAAAATAGATTGCATCTTCTTCAGTTGTGGGCAAATCCCAAATTTTCATCATTTTTGTAAAACAAAAATTCAGGTAGAAGAAAGAATGTTAATATATTTTACTTAGAAAACAAAAATGTTCTAATATGTTCTAATGTTCTAAAATGTTCTAATGTTAATAATTGGCGATTTTTCGTTTAAGCTCCGAAAACGGAAAAGTACCTGATTAATTAATATTTCGTTAAAACGCATTAGTTGTAAACCTATTGTAGTATGCTACCTAAATCACCTAAGCTAAATCGTGTGCCAATATCCTAGCATTATATTTCAGTGCTGTAAGTAATGCTCGAATTTATTGATGACACCTATCACTTTTGTCTTAACGATTTACAATTAATTTTTAGGAAACCAAATTTCTTGTTAATCATTCAGTATAGTTCTTTTAAAGGTTTTTCATAAAATTACATTTCTCGAGTTATATGTTGGCCAAGCATTTTTTTTATATCAAAAGATTTATATTAACGTGTATAAACTTGCACTCATGTCATTCAGCAAAAAATATTCATTATTTATCATAATATATTCAATATTTACATGATTACACATTAATTTTTTAAAAAGAAGATTTTCTTAACTTCAAATTGAAATGTATTCACTTTGACATCAAGCCTTGATAAATTATATAAGTATAAAAACATATTCCTTGAGATATTAATTAACTCTCTCTCTCTCTCTCTTTTTTTTTTTTTTTTTTAAATTACCAACAGCAAAAAATGTTTGCATGACAGTATGATGCATATACTTTATTTTAAAAATTAAAATAGGTATACTTCCGGGACAGAATAAGAACAAAAATTGGGACCGCTTTAACGGCCCTCTTCACTTACGGTCGCCGGAAGCCCGAGCCAATGTTATTCTATGGGGAAATTTTCTTTACAAATAACGTATTAACTAATACGTATTCTTAAATTCTGTTTTCACATTCAGAAAATTCCCAACTGGTAAACTGACGGATGTTTTTTTAAAAATGTATTTTTTTAATTTTTAATATTTTATTTTGAACTTGCAAAATGAGAAAATTTCACATATTAAAAATTCGTATTTTGCAGCTTTAAAATAAAATATAAAAATTTAAAAATAATTTTTTAAAAAAGATCCGTCAATTTTAAAGCTGGGAATTTTCAGAATGTGAAAACAGAATTTAAAAATATTTATTAGTTAATAAGTTATTTGTAAAGAAAAATTTCCCATAGAATAACATTAGCTTCGGCTTCCGGCGGCGGTGAGTGAAGAGGGCCCTTAAGGCCCTTGTCATATTCAATCTCATATTACACTTAATTTGTGCAGAGATTCTTAGAGCTTATTTTGAAAGTTTTATTTGATCATTTAAAACGAAAATCTAATTTTACATTCTATATTTTGTTTCATTTTAAGGATTTTAATCCCAATTTAAATAGAGGTAGAAATATAACAAATTTTAAATAAATAATTTAAATTAGGATAAAAATTCTTTTGTTTCAGTATGGCTTATATATATATATATATATATATATATATATATATATCTACAAGAAAACATTAGCATCTTTCAGTGTAGTGATATTATAAACTAAATATGTCAAAACGGAAATGATTAATTCCAACACCTGCTCGAACTAATGCAAAGCCTCTGAACCAAAATTCGCGCCTCCACTTACGTCAGCAACCGAGGTCCCAAATGATCTTTCCAACACCTGCTCTACCAATTTAAAATTCCAGTATATCTCGTGTTCACTTGCATAGAGGATGGATAATTTTTCTGAACCATTTTAACTTTTTTTAGATAATTATTAAAATTGGAATTTATTTGCAATAAGGTAAGTGTTTAATTTTGATAATTCTTAAATGCATGTGTGTATTTACTTATATAAGTTTGTTTCAACTATTTTAAAATCTCATTTAATTCAATTAGGATGTTTTTCATAATGTGTAAGATTAGTAATAATTTAACATGCTTTGAGAACTAGCCCATGACTCTTTTTATGCTGCTTATTTTATTCAAGATTTAAGATTGATCTATTTATTGTCTTTAATGGTTATTTCTACAGCTGTTTCCATTTCATCTACCTTTTAGTTCGTTATCTTTCCCATATTGTTAAAAAAATATTAGTAAACAAGACAAAAATAAAATTAACAATACGATTTCTTTTAATGAAAGTGAAACAAATAAAATTACGGGATTAAAATTTAATTATAAGTAGTAGTATTTCAAAGTATATTCTGGTTACTAACTTGTTTGTTTGCTTTAAAAACTTCATATTAATTTTTAATAAGTGATGAAATACCTGAAAATTACTTTCTATTAATTTAATAGAAAATATTTTATTCGTAATTTAAGAATTTTTACTATTAGGCATAATTTTGACTTGGTGTTTAAATTACAAATTTATCTTGATTTCTAAAATAAATTAGAAATATTATGACAAAACTTATTAATAATTATAAGAGCAATTTATTCTGATATTACGGTAAATGTGAACCTTAATAAGTTTTTAGACTGTTACTATACAACTGTTAAATGTGCAACTTAAAGTTTCATTTATATATTTCCAAAACCTAAAAAGTAATATATAATGATTCTGGTTGTCAAGAAACTGATGTCATGCTGTATTAAAAACATTTTACTGGATTACATATTAATTGTTATCTTATTGTCATCACTGATATTTTAAAACAAAGGAGTGACTAAAAGTTTGTATGACTAAAAGTTTGTAATTTTAAAATTTAAATATCACTGAAAATATTGTGTAGAGTAAGTCTTAATAAAATAGTCTAAGGAATATATTAATGGAAATTGATTAAAGAAGAAATAACGAATTGAAATAAGAACATTCAAGCTTATAAATAATATATCACAGTGCACATTATGCAATTTCATTTTTTATGGAATAAATTTAAAAAAAAAAATGCTTTGAATAAATATTTGAAGTAAGAAATATGAAGAACTACAGTGAAGACTAAACTGTAATAAATAATGTAATATTTTTAGGAGTACTTCAACAAAGAAAATATAGATGATTCATAAATTAAGCAGGAATTATTTCTGCTTTTTTCTATGCATGAATAATAATCAAGTTTATAAAAAAAGAGTTTATTGAAGAACTAGAATATATTAGAAAATCAGTAGATTTAATTTTTTTTTTTTTTTTCAGATGAATATTTTATTTAAAATTCGAATGCACAAACGTGAATAAAGAATATTTAAACGTCAATATAGCAGTATAGTTCTTTTTGTAAAGAAAAAACGCATGATTTTTTTTTATTTGTTTATTTTATTAATTTAAAAACAAATTATCAATGAAACTTTAGTGAAGAGTGAATTGTGATAAAATGTACTAAGGATAGCTATGAATTGTGATAAAATGTACTAAGGACTTAGAGAACAGATAAGAAACAGTTATAAAATATAAAAAGATGGGATAAAAATCTAGTGATATTAATTATTAAATAAAAATCGTATAATTAATATATTTAAAAAATGAAAGAAAAGAAAACAATGTGTTAAAGTTAGAAGTCATCCGTAGCTTTTTAATGATACACGGTGATCAAAAGTATTTCTTCCTTTCTTTGATTTGTATTTGATCTCCTGTTTACACTCGTGACTATATCGATAGTGAAAAATATGAAATAATAAATATTGTTAGATATCTGAAGCTTAAGGCCGTTCTGTCCAGAATTGAGTTTTTTTTTTTTTTTTTTTTTTTTTTTTTGTGAATCGAAAGAATGTAAAAAGAAAAAGAAAATGATCATTCATTATATTTTGTAGACTTACTACAGTATATCCCGCGTTTTTTTGTTTTTTTGTTTCTTTTTTTGTCACACATTTCTATACCATTGGTGCACATAGTTTCTTTGGTTGACCAAATTAAGAAACTGCAAGACACTGTGGTGAAAGATTACCTCAGAGCAGGGACGTACAAGTCTTTGAATAAACGTGTACAAATAAATTTGTGAAAATAAATTTCTATTTATTTCTAAGAAAAATTCTGGTTGTTTAAGCATTTAAATAAGAAAATCCTGCTAAAATTTACAGATGAAAGTGTCTGAAAAATTGTGAATCTTTGTTCTGAAGTAACCTCATGAATCTCTAATTTGTTTTCTTGTTTAAATAATTTATTATATATTTTTTTATGGTTCTTAAGCACTCTCTTTCTCTTGCCTCCCCCCCTTTTTTTTTTCTTGTAGGATACTTCTACCAGTATTTTTCAAACAATAGATTTGTTATCAAATATATTATATTGCTATTAAATTTATATATAACAATTTTTTATTAAAAATAAAAAAATGCCATACAAAATTAATGGTAGAGAAAATAAAGGAAACTATAGGAGTACATGAACCCTGTGCTATCTCAGTACTAAATTAGGATATATCAAATACATATATAATTTATTTTAAAGATCTGTTTTTTTTTTTTTTTTTTTTTTTCTTTTATAGTTGCTTCAATTCAATCCTTAATACATCATATATCTTTCTTCTATATTTTCCTATACAAATTCACCCAGTAAAAAACTTTATTAAAATTAATATTTAAAAAAATTATATTTCATGATAATGCAGACGATTTCTATATTAGAGAAGAAGTATAACACTAAATATCCAAAAAAGTCAATTTTATCCTCAATATTATTAATATTATTATTATTTTGTTAAAAATGAAAAAATCAATAACTTTATTTTAAATTATCGCAGATCGATGGTTCAACCATTCGTTTTAAAGGTATTGACGAGCTCTTTTGTAAGATACCCATCATGAAAATTTACTCCCCTCGAGGGAGGGACTTGGCCCCCAAGGGTGGAGGCGAGGCTCCTACATACATTTTTTTTTTTCTTTTTTCCAGTTGAATATATATATTACAAATAATTATTTTAAATTTCATAATGATTATTAAAAAATAATTCTCTTTATGCACATTTATACAAAATTTTGTTCTATACCACCGGGTTTAAAATTTAGAAAAAGCGGAATGGCAACGCAACCTGTTGAATAATTTTTACCAAAAGCTGATAGGCACTAACTTATGTCAAGGTGTAACTACATACCAATTTGTATGAATTTCTGTGCAGTAATTCCTGAGATACAATTGTCACAATATTTTATCACACACACACACACACAGACATACATTTTCTAAAAATGGTGAAATCGTGTTCTACAGCTCACAAAACGTGTAAATTCATCAAAAACCCGAGGACGAATATTTTTACGAATCCAATACTTTCTTCTATTGAATATAAAAGAAAATAAAGCTGCATTTTCATAACGCAGCTTTAGATTGCTTCATTGATAGTGTGGAGATGCTTGGCAGTGTGCCAGCTCCCAAGGAAAATACGCGATTTATAATTATGAAAACCAGAATTTAGAATTTTTATATTTTCGAAGTCAGGAATATGATCGGTTTCTATTGAATGGATTACAATTTTAGAACTATGGTTGCAATTTTTAAAAGATCGTCTATGCTCTTGTAGTCTAATTTTTGCTGTACGGCCAGTTTCACCTATATAAACATATTTGCAAGTTTTACAAGGAGTTAAATATATTACACCAGTTAAATCCAGAGAAGGGGTTATGGGTTTAAAGTTAAAAAGGACGTTTTTTAATTGTTTAATTGGCCGGAAAGCAGTATAAATATTATGTGGTTTAAGTAATTTAGAAATAAATTCTGAAGGAAAACCAAAATATGGCATAGAAATATAATTGTTCTTATTAATTATTGAATTTTTCATTTGCATTGGAGTAGAGGGGAAATTGCAGGAGGAAACGAAGGAGAGGGGAAGCTGATAATATTTTCACGATAAATTCGTTTTAACCAATTAAGAGGGTAATCGTTATTTATTAAATCCTGAAAAATGCAAATAAAAATTCAATAATTAATAAGAACAATTATATTTCTATGCCATATTTTGGTTTTCCTTCAGAATTTATTTCTAAATTACTTAAACCACATAATATTTATACTGCTTTCCGGCCAATTAAACAATTAAAAAACGTCCTTTTTAACTTTAAACCCATAACCCCTTCTCTGGATTTAACTGGTAATATATTCAATTCCTTGTAAAAATTGCAAATATGTTTATATAGGTGGAACTGGCCGTACAGCAAAAATTAGACTACAAGAGCACAGACGATCTTTTAAAAATTGCAATCATAGTTCTAAAATTGTAATCCATTCAATAGAAACCGATCATATTCCTGACTTCGAAAATATAAAAATTCTAAATTCTGGTTTTCATAAATATAAATCGCGTATTTTCCTTGAGAGCTGGCACACTGCCAAGCATCTCCACACTATCAATGAAGCATGCGCAGTGGCTCCTCAATATTCGGTACTCCTTTAAATTCCTTGAGAGTTCATTTAATGTTTGCATATTGTGTTGTAATTACTGATGAGGAAACCCGGACGGGTTTCGAAACGTCTGATTTTAATTGTTTTTATATGTATTTTTGTGTTTTTATAAATGTATTTTAACTTAAAATTTTTGTCTCTTAAATAAAACAGTCTTTGCTTTTACTATAAATTTATGTTTATAATTGTAAAAAAAATTTGGAAAAGTGCTCTCAAGTCGACCCGACTTGCTGAAAACCAAACCCGACCCGCAAGAAAAAAAATTCAGTCAACCCGATCCGAACCCGACCCGCACGAAGAAAAATATCAGTCAACCCGACCCGAACCCGAACGGCGGGACGGGTCGGGTTCGGGAAAAATCGGGTTACCCGACTCGATGCAGGACTCTAATCCAACTAGCAGCATCATGTTTTCTTTGAAGAAACAAACAAACGTCCTTTCTCTCTTTTGATATTTCTGTGTTTGATGGCGTGCGGCGCCTACACTGAGTGATGCCAGATGGTTGAAAATTATTTTCCCAAACAGGTCTTCAAATTTTCCCAAATCAGGGTTTTTTTTTTTTTTTTTTTTTTTCGAAAAAAAAATCCCCAGCTTGATTTTTACTAAAAAGGGGGAAAAAAATCAAGCAGATTTTTGTATGATTTAAGCTCAGATTTTTCCCGAAATGAAGGCAATTTTTGAAAAAAATCCCCAAATAACAATAAAGCTATTGAAAGTCTCTAGTCGTAGGGATAAATCATTACGTTGCCATCTTTGGCAGAAAGTTTAAGAACTCCCCAAATTTGTCCCCAAAAATTTTAGAATTCCCCAAAAAAGTTCCCACAAACATTTGGTCCCCAAAATTGTCCTCAGAAGCCTCGAAAATCCCCAAAATGGGGACAAATTTCCCAATCTGGCATCACTGCCAGTAAAAAAAGAATCAGTATTTTAAAAAAGAATCAGTAAAAAGAATAAAAAAAAGTAAAAAAGAATCAGTATTTTACAACAAAAGGTGCTGGCACCGCGGCTGCCAACACATTTGCTGTAAAATTTACAAGCGTCTGCTTTTTATGGTGCTGTAAAATTTACTGCACTTTGCTGTGAATTTTACAAGATATTGTTTTTAGTAGTGCTGTAAAATTAACTGCACTTTGCTGTGAATTTTACAAGATGCTGTTTTAAAAAGTGTTGTAAAATTAACTACACTTTGCTGTAAATTTTACAACACTTTTTAAAACAGCATCTTGTAAAATTCACAGCAAAATGCTGTTAATTTTACAGCACCACTAAAAACAGCATCTTGTAAAATTTACAGCAAAGTGCAGTAAATTTTACAGCACCATAAAAAACAGCAGCTTGTAAATTTTACAGCAACTGTGCTGGCAGCCGCGGTGCCAGCACCTTTTGTTGTAAAATACTGAAATTTTTTTTTTACAGTGTACAGTAATCCTTCCTCCTTCGTTATATTGGGCCTCATTATATCACTCATTCGGATAAATTTTTTGTCCCCCGATAGGCGCATTATAAACAATGGGCTGCACTATAAATACATATTATATAAATATATACACCTATACAGAGACACATACATTATAAATTGTTATAATAACATTTATAGTTATTTAAATTGAGGACTGATAATAAGAAAATTAATTTGAAAATGAAAACGGTATTTAATTTTACTATTGCGTATGCGTTGCATAGCGTACCACTTTCTACTTTCTATATCGGGCTCCGGCGGGCTCGGGCTCTGATCACACAAAATTTTTCGGGCTCGGGCGAGCTCAGTTCAAAAATGTTTCGTGCCCGGGCGGGCTCGGATTGTCAAATTAGAGCCCGAACGCACCTCTAACGGGTGCCCCATCAAAATAGCGAGGTGTACTCGTGCATACTAAGAAATTCAACGTTACTTCTTCATTTGGCTTGCACTGAAACTTGTAAATGTTTGGAGTCGTGGTGTTATCTACCGAACAGAGGAGGGACTAACGATTTAAAAAAGATTAACCCTTTCAAGGGCAGAGTAATTTTGTTCATTTAACCCTTTAACGTTCACTACTTAATTTATTTTTAAAATGACTTTTAGACACATAAGCTTATCAAAAATATTTAAAAAATAAAAAATTAGCATTGTTCTTTTTCGAGAAATTTTTGGTTTGAAACATCTATAAGTTAACCTTATTAAATTTAAATAATATTTAATTTAATGATTAAAACACTTTGTAAGTAAACATTATCGACTATAAAAATTCGTAAAAATTGTTTCAGGTGAAAATAATAGTCCAGCTCTTCATTAAATGAAAAAAAAAAAAAAAAAAAAAAAAAACTAGACATGAGTGCATCATCACACCAGCAATTCGCACTCGCGCACACTAAGAAACATAAAGTGACTTATGCATTTAGCTTCCTTTGAAACATTATTTGTTAAATTTTGGAATAGCGTTGCTATCTACAGAACAGAAAAGGAACAAAAGTTTAAAACCTGATTAAAACAAGGGGGAAATATTAAATGTTTGGTTTCACTGCGAAACCAATGAACGTTAAAGGGTTAAAATCAACAGCCAGTAAAATTTACGATCCAATTTTATAAGAGAAGAAATAAATAAATTTCTCCCTTTAAGTTATGAAAGTAAAATCCTGTAAAATATTTCCGGGATGAATTTTTGCAGTTGAAAATTAAAATTAAGTGATTCTGTAGTGGCATCACCGTCCCTGAAAGAGTTAACCCTTTAGCTACCGACGATACTTTAAAATAACATTAACTTAAAAAGCGTATAAAATCGAATTTATGAAAGATATGTGAAAGGTATTTATAAAAAATAAAACGTATATAACTCACTTTAACCCTTTAAGGTTCACTACTTAATTTATTTCAAAAATTACTAAACTAATTTTAAAAATGGCTTTGAGACACATAGCTGATCATAAATATTTAAAAAATAAAAAATTAGCATTGTTCCTTTTCGAGAAATTTTCGGTTTGAAACATCTGTATGTAAACCTTATTAAAATCAAATAATATTTAATTTAATAAATAAATCACTTTATAAGTAAACAAAATCGACAACAAAAACTCGTAAAAGTTGCATAGATCACAACATTTCAATTTATTCCGGAGTATTTTAACCCTTTGCGGTGCAAGGTAATTCGGATCATTTAAATTACACTGCCACCGGAATTTTCGAACACAATTAAAATTGAAGAAATTTTTAATTTTCAAGTTGAAAAAAGGGCCTTTTCTGCTATGTTATAAATGTAAATTTTTGCTAAAAAAATTCCTGGATGAGTTTTTGGACTTGTGAATTAAAATTAGGTGTTCCATCAGCGGGAACACTGCGACTGAAAGGGTTAATCTCTCTACAAGGCACTAAACGCTACACGTAGCTGTTTCTGTTACGTAAAGAATTTTATTGAGTGCCCTGGCTGTTTTTGCTTGGAATTTCTTACGGTCTCCATGTGTATTATATTTAATACCTATAATTATACTTCAAGAATCCCTCATCAATCTTAACACTTTCGCGACCGCATGTTTTTTGTCTTTTTCACAGTAAGATCCGCCTGTGAGCGTTATTCTCCCCAGTTACAATATTTCAGAACAAAATGTTCTGTATTCACATTTATTTTACAAATGGATATACATTGTAGTTGTATTCTTTCTAATAAAAGCAATTTAGATCCATAGTATATTAATAGTACAAAGTTGGGTATATTTTAAAGAAATAAATAACATACAATTTGCGAAAGAAACGCCCACTGGTGGAGTTGGAAATTTTCAAATGACATGAATCTACGTCAGCGGTTGCGAAAGTGTTAAAAAAAAAAAAAAATAAAAGGAACATAAAAATTAAATAATTCTTTACATTTTTTAAGGATCCAGATACCTTATTTTTTTTATTTTTTAACCTCTATGTACCTGTACCAATAACACTAAAGTACGAGTTTTCACCTGATTTACATATTTTAAGGTCCCCTCTGAGTCCAAAAAAGTGTTTTTAGGCAATTGGTCAGTTGTACGTGTGTGGGGAATCTTCTGACTACCGTATCTAATAGAGATAGAACAACGAAACTTCCGAATTACGACAGGTCTGTCAGTTTTTGGTGAAAACTGCAAAACCGGAAGTGGGGCCAAGTCCGTATCTCAAAAACGGCTCAAACAATTTTCTTCAATTTGCTATATGAACACCTTTTTAGATTTGTTTTCATATGTATTATGGAGTTAGTTCAGAAAAAAAAAAAAAAAAAAAACCGTCCTGTATAAATATAAATAAGTCGATTTTATGTCTCGCTAGCGCATTCCTTTAAAACCTTAAAACCAGCTGTGCAGATTTTCTCTAAACAAGCCCTATTAACAGCCTTTTGTATGTTCTTCCGTATATAATTGTTAGTTTCCTGTGAACTTGGCAAGTTTTGGTGAAATCGGCAACGGGACTGAAAGTCAGTGTCTCAAAAAACTTTCTAATAATTTTCTTCATATTTGCTACATGCACTCCTTCTCGATATCCTTTCGTGTGTTTTGCTTAATTACTACAGGAAAATTGACAAACATCCTGATAGGTCAGTTTTAGATCTCGGAGTTTTAAAAAACGGCTCTATCGATTTTTTTTCCAACTCTGTTTATATATCTTTAAAATGTTTGTATTAGTTTTCTCTTACATGAAAATTAATATGTGTCTGATTTGTTTAGTCAGTTTTTTGTCATCTGACCACATTTTATCGAAAAAGAGTATATATAAAATGTGGGTAATAGAAGTAGCGTAGTTGTTATACACCAAAATTTTTCTATGTCAGTTGCTTTGTTTAACACTGTCGCTGCTGATCCCGTGATTTAAACGGGCAGAGTAAAGGTAGCAGAATTATAGGATTTCACCTAATATTGATTTTCTGATGTAAATCTATATTTAATCAATATTTGTCATAAATTTTTTTTTCAACGTATTTAAACATACAAATATACGTAGATTTCAAATATATAGTTAAATGAAGGGAAAAAAGAAAGCATTAAGAGGGTTAATAACTCTTCTTAATAAATTCTTATTCAGAATCTATTGTATATATCTCGATCGGGGCTGAAACAACATAAATTGCTATGATTAGCTATATTGTTTTACGAAATCGATGCAGCTTTCACAGCTTTATGAAGTACATGGCCCATGAAGAGTTTTTACTTCTAATTTTAAGCATCTTTATCCAATTATTATTTCTGTGGTCCTTTATTTACTTTCTCCGTCATTAAGTTTAAGGGTCGTTTTTTTATTATTATTAGTCATGTCTGCGTAAGTAATTCAAATTGTTTTTGTCTCTTATTGGTTCCTAATCTGTATCGCAACATTTTTGTGTCAGTCTTACCTAAATGTTACAATCAGTTCTATTTTTGTTGTGTTGGTATTGTTTTGTATCTATTAACTGCTAAATTTAAAGGTTAAATTTTATTACGATAACTATCATTTATATATATTGAAAACCTTTTCAAACATTGAATAGATGAAAACAAGAAACATTAAATAAGATGAAACAGAAAAAATACAAAAAAAAAAAAAAAAAAAAAAAAAAAAAAGATTACGAATATAAAGCATATATATAATGTTAACTTTTTTATTCAACTCTTAACCAGAGTCCGGTAAACTTCATGTACCTAATTAATATTACATTTTATTTTTTTATGCTTTTTTTATTTTTTTTACTTTCTGAAATTTCCTTTGAAATAAACTCTTGCACAGAAAAGTTTAAAACAAACTTTTTAGCATAATCCAAAATCTCTGCAATTCTCTTTCTCTTCGTGAAACACCTGTCATATTAGTTTCTGAGGCGACCTCACACATCAAGAACTGCCGAGTGAAAGATTAACTCTGTAGATTCAAAATCGTAAGAACTATTTCTGTTTGTTTTTAGCCTCGCTTATCGTACCTTTTGTATGAAGGAAAAGAATTAATCATTTTTTATATTCGTGATGGCTGCCTCAAGAGACTTTGCAGTAATTCATCTTCTTCACCCACCCACCCCTTTTATAGCTTGCATATGATTATTATACTTTCAATTTTGGTTAAACAAATTACATTCCGTTAAGATTTGAATTCGACTTTCAAAATTTTACTAATTTATGATAAAAACTTCTACGCATGAAAGATCTGGCATTTAATTTGCATACATATTTGTATTTTTAGTATAATTTTAAAAAGTGAAAAAAAAATAATAATAATAAAATAAAATAAATAAATAAAATGTTTTACTAATTTAACAGAATATCTATTTTTATATATAAAAAATAACAAGATTAAAAGCAGACGATCAGCATTTCCTACTAGAGGCTTTGGCGTAAAATATTAATAAAATATACACATTTCACCCTTCTCACCCCCCCCCCCCGTCCTCCTCCTCCAAAAAAAAAAAAAAAAAAAAAAAATATATTGATTAAATTCTGGCAAAAGCAGAATTTAGTTTAGTATGGGGGACTATTAGTTTTTTTTTTTTTTTTTTTTTTTTTTTTAAATTATAACATCACTTTCAAATTATTCAATTATATTTTCGATAAATGTCCAACTATCGTAAAACTGGTATCGTAAAAATCCGTAGATTGAGACTAATAGTCCT